>JAXCGZ010000005.1:97500-107500 GCA_037179515.1 Halocaridina rubra
CTCATTATGTGGATGAACACAGACAGAGTAAGACTTTGGAATCAAGGTTGGATGCCTTTCCAAGCGTCCCACAATGGACTCAATCGCGGGTCTAATTACTCGTCTACCGAGGGTTCCCTCACTTAGCTACCTCCGTCCCCGATTCCTGTGGCTGCTTCCCTATTCAGTGAAGCTTCATTTTTAGCTGAAAAAGGCAATCCAAATTCACTGTTAACTATGAACAAAGGGCTACTGAGAAGTCAAACCTTCCTCCAATCATTCCATCACAAAATAGAACTAAAATCTTTCTCTCCTTTCTCAAACGGAGAAGGGCTACTTGATCAATCAAATCTTCCACCAATCATACCATCAGAAATAGGACTCAAAGCTTTTTCTCTTTTCCACACGGAGAAAGGCTACTTGATCAATCAAACCCTCCTCCAATCATCCCATTACAAAATAAGACTCAAATCTTTTCCTCCTTTTCCACACGGAGAAGGGCTACTTGAGAAGTCAAACCTACCTCCAATCATCCCATCACAAAATAAGACTCAAATCTTTTTCTCCTTTTCCACACGGAGTTTCACCTGAGAAGTCAAACCTCCTCCAGTCATCCCATCACAAAATAGGACTCAATTTTTTTTTTCCTTTTTTCCACACTGAGAAGGGCTACTGAGAAGTCAAACCTTTCCCAGTCATTCCATCAGTGAATAAGGCTCAAATCCTTTTCTCCTTTTCCACTCTGAGAAGGGCTACTGAGAAGTCTAACCTTCCTCCTATCTTTCCATCACGAAATAAGACTCAAATCTTTTCCTCCTTTTCCACACTCTCATTCTGCATGCCTCTAAATCATTGCCATATAAGAAATGTGGAAATGGATGAGTCGGTGTTATTAAAATTAGATTATTTCCTAAATACTATAAAAATAGTAGTTGTAAAAATCTCGCTATCAACTCATGTTTCTTTCTTTATTTTTTTTTATTATTTTTTTTTTACTTTTTCATGTATGTTAACTGCTAATATTCATGGAATGAGAAATGTGTATGCAAAAGTTATATACACCTATGCATGCAAAAAAATATATATGTTCTCAACCTTCATATCACAATAAAAGAATTGAGGTTTAGTCTATAAAATGCGAATTAATCCCCAAGCTTAATACTGGTCAGCTTAGGTTAAGTTAGATTTAGATAATAACATTACATTGGCCTAACTTAGGATTGGTTAGAATACTAATCTCTAAAAAAAATGGGCACCGAACTCCATATCTAAATTTATTCTTATTAAACAGAAGTAAGTGTTATTGATGGGAGAAGAATCTTTCCTATATATATTTTTTTTGGGGGGGAGAGGGGGGTTTCCTCTTGCGAATTGCTCTCGAAATTGGGTTATAAATCTTGAGATTTGCAAAGGGAATATGAAAGGATATTATCTCTTCTTCTTTTTTTTACCCTTTCTTTCTTAGTAAATTTGCTGCCAAAAAATTATCTCTTCTATCACAAAAAAACTATGAATGCTCAGTGGCGGATATGGTTTATACGATTTACCTACAAAAGTATAGAAAGCGTTGATGAGCTTAGCTGCCCATAGAACGATGGGGAATAAAGATATATTCCCTATGCACTACATAAGACAAGTGCTTCACCATTATCAGAAGCACTAAGCATCATATTTGGAAAGTTTGTCCAAAAATGAGTCCTAAAAAGTTTTTATGGATATCACTCTTTCATTATGAATTTATGTATACTTAGATACCACGTACAGTCATAATAGATTGATGTAAAAAAAACAGACGGGAAAGTGTTTGCTAGATATGGCTGGATAATTATATCGCAGATTTTTATATGCTGTAGTGGCCAAGTTTGTATGGTGACATGATTCCGTAGCTGCAACGCGACCATAAGTTCCATGTGGGTCTAAAGTCTTTCGTGGGGAATTGTGATATATATATATATATATATATATATATATATATATATATATATATATATATATATATATATATATATATATATATATATATATATATATATATATATATATATATATATATATATATATATATATATATATATATATATATATATATATATATATATATATATATATATATATATATATATATATATATATATATATATATATATATATATATATATATATATATATATATATATATATATATATATATATATATATATATATATATATATATATATATATATATATATATATATATATATATATATATATATATATATATATATATATATATATATATATATATATATATATATATATATATATATATATATATATATATATATATATATATATATATATATATATATATATATATATATATATATATATATATATATATATATATATATATATATATATATATATATATATATATATATATAATATTTATATATATATATATATATATATATATATATATATATATATATATATATATATATATATATATATATATATATATATATATATATATATATATATATATATATATATATATATATATATATATATATATATATATATATATATATATATATATATATATATATATATATATATATATATATATATATATATATATATATATATATATATATATATATATATATATATATATATATATATATATATATATATATATATATATATATATATATATATATATATATATATATATATATATATATATATATATATATATATATATATATATATATATATATATATATATATATATATATATATATATATATATATATATATATATATATATATATATATATATATATATATATATATATATATATATATATATATATATATATATATATATATATATATATATATATATATATATATATATATATATATATATATATATATATATATATATATATATATATATATATATATATATATATATATATATATATATATATATATATATATATATATATATATATATATATATATATATATATATATATATATATATATATATATATATATATATATATATATATATATATATATATATATATATATAAATATATATATATATATATATATATATATATATATATATATATATATATATATATATATATATATATATATATATATATATATATATATATATATATATATATATATATATATGTATATATATATATATATATATATATATATATATATATATATATATATATATATATATATATATATATATATATATATATATATATATATATATATATATATATATATATATATATATATATATATATATATATATATATATATATATATATATATATATATATATATATATATATATATATATATATATATATATATATATATATATATATATATATATAATGTATATATATATATATATATATATATATATATATATATATATATATATATATATATATATATATATATATATATATATATATATATATATATATATATACATATATATATATATATATATATATATATATATATATATATATATATATATATATATATATATATATATATATATATATATATATATATATATATATATATATATATATATATATATATATATATATATATATATATATATATATATATATATATATATATATATACATATATATATATATATATACATATATAATATATATATATATATATATATATATATATATATATATATATATATATATATATATATATATATATATATATGTATATATATATATATATATATATGAATCATTTTTTACCCCGACCGGGACTCGAACCTAGGACTTATGATTACTAAGTCAAGGCGCTACCACTACACCACAGAAGGTTAAAAGGAATCCAACCTTATAGCTTATATCTGCTATACTTAGGAATGAACGCATTCTAACTGAATGCCACTATGTTCATATTACAGATTCCCCGACCTCACTCGTGGCTTCATTTTAGCATTTAATTCAATTCCCAATCTCATTCGGGCCATGAAATAACCAATTAAGCACATTACATATGTGAAAACATGAATCATTTTTTATCCCGACCGGGACTCGAACCTAGGACTTATGATTACTAAGTCAAGGCGCTACCACTACACCACAAAAGGTTAAAAGGAATCCAACCTTATAGCTTATATCTGCTATACTTAGGAATGAACGCATTCTAACTGAATGCCACTATGTTCATATTACATATTCCCCAACCTCACTCGTGGCTTCATTTTAGCATTTAATTCAATTCCCAATCTCATTCGGGCCATGAAATAACCAATTAAGCACATTACATATGTGAAAACATGAATCATTTTTTACCCCGACCGGGACTCGAACCTAGGACTTATGATTACTAAGTCAAGGCACTACCACTACACCACAGAAGGTTAAAAGGAATCCAACCTTATAGCTTATATCTGCTATACTTAGGAATGAACGCATTCTAACTGAATGCCACTATGGTCATATTACAGATTCCCCAACCTCACTCGTGGCTTCATTTTAGGATTTAATTCAATTCCCAATCTCATTCGGGCCATGAAATAACCAATTAAGCACATTACATATGTGAAAACATGAATCATTTTTTACCCCGACCGGGACTCGAACCTAGGACTTATGATTACTAAGTCAAGGCGCTACCACTACACCACAGAAGGTTAAAAGGAATCCAACCTTATAGCTTATATCTGCTATACTTAGGAATGAACGCATTCTAACTGAATGCCACTATGTTCATATTACAGATTCCCCAACCTCACTCGTGGCTTCATTTTAGCATTTAATTCAATTCCCAATCTCATTCGGGCCATGAAATAACTAATTAAGCACATTACATATGTGAAAACATGAATCATTTTTTACCCCGACCGGGACTCGAACCTAGGGCTTATGATTACTAAGTCAAGGCACTACCACTACACCACAGAAGGTTAAAAGGAATCCAACCTTATAGCTTATATCTGCTATACTTAGGAATGAACGCATTCTAACTGAATGCCACTATGTTCATATTACAGATTCCCCAACCTCACTCGTGGCTTCATTTTAGCATTTAATTCAATTCCCATTCTCATTCGGGCCATGAAATAACCAATTAAGCACATTACATATGTGAAAACATGAATCATTTTTTACCCCGACCGGGACTCGAACCTAGGACTTATGATTACTAAGTCAAGGCGCTACCACTACACCACAGAAGGTTAAAAGGAATCCAACCTTATAGCTTATATCTGCTATACTTAGGAATGAACGCATTCTAACTGAATGCCACTATGTTCATATTACAGATTCCCCAACCTCACTCGTGTCTTCATTTTAGCATTTAATTCAATTCCCAATCTCATTCGGGCCATGAAATAACCAATTAAGCACATTACATATGTGAAAACATGAATCATTTTTTACCCCGACCGGGACTCGAACCTAGGACTTATGATTACTAAGTCAAGGCGCTACCACTACACCACAGAAGGTTAAAAGGAATCCAACCTTATAGCTTATATCTGCTATACTTAGGAATGAACGCATTCTAACTGAATGCCACTATGTTCATATTACAGATTCCCCAACCTCACTCGTGGCTTCATTTTAGCATTTAATTCAATTCCCAATCTCATTCGGGCCACGAGTGAGGTTGGGGAATCTGTAATATTAACATAGTGGCTTTCAGTTAGAATGCGTTCATTCCTAAGTATAGCAGATATAAGCTATAAGGTTGGATTCCTTTTAACCTTCTGTGGTGTAGTGGTAGCGCCTTGACTTAGTAATCATAAGTCCTAGGTTCGAGTCCCGGTCGGGGTAAAAAATGATTCATTTTTTCACATATGTAATGTGCTTAATTGGTTATTTCATGGCCTGAATGAGATTGGGAATTGAATTAAATCCTAAAATGAAGCCACGAGTGAGGTTGGGGAATCTGTAATATGAACATAGTGGCATTCAATTAGAATGCGTTCATTCCTAAGTATAGCAGATATAAGCTATAAGGTTGGATTCCTTTTAACCTTCTGTGGTGTAGTGGTAGTGCCTTGACTTAGTAATCATAAGCCCTAGGTTCGAGTCCCGGTCGGGGTAAAAAATGATTCATGTTTTCACATATGTAATGTGCTTAATTAGTTATTTCATGGCCCGAATGAGATTGGGAATTGAATTAAATGCTAAAATGAAGCCACGAGTGAGGTTGGGGAATCTGTAATATGAACATAGTGGCATTCAGTTAGAATGCGTTCATTCCTAAGTATAGCAGATATAAGCTATAAGGTTGGATTCCTTTTAACCTTCTGTGGTGTAGTGGTAGCGCCTTGACTTAGTAATCATAAGTCCTAGGTTCGAGTCCCGGTCGGGGTAAAAAATGATTCATGTTTTCACATATGTAATGTGCTTAATTGGTTATTTCATGGCCCGAATGAGATTGGGAATTGAATTAAATGCTAAAATGAAGCCACGAGTGAGGTTGGGGAATCTGTAATATGAACATAGTGGCATTCAGTTAGAATGCGTTCATTCCTAAGTATAGCAGATATAAGCTATAAGGTTGGATTCCTTTTAACCTTCTGTGGTGTAGTGGTAGTGCCTTGACTTAGTAATCATAAGTCCCGGTCGAGTCCCGGTCGGGGTAAAAAATGATTCATGTTTTCACATATGTAATGTGCTTAATTGGTTATTTCATGGCCCGAATGAGATTGGGAATTGAATTAAATGCTAAAATGAAGCCACGAGTGAGGTTGGGGAATCTGTAATATGAACATAGTGGCATTCAGTTAGAATGCGTTCATTCCTAAGTATAGCAGATATAAGCTATAAGGTTGGATTCCTTTTAACCTTCTGTGGTGTAGTGGTAGCGCCTTGACTTAGTAATCATAAGTCCTAGGTTCGAGTCCCGGTCGGGGTAAAAAATGATTCATGTTTTCACATATGTAATGTGCTTAATTGGTTATTTCATGGCCCGAATGAGATTGGGAATTGAATTAAATGCTAAAATGAAGCCACGAGTGAGGTTGGGGAATCTGTAATATGAACATAGTGGCATTCAGTTAGAATACGTTCATTCCTAAGTATAGCAGATATAAGCTATAAGGTTGGATTCCTTTTAACCTTCTGTGGTGTAGTGGTAGCGCCTTGACTTAGTAATCATAAGTCCTAGGTTCGAGTCCCGGTCGGGGTAAAAAATGATTCATGTTTTCACATATGTAATGTGCTTAATTGGTTATTTCATGGCCCGAATGAGAATGGGAATTGAATTAAATGCTAAAATGAAGCCACGAGTGAGGTTGGGGAATGTGTAATATGAACATAGTGGCATTCAGTTAGAATGCGTTCATTCCTAAGTATAGCAGATATAAGCTATAAGGTTGGATTCCTTTTAACCTTCTGTGGTGTAGTGGTAGCGCCTTGACTTAGTAATCATAAGTCCTAGGTTCGAGTCCCGGTCGGGGTAAAAAATGATTCATGTTTTCACATATGTAATGTGCTTAATTGGTTATATATATATATATATATATATATATATATATATATATATATATAATATATATATATATATATATATATATATATATATAATATATAATATATATATATATATATATATATATATATATATATATATATATATATATATATATATATATATATATATATATATATATATATATAAGTAGCATCAGAGAGGATTGCATAATTTGCAAGAGTTTTGAAACACTATGCCTCAAATATTCAAGTTGAAAAGTGCATAGAGAAAAGTGTTTCCCATTGAGGTAACAAATCTTTTCGCTTGAAATTATTTTTGGCAAAAGTTTCCTGAAGACTTAGTGTGTAAGCTTTCAGAAGCTTCCTTGGACAAGCGCAAATGTACAGTAAAAAATAAACACTGGTTTCTGGCTACTTATTCTTGGAAAGGGTATTTTGTCCAATATGTTTGCTGAGTCTTTTTCAAGATAATCCTTTTCATCAGTCTCTATTTAATTGTCTAACGATAGAGGCTTGTAGGCTTCTAGAGCCTACACACCAGTCTAGAGGAAAATTTTGCCAAAAATTATTCTTTCGAAGAGACTTCATTGTCCATCACAGTGAGAGGTTTAATTCTTCTCACACTGATGTGGGAGGAAGTAAGACCCTTCGTTTCACTATTACTCACGATCTTTAGCAGATTATCAAATATCCTACTCGTGCTCCCAATTGCCACAAACATGGACCCAACACTCTTAACCTATTTTTTACTTCTAATCTTTCAGACTACTCATATTCTGTGTTATCCCCTCTCGATAAATCTGACCACTCTGTGATCTCAGTCTCGTTCATTTTTGCTCCCGTTCCTTCAGCTCCTCCTACTCAGCACCACCTTTGGCACTTTGAGCGTATCCATCGTGATGACTTGGGTAATTTCCTCTTTGACTTTCCATGGAATGACTACTGCTTTAGGTCCACAACCTTCATCTGGTAGCCCTAAAAGTTGTTGAGATCATAACCTAGGCAATGAAGGTGCTCATCTCCTCCTCTATGAGAACTTTTTCTCCCCTTAATCCTTGGTTTCTCCATGCCTGCTCTATGGTTATTCAGGCCAGGAATTGGGCACATAGGTCGTACAAAGTCTTTCCTTCTCATTTAACTTGATCTGCTTTAATTACATATAGGAATCTATGCACTGCTCAAATTCGAAGGACTAAAGCTTACTTTATAAGAAGGAAAGTTGATGACCTCAACTCCTTCCCTATGATAAATGTTTCTGGTCCTTAGACAAAAACCTCTGCTAAAGCTTCTGTAGCTCAAGCTTTCCCCTTCTCTTTCGTTCTGATGGTGCTATAGCTTGCTCTCCCACTAACAAAGCCACTCTCTTTGGATCTCATTTTTCTGCCAACTCTTCCATAAGCAATTACAGTGCACCTATCCCACATTCTATACTCCCCTCTAACCCTATTCTCTCCCTTTCATTTTCTTCACGCAAAGTTCATAAGGTTCTTTGCTTGCTAAAGATGAACAAGGCATCTGGACCCAATGGTATCCCTGCAAGGTTCCTTAAGGAGCTTGCAATTAAACTGGCTCCCGTGCTTTGCCGTCTTTTTCACCTCATTCTCTCAACCAGTATCTATCCTTTATCTTGGAAGCATGCTCTATTGCAACTTGATCCTAAGAAGGGTGACCGCTCTATTCCTCCAAACTACCGACCTATTGCCCTGACCTCTGCTATTGCTAAAGTTTTCAAAGCTTTGCTCTCTTCTCACTTCTCGAAACATCATGAATCTAAATCACCTCTCACCAGTACGACTTCCGCATGGCAAAATCCAGTGGTGACCTCCTATCCTATCACACTCATGCATACTCTTTTTCTCTGAGGAGCCATGGGGAATCCTTTGTCATCGCCCTTTGCTGGCTAAACTCCCTACTTGTGGCATGACCCCTTCTCTCAGTTCACTGATTTCCAGTTTTCTTTCTGACCGTTTTTTATCTGTGATTGTTGAAGCCGCAACATTTAACCCATTCCCTGTTACCAGAGTTGTTCCACAGGCCTCTCCTCTTTCAACTACTCTGTTCCTTCTATTCATCATCAATCTTCTTCTGTCCTTATCTTCCTCTCTTCTTCACGCCTTTGCCGATGATTCTACCTTTAATTTTACTTCTGCCTTTTCTTAAAAACCCATCTGTTACTTGAAATCAGTGTCATATCGCTCTTTTTTTCTACTCTCAATTCCGTTTTGCATAGGGTATCTGAATGGGGCACCCAAAATTTAGGTAAATTTAATGCCTCCAAGACAGAGTTTCTGGCTATCTATTTATCTTCTTCTCCTTCTGATAGTCCTATTGTCTTCGAAACTTAAGAAGCTTACCCTTTTAATTCTATTAACATATTATGAATCCAAATAGCCTCTAAATTATCTTGGAGAAATCACATAATTAAAATTTCTATATTGGGGTTCTGTTTCGTTATCATCATTTCTTCTCCTCCTTACAGTTGCTTAAAA
>JAXCGZ010000005.1:110000-117500 GCA_037179515.1 Halocaridina rubra
ATCAACTACTCTTACACTGAAAAAGTATTTCCTTACATCCTGCAAAGAAGTTTTCTTAAGAAGCTTCAAACTATGACCTCTAGTTCTAGAGCCAGCCATATCAAAATATCGATGCCTATCCACTCTATCATAACCATGAAGGAATTTAAAGACTCTCGCCATATCCCCCCTCACTCTTCTAGCTTCGAGTGATGGTAAGTCGAATTCCCTCAGCCTCTCATCATAACTGAGATTGCGCATTTCTGACACCAATTTCGTGGCATGTCTTTGAACTTTTTCAAGCTTAGCTATGTGCTTTTTCAAGTGTGGGTTCCAAAAGGGGGCTGCATATTCGAGTTTTAGCCTCACATAGGTTACATAAATATTTCTGATCATTTCCTTGTCCATGTGCCTGAAGGCTACCCTTACATTTGATAAGAATGCATATGCTGCCCTTACTATGCCATTTATATGTATTTCTGGAGACAAATCTGCCAGTATGTTTACTTACTCCTAGATCTCTCATTTTCTGTCTCTTGAAGTTGTACTCCAGCCACCGAGTAGTCAAGCTGGGGCCTTCTTGCACTTGTACCCATTCTCATTACCTTACATTTTGAAGTATTGAATTTCATTAGCCACTTTTCTGACCACTCATGCAGACTATTTACATCCTCCTGAAGTTCTCTACCATTGTTCTCGTTTTTTACTTTCTTCACAATCTTTGCATCGTCAGCAAACATATTTATGAATGAAGTTACAGACTCTGGTAGGTCATTTACATATACAAGGAACAAAAGTGGCCCTAAAACTGAACCCTGTGGAACTCCACTACTAACTCTTCTCCATTCAGACACTGAGTGTCTTACTCTAACCCTCTGTTCCCTTCCTTCTAAGTAAGTTTTTATCCATTCCAAGACATTTCCACCTCTTGTAACCACTGCTTGCAGCTTCCTAATAATTTTCCCATGTGGAACAGTGTCAAACGCTTTCTGGAAGTCTAGGAATATGCAATCTGCCCAGCCCTCTCTTTCCTGTAAGATTCGGCTTACTTCATCATAAAATTCTAATAAGTTTGTTACTGTTGATCTACCTTCTCTGAAGCCATGTTGCTCAACTGACAAAAAGTTGAAGGATTCCAAGTGAAGAGAGATATGTTTCCTTAGTAGTTTCTCCATAACTTTGCAAACTATGCTGGTCAAGGAAACTGCTCTATAGTTCAGAGCCGTATCCCCCCTTCCCTTTTTAAAGATAGGTATCACATTTGCTTGTTTCCAGCATCTTGGAATCTCCCCTGACTCCAGTGACTTTTTAAATATGATACTTAGTGCCACTGATATTGAGTTTGCGCATTTTTTAAGTACATGAGGGGATATGTCATCAGGACCTGTAGCTTTATGAACATCTAAATCCATCAGCGCTTTGCATACCTCTGTGGCTGTAAGGTTGATGTTCTCTAATACCGGCCCTTGAGCTTCTATCTCTGCAATCTGAGGGGGTGGGGTATTTTCTACTGTAAATACTGACTGAAACTCCTTGTTCAATTCTTTGCAGATGTCTTCATCCGTCTCAGTGATGCTTCCATCCGCTCTCTTTAGCCTTAAAACCAGTTCTTTTTACCTTCAGTTTTCCTCTGATAAAGCTGTGGAAAAGCTTGGGATTTTCTTTAGCCTTCCTGGTGATGTCCCTCGCATAGTCTCTCTCTGCCTCTCTCCTTTTACTTAGGTAGTCATTTCTTGCTCTTTTGTAGGTTTGCCAGGCATTTATGTTTTTTCTCCTCATATACCTTTTCCAGCAGTTGTCTCTCCACTCCTTAGCTCTTTTACACTCATTAGCGAACCATTTCTCTCTGGCATGAATTACACCTACTTTGGTGACAGGTATGCAGCAATCTACTATCTTCCCATATTTCTCACAAAAGATGTCATACATTTCTTGTACAGATGTGTTGTAAAGTAAGGTTTTCCAGTCAATAACTGCAAAAAGCTCATTCATTTTTATGTAATCTCCTTTCGAATAGTTCCTCCTCATGTCCTCAGTGCATCTACTCTCAGGGAGCATATCTTCAATGATATACTCCATCAACAACACACAGTTGTCACTCTTTCCAATTGGTGGTTCATACTCAATTTTTTCAATATGCAACACATTATCTGTGAATACTAGATCAAGTAGTGATGGCTCATCCCCATCCCTGGTCCTCGCTGGTTCCATTACATGTTGGTGTAGGAAATTCTCTTTTTCGCAATCTAGAAATCTTGCCCCGAATGAGTCCTCACCACTGTGTGGATCAAGATTTATCCAATCTATCTCTTTATGATTAAAATCTCCCATAATCAATATCCTACATTTTCTCTCCCGTGCCATGTTAACAACTGAGTTTATGACTTCAATAGTACCTACATGACTTTCCTCATAAACTTCAAGCCTATTTTGGTTCCTTGGTGGGTTGTATACAACAGTTATTATAATGCTCTCTGACCCAGTATTTATGCGAGCAACAAGAAATTCCTTGAACTCACTTTCTATAGCCAAGTTTATTTCTTCAACTTTAATCCTTTCACTTATGAGCAGTGCTATCCCTCCACCAGTCCTCTTAGATCTTTCAACCCTTAGTATTCTGAAGCCCTTAGGAAAAATTGTGACACTGTTTATGTCCTCACTCTACTTAGTCTCTGTACTTGCTACTATATCTGCCTTACTGTTGTAAATCCTATCTTTTAATTCTACTGCCTTACCAGCTGTGTGTGTGTGTGTGATTACCTAATTGTGATTACCTAATTGTGTTTACGGGAAAGAGCCCAAAGCTCGTATCTTCCCGTCTTCTGATCGGTTCCATTTTATACTTAGTGATACTTATCATACCTGTCCTTAAAACTATGGATTGAGATAGCATTAACTACCTCCTCGCTTAGCCAATTCCAATTATCAACTACTCTTACACTGAAAAAGTATTTTCTTACATCCTGCAAAGAAGTTTTCTTACGGAGCTTCAAACTATGACCTCTAGTTCTAGAGCCGGCCATATCAAAATATCGATCCCTATGCACTCTATCATAACCATGAAGGAATTTAAAGACTGTCACCATATCCCCCCTCACTCTTCTAGCTTCGAGTGATGGTAAGTCTAATTCCCTCAGCCTCTCATCATAACTGAGATTGCGTATTTCTGGCACCAGTTTCATGGCATATCTTTGAACTTTTTCAAGCTTAGCTATGTGCTTTTTTCAAGTGCGGATTCCAAAAGGGGGCTGCATATTCGAGTTTTGGCCTCACATAGGTTACATAAATATTTCTGAACATTTCCTTGTCCATGTGCCTGAAGGCTACCCTTACATTTGATAAGTATGCATATGCTGCCCTTACTAAAATTGGAGGGAGCTGTTATAGCTTTCATTATCCTGATCCTGTGATCCAAATCTTGTCAAAACAATATTCTACCCATAATTATTAGCTTAATACTCAAATTATTATACAAAATCAAGGAATAAATAAATATGATATATAAATCTAACAACATTTGTTAATTTGCCAAGTAGCATAGTAGTCATTTTTTTCTCTCTCTCTTTTATTATTTTTTTTTTCATTTAAATTCAGTTAGATTTAAACTCTGATCCTATGATAACATATATTGGTTAACAATTGACTCATCTTTCTCTGAAATGATAGTTTTAGCAGCTAAGAAGAAAGCATAACAGAAACAAGTGTTCAAAGCATCAAGTTTTTTTCCTTGGTTGTATATTCAAACTTTTCTTCATCTGGGCATTTGTTTTTCTTATTACAAAGTCAAATTTATGTTAGGATGTGTAATACCAGAAAATGTTTTACGTGATTAGTTCTTAGAAGCCTGAAATAAAAGTTCAGGGACCTTGAGATCCTTGTAACAAACCTGGATGATAAAATTCGGAATATGGATAGAGATATGAAAGAGAATGAAACATTTCAAACGCAATAAGAATTCTAGAGGAATCTAATAAGAGAGAAAAGAACTAGAAAAACAAATAAAAATATGGAAGGGGTAAAGAGTGGACTAGAAATCAGAATTTCTATACAAGAAGATAATATCAAACAGTTAAATGACAACCAGAATGAATTAAATGTAGCTCACTGCTCTCTTCTGAGAATGATTAGAGTGCAGCTCGGAATGTCCAGTTAAAGGATAACATCAAAAACTTTGGTAAAGAATTTCAGGAGCTAAATAATGAACACGAGGCCATTACAATTGCATTGGCAGTTTCAGTTAAGCAAAACGAGGCAGTGATGGGGGCATTGAGGGAGGTGGCACTCAGAAATGCAAATACAATTGACTAAAAAAAAAGTTATATAAGATATGAAAGCTGTTGTGATTGAAATGGCTAATCCACTGATCAAGCAGGAACTTGATAAAGAAAAATCAGTGGTAATCTCAGGCATAAGTGAATCCCAAGAATAAACATGGCAGGGGAGACTTGAAGAAAATAAAGCTACGATTATAGGCCTGATAAGGAAGTTTGGAGTAGTATGTGGTCCAGAGAATATTGTAAGCATTCACGGAATTGGTAAATATTCTAGGGAAGGAAAGACAAGACCAATGAAATAACCTTTTGAGAGAGGGAACACGTGTAGAGAAGTACTGATGAGAAAAAAAACATAAATACCTTCAAGAATTCAGAGCATTGTTCATTAGACCATATAGAACACAAGGGAAGGAAAGGATAAAAAACCTGTCGCAAAGAGCTAGAAGGTTATATGAGGGAAGAAATGAGAGCTCTTCCAGCCAAAAGGGAAATAAAGAAGATAAGGCTAGAAGATCAAGGGATGAAGCCTCATTAAGATTGTTGTCCACAAATGCTGATGGAATAGCTGGTAAGACAGTAGAATTAAAGGATAGGATATACAACAGTAAGGCAGATATAGTAGCAGTTACAGAGACCAATATAAATAAGGACATAAATAGTGTCACAGGTTTTCCTAATGGTTTCAGAATATTAAGGGTTGAAGGATCTGAGAGGACTGGAGGGATACCATTGCTCGTAAGTGAAAGATTTCAGGTTGAAGAAATAAACTTTGCTGTAGAAAGTGAGTTCAAGGAATTTTTTGTTGCTCATATAAATACCAGGTCAGAGAGCATTATATAAACTGTTGTATATAATCCACCAAGGAATCAATATATGCTAGTAATATGTGAGGAAAATCTTATTGGAATTAATGAAGTCATAAACTCAGTTGTTAAGATTGCACGGGATAAAAACTGTAGGATTATGATCATGGGAGATTTTAATCATAGAGAGATAGATTGGATAATTCTTGACCTACACAGTGGGGAGAACTCACTTGGGACAAGTTTCCTAGATTGTGGCCAAGGTAATCTCCTACACCAACATATACTGGAACCATCGAGGGCCAGGAGTGAGGATGAGCTATCACTGCTTCTCTTAGTATTCACAGGTAATGTGTTGGATACTGAAAAAAAATGAGTATGAACCACCAATTAGAAAAACTGACCACTCTGTGTTGTTGATGGAGTATATCATTGGAGATGTTCTTCCTGAAAGTAGAGGCATTGATAATGACACGAGGAGGAACTATCTAAAGAGATTACATCAAATTAATTAACTTTTTGCAGTTATTGACTGGAGGACATTATTTAACAACAATTCTGTACAAGAAATGTATGACATCTCTTGTGAGGAATATGGAAAGATGGTCATTTGATGCATACCTTCCACCAAAATAGGAGTTATTCATGCCAAAGAGAAATGGTTCAGTAACGAGTGTAAGAGAGCTAAGGAGTGGAGAGACAAATGCAGAAAAAGGTATAGGAAGAGAAAAATCTTATATGTCTGGCAGACTTATAGAAAAGCAAGAACTTATTTCCTAAGCAAAATAAGAAAGGAAGATAGAAATTATGAAATGGATCTCACCAAAAAGGTTAATGAAAATCACAAACTTTTCCACAGCTTTATTAGAGGAAAACTGAAGGTCAAAGAACATGTTTTAAAGTTAAAGAGAAAAGAAGTAATCATCACTGAGCTGGAAGAAGAGATCTTCGGAGTATTGAACAAACAGTTTCAGTCAGTATTCATAGCATAAAATACTCCACCCCCTCAGATTGCAGAGATAGGAGCTCATGCCCCGGTATTAGAGAATATCATCTTTTCAGCCACAGAGGTATTGATGGAGTTAGATCCCCGTAAAACTACAGGTCCTGATGAAATATCCTCTTATGTACTTAAGAAATGCGATAAACCAATATTGCTAGCACTATGCATCATATTTGAAAAGTTGCTAGAAATTAGGGAGATTCAAAAATGCTGCAAACTAGTGAACGTGGTACCTATCTTTTGAAATGGAAGGAGGAATACAGCTCTAATCTACAGGCCTGTTTCCTTGATGGGCATTCTTTGCAAAACTATGGAGAAGCTATGAAGAAAACATATCTCTCTTCACTTGGAATTCTTCAACTTTTTGCCAGTATGACAACATGGCTTCAGAGATGGCAGATCAACAGTAACAAACTTATCCGAATTTTATGATTAAGTAAACAGGATCTTACAGGAAAGAGAGGGCTGGGAGGACTGCATATTCCTAGATTTTCGGAAGGCATTTGATACGGTCACACAAGGGGAACGTATTAATATGGTGCAAGTAATTGCGAGAATGGGTGGAAATGTCTTAGGATTATGGCTTACTTAGATGGAAGGGAACAGAGGGTTAGACTAAGACACTCAGTGCCTGAATGGAAAAAGGTTAGTAGTGGGTCCAACAGGGTTCAATTTTAGGGCCACTTTTGCTCCTTGTATATGTAAATGGCCTACTATAGTCAGTCATTTTCATTCTTGAATAAGTTTGCATATGATGCAAAGATTGTGAAGAAAGTAAGAGAAGATAACAATGGTAGAGAACTTCAGGAAGTCCTAAATAGTCCGCATGAGTGGTCAGAAATTTGGTTAATGAAATTCAATGCTTCAAACTGTAAGGTAAGGAGAATGGGTAAAAGTGCAAGAAGGCCCAAGCTGGGATACTTCATAGCAGGAGCAGAACTTCAAGAGATAGAGAATTAGAGAGATCTAGGAGTAATCATACTGGCCGATTTGTCTATGGAAATGCATATAAATGACATAGTAAAGGCATCATATGGTTTCTAAGTACATGCAAGGGTAGTTTTCAGACCCAGGGACAAGGATATGTTCAGAAATATATATGCAACTTAAGTGAAGCCAATGCTTAAAAATACACCCCCTTTTGGAATACCTATTTAAAAAACCACATAAATAAGCTTGAAAAAGTCCAGAGACATGCCACGAAAGTAGTGCTAAAAATACGCAATCTCAATTACGCGGAGAGGCTGAGAGAGTTAGACTTACCATCACTCGAAGCTAGAAGAATGAGGGGGGATATGGTGACGGTTTTTAAATTCGTTCATGGTTATGACAAAGTGGATAGGGATCGATATATTATATGGCTGGCTCATAGCTTGAAGCTTGGCACGAAAACTTCTTTGCAAGGCTGTAAGAAAGTACTTTTTTAGTGTAAGAGTATGTG
>JAXCGZ010000005.1:120000-125000 GCA_037179515.1 Halocaridina rubra
ACCTATGACATATAATTACTGCGCCAAGGAGCTACCAACTACAAAACAGAAGGTCTAAAAGAGAAACCAGCCTTATAACTTAACTGCTATAACAGGAATGAATGCACTCTATCTGAATGCCTATTTGTTCATATTACAGTTTCTCCCAATCTCACTCGTGACATCGTTTTCGCATTTAAATCAAATCCCAATGCAAAAACAAAGCCACAAGTGAGGTTGGGAGAAACTATAATATGAACAAAAAGGGATTAAGATGGCATGCATTCATTCCTAGTCTAGCAATTAAGCTGTAAAGTTAGTTTCTTTTTTATATCTTCTTTGGTGTAGTTGGTAGTGTATTGGCACAGCAATTATGTGTCCTATGTTCGAGTCCCGGTCGGGTTAAGATATGATTCATGTTTTCACACATGGTAATGTGCTTATTTGATTATTGTAGATGCCCAATTAGTTTGGGGTTTGAATTAAATGCAAAAACAAAGCCACGAGTGGGGGTTGGGAGAAACTGCATTATGAACAAAATGACTTCCAGATAGAATGCATTCATTCCAAAGTATAGCAGTTAGGCTGTAAGGTTGAATTCTCTTGTAGATCTTCTGCGGTATAGTTGGTATCACCATGGCACATTTATTATGTGTTCAATGCTCGAGTCCCGGTCGGGTTGCAATATGATGCATGTTTTCACATATGGTAATGTGCTTAGTTAATTACTGTTGATATCCAACTTGATTGGCATTTGAATTGAATGCGAAAATGAAGCCATGAGTGAGGTTGGGAGAAACTGTAATATGAACAAAAAGTCATTCAGAGAGAATGCGTTCATTCCTAATACAGCAGTTAAGCTGTTAGGTTGCTTTCTCTTTTAGACATTCTTTGGTGTAGTAGGTAACGCCTTGGCACAGTAATTATGTGTCCTAGGTTCGAGTCCTGGTCGGGTTAAAATATGATTTATATATATATATATATATATATATATATATATATATATATATATATATATATATATATATATATATATATTATGTATGTATATATATATATATATATATATATATATATATATATATATATATATATATATATATATATATATATATATATATATATATATATATATATATATATATATATATATATATATATATATATATATATATATATATATATATATATATATATATATATATATATATATATATATATATATATATATATATATATATATATATATATATATATATATATATATATATATATATATATATATATATATATATATATATATATATATATATATATATATATATATATATATATATATATATATATATATATATATATATATATATATATATATATATATATATATATATATATATATATATATATATATATATATATATATATATATATATATATATATATATATATATATATATATATATATATATATATATATATATATATATATATATATATATATATATATATATATATATATATATATATATATATATATATATATATATATATATATATATATATATATATATATATATATATATATATATATATATATATATATATATATATATATATATATATATATATATATATATATATATATATATATATATATATATATATATATATATATATATATATATATATATATATATATATATATATATATATATATATATATATATATATATATATATATATATATATATATATATATATATATATATATATATATATATATATATATATATATATATATATATATATATATATATATATATATATATATATATATATATATATATATATATATATATATATATATATATATATATATATATATATATATATATATATATATATATATATATATATATATATATATATATATATATATATATATATATATATATATATATATATATATATATATATATATATATATATATATATATATATATATATATATATATATATATATATATATATATATATATATATATATATATATATATATATATATATATATATATATATATATATATATATATATATATATATATATATATATATATATATATATATATATATATATATATATATATATATATATATATATACATATATATATATATATATATATATATATATATATATATATATATATATATATATATATATATATATATATATATATATATATAAATCATATTTTAACCCGACCAGGACTCGAACCTAGGACACATAATTACTGTGCCAAGGCGTTACCTACTACACCAAAGAATGTCTAAAAGAGAAAGCAACCTAACAGCTTAACTGCTGTATTAGGAATGAACGCATTCTCTCTGAATGACTTTTTGTTCATATTACAGTTTCTCCCAACCTCACTCATGGTTTCATTTTCGCATTCAATTGAAATGCCAATCAAGTTGGATATCAACAGTAATTAACTAAGCACATTACCATATGTGAAAACATGACATATATGATTTTTCACAGGTAATGTGTTGGATACTGAAAAAAAATGAGTATGAACCACCAATTAGAAAACCTGACCACTCTGTGTTGTTGATGGAGTATATCATTGGAGATGTTCTTCCTGAAAGTAGAGGCATTGAGAATGAAAACGAGGAGGAACTATCTAAAGAGATTACATCAAATTAATTAACTTTTTGCAGTTATTGACTGGAGGACATTATTTAACAACAATTCTGTACAAGAAATGCATGACATCTCTTGTGAGGAATATGGAAAGATGGTCATTTGATGCATACCTTCCACCAAAATAGGAGTTATTCATGCCAAAGAGAAATGGTTCAGTAACGAGTGTAAGAGAGCTAAGGAGTGGAGAGACAAATGCAGAAAAAGGTATAGGAAGAGAAAAATCATATATGTCTGGCAGACTTATAGAAAAGCAAGAACTTATTTCCTAAGCAAAATAAGAAAGGAAGATAGAAATTATGAAATGGATCTCACCAAAAAGGTTAATGAAAGTCACAAACTTTTCCACAGCTTTATTAGAGGAAAACTGAAGGTCAAAGAACATGTTTTAAAGTTAAAGAGAAAAGAAGTAATCATCACTGAGCTGGAAGAAGAGATCTTCGGAGTATTGAACAAACAGTTTCAGTCAGTATTCATAGCATAAAATACTCCACCCCCTCAGATTGCAGAGATAGGAGCTCATGCCCCGGTATTAGAGAATATCATATTTTCAGCCACAGAGGTATTGATGGCGTTAGATCCCCGTAAAACTACAGGTCCTGATGAAATATCCTCTTATGTACTTAAGAAATGCGATAAACCAATATTGCTAGCGCTATGCATCATATTTGAAAAGTTGCTAGAAATTAGGGAGATTCAAAAATGCTGCAAACTAGTGAACGTAGTACCTATCTTTTGAAATGGAAGGAGTAATACAGCTCTAAACTACAGGCTTGTTTCCTTGATGGGCATTCTTTGCAAAACTATGGAGAAGCTATGAAGAAAACATATCTCTCTTCACTTGGAATTCTTCAACTTTTTGCCAGTATGACAACATGGCTTCAGAGATGGCAGATCAACAGTAACAAACTTATCCGAATTTTATGATTAAGTAAACAGGATCTTACAGGAAAGAGAGGGCTGGGAGGACTGCATATTCCTAGATTTTCAGAAGGCATTTGATACGGTCACACAAGGGGAACGTATTAATATGGTGCAAGTAATTGCGAGAATGGGTGGAAATGTCTTAGGATTATGGCTTACTTAGATGGAAGGGAACAGAGGGTTAGAATAAGAAACTCAGTGCCTGAATGGAAAAAGGTTAGTAGTGGGTCCAACAGGGTTCAATTTTAGGGCCACTTTTGCTCCTTGTATATGTAAATGGCCTACTAGAGTCTGTCATTTTCATTCTTGAATAAGTTTGCATATGATGCAAAGATTGTGAAGAAAGTAAGAGAAGATAACAATGGTAGAGAACTTCAGGAAGTCCTAAATAGTCCGCATGAGTGGTCAGAAATGTGGTTAATGAAAGTCAATGCTTCAAAATGTAAGGTAAGGAGAATGGGTAAAAGTGCAAGAAGGCCCAAGCTTGGATACTTCATAGCAGGAGCAGACCTTCAAGAGACAGAGAATGAGAGAGATCTAGGAGTAATCATACTGGCCGATTTGTCTATGGAAATGCATATAAATGACATAGTAAAGGCATCATAGCCTGCTGGCTAGTACAGTGGTAACGCGCTGGCTTCGCATTCACGAGGTCGAAAGATCGGTCCCCGTCCAAGACCGAGAGTTTAAGCTGTTTACTGGCAGGAACTGCTGTGGGTGGACATCACAGTGGGGGGTTGGGGCTTGTCCTGGCTGACGAATACCATTGTAAAATGGAAATAAAGTTTATTTTCAGACCCAAGGACAAGGATATGTTCAGAAATATATATGCAACTTAAGTGAAGCCAATGCTTAAAAATACATCCCCTTTTGGAATACCTATTTTAAAAACCACATAAATAAGCTTGAAAAAGTCCAGAGACATGCCACGGAAGTAGTGCTAGAAATACGCAATCTCAGTCAAAAAATAAATTATATTTTTACCTGACCAGGACTAAAACCTATGACATATAATTCCTGCGCCAAGGAGCTACCAACTACGAAACAGAAGGTCTAAAAGAGAAACCAGCCTTACAACTTAACTGCTATAACAGGAATGAATGCACTCTATCTGAATGCCTATTTGTTCATATTACAGTTTCTGCCAATCTCACTCGTGACATCGTTTTCGCATTTAAATCAAATCCCAATGCAAAAACGAAGCCGCGAGTGAGGTTGGGAGAAACTTTAATATGAACAAAAAGATATTAAGATGGCATGCATTCATTCCTAGTATAGCAATTAAGCTGTAAAGTTAGTTTCTTTTTTATATCTTCTTTGGTGTAGTTGTTAGTGTATTGGCACAGCAATTATGTGTCCTATGTTCGAGTCCCGGTCGGGTTAAGATATGATTC
>JAXCGZ010000005.1:142500-157500 GCA_037179515.1 Halocaridina rubra
CCTAATAAGTCTCCCATGTGGAACAGTGTCAAACGCTTTCTGGAAGTCTAGGAATATGCAATCTGCCCAGCCCTCTCTTTCCTGTAAGATTTGGCTTCCCTCATCATAAAATTCTAATAAGTTTGTTAATGTTGATCTACCTTCTCTGAAGCCATGTTGCCTCACTGACAAAAAGTTGAAGGATTTTAAGTGAAGAGAGATATGTTTCCTTAGTAGTTTCTCCATAACTTTGCAAACTATGTTGGTCAAGGAAACTGGTCTATAGTTCAGAGCTGTATTCCTCCTTCACCTTTTGAAGATAGGTATCACATTTGCTTGTTTCCAGCATCTTGGAATCTCCCCTGACTCCAGTGACTTTTTAAATATGATACTTAGTGCCACTGATATTGAGTTTGCGCATTTTTTAAGCACATGTGGGGATATGTCATCAGGACCTGTAGCTTTATGAACATCTAAATCCATCAGCGCTTTTCATACCTCTGTGGCTGCAAGGTTGATGTTCTCTAATACCGGCCCTTGAGCTTCTATCACTGCAATCTGAGGGGGTGGGGTATTTTCTACTGTAAAAACTGACTGAAACTCCTTGTTCAATTCTTTGCAGATCTCTTCATCTGTCTCAGTGATGCTTCCATCCGCTCTCTTTACCCTTAAAACCTGTTCTTTTACCATCAGTTTTCCTCTGATAAAGCTGTGGAAAAGCTTGGGATTTTCTTTAGCCTTCTTGGTGATGTCCCTCTCATAGTCTCTCTCTGCCTTTCTCCTTTTACTTAGGTAGTCATTTCTTGCTCTTTTGTAGGTTTGCTAGGCATTTATGTTTTTTCTCCTCCTATACCTTTACCAGCATTTGTCTCTCCACTCCTTAGCTCTTTTACACACATTATCGAACCATTTCTCTCTGGCATGAATTACACCTACTTTGGTGACAGGTATGCAGCAATCTACTATCTTCCCATATTTCTCACAAAAGATGTCATACATTTCTTGTACAGATTTGTTGTAAAATAAGGTTCTCCAGTCAATAACTGCAAAAAGCTCATTCATTTTGATGTAATCTCCTTTCGGATAGTTCCTCCTCATGTCCTCAGTGCCTCTACTCTCAGGAAGAATATCTTCAATGATATACTCCATCGACAACACACAGTGGTCACTCTTTCCAATTGGTGGTTCATACTCAATTTTTTCAATATCCAACACATTATCTGTGAATACTAGATCAAGTAGTGATGGCTCATCCCCACCCCTGTCCCTTGTTGGTTCCATTACATGTTGGTGTAGGAAATTCCCTTGTACGCAGTCTAAGAGTCTTGCCCCGAATGAGTCCTCACCACTGTGTGGGTCAAGATTTATCCAATCTATCTCTTTATGATTAAAATCTCCCATAATCAAAATCCTACATTTTTTTTCCCGTGCCATGTTAACAACTGAGTTTATGACTTCAATAGTACCTATATGACTTTCCTCATAAACTTCAAGCCTTTTCTGGTTCATAGGTGGGTTATATACAACAGTTATTATAATGCTCTCTGACCCAGTGTTTATGCGTGCAACAAGAAATTCCTTGTGTGAGTGTATTTACCTGATTGTATTTACCTACTTGTGTTTACGGGAAAGAGCCCAAAGCTCGTATCTTCCCGTCTCCTCATCGGCTCCATTTTATACTTAGTGATACTTATCATACCTGTCCTTAAAACTATGGATTGAGATAGCATTAACTACCTCCTCGCTTAGCCAATTCCAGTTATCAACTACTCTTACACTGAAAAAGTATTTCCTTACATCCTGTAAAGAAGTTTTCTTACGAAGCTTCAAACTATGACCTCTAGTTCTAGAGCCTGCCATATCAAAATATCGAGCCCTATCCACTCTCTAATAACCATGAAGGAATTTAAAGACTGTCACCATATCCCCCCTTACTCTTCTAGCTTCGAGTGATGGTAAGTCTAATTCCCTCAGCCTCTCATCATAACTGAGATTGCGTATTTCTGGCACCAGTTTCGTGGCATGTCTTTGAACTTTTTCAAGTTTAGCTATGTGCTTTTTCAAGTGTGGATTCCAAAAGGGGGCTGCATATTCGAGTTTTGGCCTCACATATGTTACATAAATATTTCTGAACATTTCCTTGTCCATGTGCCTGAAAGCTACCCTTACATTTGTTAAGAATGCATATGCTTCCCTTGCTATGACATTTATATGTATTTCTGGAGACAAATCTGCCAGTATGTTTACTCCTAGATCTCTCTCATTTTTTGTCTCTTGAAGTTGTACTCCAGCCACCGAGTAGTCAAGCTTGGGCCTTCTTGCACTTGTACCCATTCTCATTACCTTACATTTTGAAGTATTGAATTTCATTAGCCACTTCTCTGACCACTCATGCAGATTATTTAGATCCTCCTGAAGTTCTCTACCATTGTTCTCGTTTTTTACTTTCTTCACAATCTTTGCATCATCTGCAAACATATTCATGAATGAATTTACAGACTCTTGCAGGTCATTTACATATACAAGGAACAAAAGTGGCCATAAAACTAAACCCTGTGGAACTCCACTACTAACTCTTCTCCATTCAGACACTGAGTGTCTTGCTCTAACCTTCTGTTCCCTTCCTTCTAAGTAAGTTTTTATCCATTCCAAAACATTTCCACCTATTCTAGCCATTGAGTGCAGCTTCCTAATAAGTCTCCCTTGTGAAACAGTGTCAAACGCTTTCTGGAAGTCTAGGAATATGCAATCTGCCCAGCCCTCTCTTTCCTGTAAGATTCGGCTTACCTCATCATAGAATTCTAATAAGTTTGTTACTGTTGATCTACCTTCTCTGAAGCCATATTGCCTCACTGACAAAAAGTTGAAGGATTCCAAGTGAAGAGAGATATGTTTCCTTAGTAGTTTCTCCATAACTTTGCAAACTATGCATGGTTGAGGAAACTGGTCTATAGTTCAGAGCTGTATCCCTCCTTTCCTTTTTAAAAATAGGTATCACACTTACTTGTTTCCAGCATCTTGGAATCTCCCCTGACTCCAGTGACTTTTTAAATATGATACTTAGTGCCAATGATATTGAGTTTGCGCATTTTTTAAGCACATGAGGGGATATGTCATCAGGACCTGTAGCTTTATGAACATTTAAATCCATCAGCGCTTTGCATACCTCTGTGGCTGTAAGGTTGATGTTCTCTAATACCGGCCCTTGAGCTTCTATCACTGCAATCTGAGGGGGTGGGGTATTTTCTACTGTAAATACTGACTGAAACTCCTTGTTCAATTCTTTGCAGATCTCTTCATCCATATCAGTGATGCTTCCATCCTCTCTCTTTAGCCTTAAAACCTGTTCTTTTACCTTCAGTTTTCTTCTGATAAAGCTGTGGAAAAGCTTGGGATTTTCTTTAGCTTTCCTGGTGATGTCCCTCTCATAGTCTCTGTCTGCCTCTCTCCTTTTACTTAGGTAGTCATTTCTTGCTCTTTTGTAGGTTTGCCAGGAATTTATGTTTTTTCTCCTCCTATACCTTTTCCAGCATTTGTCTCTCCACTCCTTAGCTCTTTTACACCCATTATTGAACGATTTCTCTATGGCATGAATTACACCTACTTTGGTGACAGGTATGCAGCAATCTTCTATCTTCCCATATTTCTCACAATAGATGTCATACATATCTTGTACAGATCTGTTTTAAAATAAGGTTCTCCAGTCAATAACTGCAAAAAGCTCATTCATTTTGGTGTAATCTCCTTTCGGATAGTTCCTCCTCATGTCCTCAGTGCCTCTACTCTCAGGAAGAATATCTTCAATGATATACTCCATCAACAACACACAGTGGTCACTCTTTCTGTGAATACTAGATCAAGTAGTGATGGCTCATCCCCACCCCTGGCCCTTGTTGGTTCCATTACAAGTTGGTGTAGGAAATTCCCATGTACGCAATCTAGGAATCTTGCCCCGAATGAGTCCTCACCACTGTGTGGGTCAAGATTTATCCAATCTATCTCTTTATGATTAAAGTCTCCCATAATCAAAATCCTACATTTTTTTTTCTGTGCCATGTTAACAACTGAGTTTATGACTCCAATAGTACCTATATGACTTTCCTCATAAACTTCTAGCTGGTTCCTTGGTGGGTTATATACAACAGTTATTATAATGCTCTCTGACCCAGTATTTATGCGAGCAACAAGAAATTCCTTGAACTCACTTTCTATAGCCAAGTTTATTTCTTCAACTTGAATCCTTTCATTTATGAGCAGTGCTATCCCTCCACCAGTCCTCTCAGATCTTTCAACCCTTAGTATTCTGAAGCCCCTAGGAAAAACTGTGACACCGTTTATGTCCTCACTCAACTTAGTCTCTGTAATTGCTACTATATCTGCCTTACTGTTGTGAATCCTATCTTTTAATTCTACTGCCTTACCAGCTAATCCATCAGCATTTGTGTATAACAATCTTAATGAGGCCCCATCCCCTGATCTTCTGTCATTATCTTCTTTATCTCCTCTTTGTCTGGAAGAACTCTGAAACAAAAATTTTTCTTCTGTTCTTCATTTCTTTCATCATTTAACCTTCTTGCCTCTTGCAACAAGTTTTTTATCTTTCCCATCTCTTCCTGTGTTCTGTATCATCTAATGAACACTTCTTTGAATTCTTGAAGGTCTTTTAGACTTTTTTTTCTCAACAATATTTCCCTACATGTTTCCCCTCTCTCAAAGGTTACTTTTGTTGGTCTCGGCTTTCCTTCCCTCGAATATTTACCTAGTTGGTGTATGTTTACAATATCCTCAGGACCACAAACTACTCCAAGCTTTCTTCTAGTCTCCCCTGCCATGTTGGCTCCTGGGATTCGCTTATGCCTGAGATTACCACTGTCTTCTCCTTATCAAGTGCCTGTCTGATGAGTGGGTTTGCCCTTTCCATCACAACGTCTTTCATTTTTTCGATTACTGTCTCTTTATAGTCAACTGTTTGTATGTTTTCCAGTGCCACCACCTTTACAGCCTCTTTTACTGCTACATTCCCCTTTAGTGCATCAGCAAAGGAAGTTTTCATGGCATCATTTTCCATATTCAGCTCCTGGAACTCTTTTCTGAACTGTTCAATGTTTTCCTTAATCTGGACATTCCAAGCAGCAATCTCGTCTCTCTCAGAAGAGAGCAGTGAACTAACATCTAATTCCTTTAGGTTGTCATTCAGCTGTTTGTTTTTATCTGCTAGTTTAGAAATTCTAGATTCTAGTTGACTCTTTTCCCCTTCCAGCTTCTTTATTCTTTTTTCTAGTTCCTTTCTCTCCTGCCCTTGTGCTTTATTTGCTTCCTCCAAAGATCTTATTTGCTCTCTGAGTGTTTCATTCTCTTTCATTTCTCCATCCATATTCCGAATTTTATCATCAAGGCTTATAACCATTGCCTCTAAATTCTTGATTTTCTGTTTAAGTCTCCTAATGGCTACCCCTCCTACCGACCCATGGATGGGGGAGGTTTGGGACAGAGATGGCCTCACTTTTATGTTCTCCCTCTCACAGAATATAGAAAGAAGACGAGAAAGAGGAAAAAAAAAGATAAAAACTTTTAATTAAGCTTCACACAGAATTTTTATATCACCATATAAGTGCTATTTAGTGACTCAGTTTATCTCTTTTCTGGTAACACACATCTTAACTTAAAAACTTGACCATGGTAATTTAAGGATAAAAAGAAAAAGAAAAAAAATGCAACAAATAAAGTCAAACCTGAAGGAAAATTCGAATTTTTGTCTGAGGTGGCACCCACCTATTTCTGCTATATATTCTTCCTAACTGATAAACTCACTTGCTAACCAAGATATGTGTGTGTGTGTGTATCTGCAAAATGCTGTCTTCATGCCTCAAAATTCCTCTCTGATGCTCAACAATAATATATATGTTTCAGAGTTATCTTCCCTTTCAAGATATATTTTCCGAACCTTGGAGGAACACCAAGGCCAAGCAAGAACAAAGCAATCTTTGACGAGGACAGTCGCCTGGAAAAGGATATTTGAACCTTTCTGGAAGTGAAACTTCTTGGTTCTCGTCTTTTTTCATGTGATTTGTTTCCGTCTGTATTTGTTTCATAACCGGACGATGAAGGATGTCCTTCGAAGCTTATTTACTTCACTTACCACTACGGCAATGAGGTCTTCAGTTGAAGATATATATATATATATATATATATACATATATATATATATATATATATATATATATATATATATATATATATATATATATATATATATATATATATATATATATATATATATATATATATATATATATATATATATATATATATATATATATATATATATATATATATATATATATATATATATATATATATATATATATATATATATATATATATATATATATATATATATATATATATATATATATATATATATATATATATATATATATATATATATATATATATATATATATATATATATATATATATATATATATATATATATATATATATATATATATATATATATATATATATATATATATGTGTGTGTGTGTGTGTGTGTGTGATTACCTAATTGATTACCTAATTGTGTTTACGGGAAAGAGCCCAAGGCTCGTATCTTCCCGTCTCCTCATCGGTTCCATTTTATACTTAGTGATACTTATCATACGTGTCCTTAAAACTATGGATTGAGATAGCATTAACTACCTCCTCGCTTAGCCAATTCCAATTATCAACTACTCTTACACTGAAAAAGTATTTTCTTACATCCTGCAAAGAAGTTTTCTTACCAAGCTTCAAACTATCACCTCTAGTTCTAGAGCCAGCCATATCAAAATATCGATCCCTATCCACTCTATCATAACCATGAAGGAATTTAAAGACTGTCACCATATCCCCCCTCACTCTTCTAGCTTCGAGTGATGGTAAGTCTAATTCCCTCAGCCTCTCATCATAACTGAGATTGCGTATTTCTGTATGCATGTATGTATGTATGTATGTATGTATGTATGTATGTATGTATGTATGTATGTATGTATGTGATTACCTAATTGTGATTACCTAATTGTGATTACCTAATTGTGTTTACGGGAAAGAGCCCAAAGCTCGTATCCTCCCGTCTCCTCATCGGTTCCATTTTAGACTTAGTGATACTTATCATACTTGTCCTTAAAACTATGGATTGAGATAGCATTAACTACCTCCTCGCTTAGCCAATTCCAATTATCAACCACTCTTACACTGAAAAAGTATTTCCTTACATCCTGCAAAGAAGTTTTCTTACGAAGCGTGTGTGACTACCTAATTGTGATTACCTAATTGTGTTTTCGGGAAAGAGCCCAAAGTTCGTATCTTCCCGTCTCCTCATCGGTTCCATTTTATACTTAGTGATACTTATCATACGTGTCCTTAAAACTATGGATTGAGATAGCATTAACTACCTCCTCGCTTAGCCAATTCCAATTATCAACTACTCTTACACTGAAAAAGTATTTTCTTACATCCTGCAAAGAAGTTTTCTTACCAAGCTTCAAACTATCACCTCTAGTTCTAGAGCCAGCCATATCAAAATATCGATCCCTATCCACTCTATCATAACCATGAAGGAATTTAAAGACTGTCACCATATCCCCCCTCACTCTTCTAGCTTCGAGTGATGGTAAGTCTAATTCCCTCAGCCTCTCATCATAACTGAGATTGCGTATTTCTGTATGCATGTATGTATGTATGTATGTATGTATGTATGTATGTATGTATGTATGTATGTATGTATGTATGTGATTACCTAATTGTGATTACCTAATTGTGTTTACGGGAAAGAGCCCAAAGCTCGTATCTTCCCGTCTCCTCATCGGTTCCATTTTAGACTTAGTGATACTTATCATACTTGTCCTTAAAACTATGGATTGAGATAGCATTAACTACCTCCTCGCTTAGCCAATTCCAATTATCAACTACTCTTACACTGAAAAAGTATTTCCTTACATCCTGCAAAGAAGTTTTCTTACGAAGCGTGTGTGACTACCTAATTGTGATTACCTAATTGTGTTTACGGGAAAGAGCCCAAAGCTCGTATCTTCCCGTCTCCTCATCGGTTCCATTTTATACTTAGTGATACTTATCATACCTGTCTTTAAAACTATGGATTGAGATAGCATTAACTACCTCCTCGCTTAGCCAATTCCAATTATCAACTACTCTTACACTGAAAAAAGTATTTCCTTACATCCTGCGAAGAAGTTTTCTTACGAAGCTTCAAACTATGACCTCTAGTTCTAGAGCCAGCCATATCAAAATATCGATCCCTATCCACTCTATCATAACCATGAAGGAATTTAAAGATCCTTTTGAGATCCTTATTACTTAGTACTTTCAAAGGTATTACTTATCTTCAGAGGAATCTGGTTTAAACAATCAAACAAAGCAAAACAAACACTTATTTCCATTTTGTACAATGGTTATTCAACATTAATAGTAACTTATAAGTAGACATGTAATTAGACTAATAAATAAGAGGGTAATACATATAGTTAAATTAAATGTAGCTTTCATAGAAAATAATAATGCTGTAATAAAAATGTTAACAATAATGTTAATAATAAAGTAATAAGTATGACACTAGATACAGGATCGTTATTATCGGCATCATTTCCATATTTGTTTTCCTTACAATGAGAATAATTAGTTCTTAATGAGCAGCAACTATTTGTCCAAAAGAAAACTATATAGTTTGCCTTTGAAAGCTGTGAAGGAGGATGCATTTTTAAGATGCTCTGGAATATATTTCCAGAGTGTTGGCCCTTTGATAGTGATCATCTTTGAACCTGCTTCTGTGTTTGTTCTCTGAATAAAGAGCTCACTTCTCTGTCTTGTGTTGGTTTCCATTATATCCCTGACTGCTTTTAGATCAAATAGCCAGCTAGGATAATGATGGTCCAAAATTTTGAATACAAAAACATAAATAGCATAAGCGACCTTGTTTTCTGCCCGCAGCCACCCAAGTTTATTGAGAGCTGGTGTGATGTGGTCATATTTTTTGTTCCTCCCAGGGCAACTCGAGCTGCAAATTTAATAAACTTCTGTATTCTGTTTATCTGAGTCTTAGTGGTAGCTCCCCAAACACTTGTGCAGTAATTAATGTGACTTAGGGCTAGAGATTCAACAACAGTTATTCGAGTGGTAGTTTCAAAATTGTCTTTTATATGTGATAAGTACATTAATGTTCCTGTAACCTTTTTGCATACTTTTTCTATGTGGGAATCAAACAACATGTGGTTATCAAAGTGAATTCCTAGGTTTTTGACTGTTTTGGTAGGTGTGATAATATTGTCGCAAAAATTAATTGTTGTGTTTTCTAGAATTTGTGCTATGTGGAACCTTGAACCAATAATGCACTGTGTTTTACTTTCGTTAATTAACAGCCCAATTTCTTGAAAATAGGTTTTAATTTTTGACAGAGTGTTTTCTGCTCTTGAAGTTAGCTCTGGGAGATTATTAATATCACCACTAAAGAGTAGTTGAGATTCATCTGCAAATTGTACGACTAGACAGTCAGAAATGAAAGAAGATAGATCATTTACGTAAATGGAGAAGAGGATAGGACCAAGTACTGATCCCTGTGGAACTCCAAATGATACATTTTTTGGCACAGAGATAATGTTGTTAAGACGTATAGACTGTTTACGATTAGATAGATACTCGCTAAACCAGCTTGGATTAATATTTAAGTTAGTACATTTACTTAAAAGAATTTCATGGTTCACACTGTCGAAGGCTTTTGATAAGTCCAATAATACAAGCAGAGATATTTTTTTCATATCTATATTATTATAGATAGTATTCATAACTTTGAGCAGTGTAGTTTCCGTCGAGAGTTTCGGTCTGAAACCACGTTGGTTAATAGCTAATAGTCTATTTGACTCTAAATATGACATAAGTTGGCATGCAACAATTTTTTCTAATATTTTAGAGAAAATGGGTAGCAGGGAAATTTTTACGATAGTTTGTCACATCTTCTCTGTCCCCCTTTTTATGCAGAGGTATTACATGAGATTTTTTCCAAGAGTCAGAAAACTATTTAGTAACAATGAAAGTGTTCATAATAGTTAGAATATAAGATGCAATCATGGGTAGAGCACCTTTGATGAATTGAAATGGTATACCATCTGGACCACAAGACCCAGGGTTTCTTAGGCTCTTTATGGTAAAAATTAGAGTAGTACAATCGATAGGATTTATCTTGAAGTACTCTCTTGTGTTTACATTGGAAGAATTGACATTTAAATAATTACTCATATTCACTGAGTTGATGTTTTCTTGTGTTTTCTCATATGTATTTTTGCCAACGTTATCAAAATAGTTATTAAAATTTTCCGCTTTGTCTTTCAACTCTGTATCTGAGGTAGTCTTTTCATTTGGTATCATGCTTCTTATCACTTTCCATGTTGCTGCTGTATCATGTCTAGCGTCAATAAATTGTTTTTTGTAAAAGTTTTTTTACTTACACTGATGAGAGATCTGACACGTTTCCTTTCTGTTTTATAACGTTCTCGGAGAGTCATATCATATCTATTCATTTTTAGCTCTTTTTGTATTTGATTTCTGATTTGCATTGCCTCTTTGATGCCATTAACTAGCCAGGTGGCTGAGGGGCGGGTTATTTTTCTTGTTACAATGGGTGCACAACTATCTAAGCATTCAAGGAAGACTTTTGTTAGAATCTCAACCTGCAAATCGACGTTATCTGTGTATTTAATTCTATTAAGTACATTTGTGTTGTTGATTAATGTTTCACAAAAGATATCAGGGGAGTAATTTTTTAGACACCGGAATGTCTTGAAGAGAGGCTTCCTTTTGGGCTTGTTTATGTTTAGCATAGCAATGTTCAGCTCGTGGTCTGCAATTGGGCAGGAAACTACGTCCCAATAGGGTATACTTTCCACTTTATTTGTTATTATCAGATCCATAAGAGTCCTAGAATTAGGGGTTATGTGGGTCGGTTTTGCCACTATTTGTGTTAACTTCACAGTGTTGATCACCCTTTTCATTTTGTTATCTGCTGAGAGCAAGTCATCATTAAAGTCACCAAGTATGTATATGGGTTTATGGCGCACACAGATATTTCTGAATGTTTCTAGCAGATGATTGAACGAACTGGTAGGTGCTTTAGGGTGACGGTAAACACACCCTACAATGAAAGATGGAATTTCTGATACTACACAGTGATCCATAAATCTTCGAGCTCCTCAGTTTTTTCTAAACCTGTGGTTATTTCTGATGCACTAAGATAATTTCTAACATAAATACAGACCCCACCCCCTCGGCCATGGTCATTGCGAAATATTTTAAACTCTGGGATATTCACATATTTATTTTCCGTTGTAGGAGGAAGCCAAGTTTCACTTACACAGAGGATGTCTATGTTGTAATCTTTTGTTGGCATTATTATTTCCTCAAAATGAGCGAGCAGGGACTGAGCGCTCACATGTACTAATATTACATTCTTATCATGTTTCATTAGGGTGGTATCCATAGTCATAGTTGTAGTTTCGACTGTGTGATTCTGCTGGGAATTCAACACTGTAGTGTGTTCTGGGGTTAGCCATGGATCCTGGTGTCTGTACCTGCCATTGGATGTGTAACACTGGTTTGAGTACGTGCCGTGGTATGATCGGGCCTTCCCAAAGTTTGTATGCCTAGGTGAGTGTCTAGGGTTGTAAGAGCCATCACTCCAGGAGAAGTCTCTTGTGTGTGAACGGCAATAAGAGAGGTTTGTATCGTATCTCTTTCTGTAGTCTCGCATATAGGGGATTGTTTCATTAGCTCTTTGCAGTTTATTTTGGTATGACTGTAGTTTGGGATATTTTGTAGAATACCCAGGTTGTGTCCATTGTGTGCCCCCACAAAATGGCTGGACAATTGTGCCTGTAGGCCATTGATTCAGTTTGTAAGGCACATATTCAAATCCTTCCGATATCGTTATTGCGAAGGAACCCAATTTGGTTTGCGAGAAAGCTCCTTAATCAAGAATTCTTCAGAAGGAATGCCTTGATTTGTCAATATATTACGCATCTCTCTCTCTCAAAGGGGTTGCCAGGAATGCGAATATATATTTGAGCTGTAACTCTTGCACTTACATTATTGGGCAACTGTGGCTGTGGGGGAGAGGACTTTGATGGAATGTTTAGAATAGAGACTGCTGCTAGTTTGTCTTTTCTGTTTTCTTCATTGTTTTGCAACCTATTGCTGGGTTGGTTATTTGTGCTGGAAGGTGTAATATGGTTGTCCTGGTTAGTGATGGTTGCTGTGTTGTTAGGAGTTATGGAGATGGGCTCTATATCTTCTTCGCTGTTTTGCAACTCTTTACCAGGTTGGTTGTTTGTGCTGAGAAGAATCTTGTTCTGGTTAGTGCCTGTTGTTGTATTGTTAGGAGTAGTGGGGAAGGACGCTGTTGTTTCATCACTATTTTGTAACCTGTTACTGATTTGATTATTTATGCTAGATGGTGTATTCAGGTTGTCTTGTTGACTATCACTTTTATCTGGATCTACCTCTTCTTCACTACCACTGTCACATTCGTCTCTCAATGCACTGAAGGAATTGTGAGTAGAGACAGAAAACCTAGTTTGCAAAACCTGAGGGTTGTTGCTAGAAGAGACATCATCGTTGTTAGGTGACAGCACTGAATTGAGAGGTGGAGATGTTTCTAATAGCAGTTTCAACCTAGAATTATCTCTTTTAAGTAGGACAATGTCAGATTCTAGCAAACCTACCTTGTGTTGTAAGGCTTTCACCTTTTCAGCATCTACTTCCAAAATTTTCACCTTATCTACAAGGCTTTCTATCATTCGATGTAGGTCTCCTAGGTAGTGTGTTTTTTCAGACTCTATGGATTTTACAACCGAAGTTTGAGATTGAAAGAGTTTGTCAAGTTCATCATTCATTGAGATATTCAGGACATGAATGAAGTGATATACATGCATACAAAAAACAGGAGAAAATAAAAAAGTCAGTGTGTTTTGTTTCACTGTTACTACTAGTTTCAGCAACTTAAGATGTTCCTGTCTCCTCCAACCACTGACCATATCTAATATACCTGGTATTCACGCCTCTTCCAAGGAGAACACCAAACATGCTAAATGTAATTTTTGTTTCTACCTAATTATAATTACCTAATTGTGCTTACGGGAAAGAGCCCCAAGCTCGAAACTTCCTATCTTCTGGTCGGTCCCCTTTTGTACTTAGTGATACTTATCATACTTTTCCTCAAAACTATGAACTGAGTTAGCATTAAGTACCTCCCCGCTTAGCAAATTCCAATTATCAACTACTCTTACACTAAGGGCAAGTTCACACCGGACATTTTGAACCATGGCGACCACCGCGCGCTTAGTATTATAATCATTCATATGAAGCGTTTTGGACTGCAGCGGCCACCGTGCGGTAGACCCACTTTTTTTTTTTTTTAATGGCATCCAATGTCATGATAGATGTGGAAGAGGCAGCATGCTTTTGGCTGTTGCATCACCGCTTGAATTGGCGCAAACAGCAACAGAGCGACATTGGGCTCATCCAGTTCTACATGACAGACTTACCTTTGGCATGTGTGCAACCTTGTACCCCTCTTTGAGAGAGCATGACAATTTGATTTTAAATTATTTGAGAATGTCAGTGAAATCATTCTGTCTTTATACTCCTGAGATTTCATGTCCCAAACTGAAGGCATTTTAAATTTTATTTATGAATAAATCTGTATAAAACTGATCCCTCTCCATATTGCAGCCAGCGATGCAATAGTGTGTGTGTGACTCATTAATGAGATCAGTCCAGGTGGCGGCCAGGGTTGCCATGGTAAAGCACAGTCTCTCTTCACATTGGCTGGCATACAGCCATATGATGGCGCCTGCTGTCCTCAAAACACTTGGTTCAACGCTCTCTGTGAACGATGACATTCATTTCTATGTATCTCAACACCCGTCAACCACATGAATACGAGGGGATCACGTCACCACGGTGCTATCCAAACCGCCGCAGTTACGTGTGCTCGATTCCATAAATAAATATTGACTTTGCGGCAGCGCATATCCAAGAACGCATATACGACAGCCCATATCCAACAGCGTGGTGACAACTGCCTTGTGTGAACAGGGCCTAAAAATACACTTCCTTACATCCTGCAAAGAAGCTTTCTTACCAATCTCCAAACTATGACCTCTAGTTCTAGTGCCAACCATATCAAAATATTGATTAATATCCTCTCTGTCATAACCAAGAGGGAATTTAAAAGCCGTCAGCATATCCCCCCCTCATTCTTCTAGCTTCGAGTGATGGTAAGTTTAATTCCATCAGCCTCTCACCATAACTGAGATTGCTTATATCTGTCACCAATTTCGTGACATATCTCTGAACTTTTTCCAGCTGTGGATTCCAAAAGCTTACACAAGTATTTCTGAATATTTCCTTATCCATTTGCTGAAGGCTACCCTTATATTTGCTAAGAAAGCATATGCTGCCCTTACTATGCCATTTCTATGCATTTCTGGAGACAAATCTGCAAGTATATTTATTCCTAGATCTCTCTCATTCTCTGCCTCTTGAAGTTCTGCTCCTGCCATTGAGTACTGAAGCTTGGGCCTTCTCCCACTTATGCTCATTCTCATGACCTTACATCTTGAAGTATTAAATTTCATTAGCCACTTTACTAACCACTCATGCAGACAATTTAGGTCTTCCTGAAATTCTCGATCATTATTTTTGCTTCTTACTTTTTTCACAATATTTGCATCATCAGCAAACATATTCATGAATGAATTTTCAGACTCTGGTAGGTCATTTACATATTCGAGAAGCAAAATTGCCACTAAAACTGAATCCTGTGGAATTCTACTGCTATATCTTCTCCATTCAGACGCTGAGTGTCTTACTTTAACACTCTGTTTACTCCCTTCAAAGCAAGTTTTTATCCATTCCAAGACATTTCCACCTACTCTCGCCATTGCATGCAACTTCTTAATATGTCTCCTGTGT
>JAXCGZ010000005.1:172500-177500 GCA_037179515.1 Halocaridina rubra
GAAAATATCAGGAAGAACTGAATAGTCTACATGAGTGGTCAAAAAATTGGCTAATGAAATTCAATATTTCTAAATGTAAGGTAATGAGAATGGGTACAAGTGCAAGAAGATTCAACCTTGAATACTCAATAGCAGTAGCAGAACTTCAAGAGACAGAGAATGAGAGAGATCTAGGAGAAAACATTCTGATATATTTGTCTCCCGATATGCATATAAATGGCATAATAAAGACAGTATATGCTTTCTCAGCACATGTAAGGGTAGCCTTCAGGCACATGGACAAGGAAATGTTCAGAAATATTTATGTAATCTATGTGATGCCGAGGCTTGAATATGCTGCCACCCTTTGGAATCCACACTTGAAAAACCACGTAGTTAATCTGGAAAAAGTTCAAAGACATGCCACGTAACTGATACCAGAAATGCGCAATTTAAGTTTTGATGAGAGGCTGAGAGAACTGACTTACCATCGTCGCTAGAAAAATGAGGGGGGAAATGTTGACGGTTTTTGAATTCTTTCATGGTTATGATAGAGTGGATAGGGATCGATATTGTGATATGGCTGACACTAGAAGTAGAGGTCAAAGTTTGAAGCTTTGTAAGAAAACTTCTTTGAAAGATGTAAGGAAGTACTTTTTCAGTGTAATAGCAGTTGATGATTTGAATTCACTGAGCGAGGATGTAGTTAATGCTAACTCATTCCATAGTATTGAGGACAAGAATGATAAGCATCACTAAGTACAAACTGGAACTCACCAGGATAGGGGGAGTTATAAACACTGGGTTCTTTCCAGTAATCACAAAAAGGTAATTACATACATACATACATACATACATACATACATACATACATACATACATACATACATACATACATACATACATACATACATACATACATACATACATGCATACATGCATACATACATACATACATACATATATACAAACATATATACATACATACATACATACATACATACATACATACATACATACATACATACATACATACATACATACATACATACATACATACATACATACATACATACATGCATGCATGCATGCATGCATGCATGCATGCATGCATGCACGCACGCACGCACGCACGCACACACACACACACACATACATACATACATACATACATACATACATACATACATACATACATACATACATACATACATACATACATGCATGCATGCATGCATGCATGCATACATACATACATACATACATACATACATACATACATACATACATACATACATACATACATACATACATACATACATACATACATACATACATACATACATACATACATACATACATACATACATACATACATACATACATACATACATACATACATACATACATACATACATACATACATACATGAAGAAGAGAAGAAAAATGTTCATTTCAGAGTTCTTCCAGACAAAGGGGAGATAAAGAAGATAATGACAGAAGATCAGGGGATGGGGCCTCATTAAGATTGTTATCACAAATGCTGATGGATTAGCTGGTAAGGCAGTAGAATTAAAAGATAGGACTCACAACAGTAAGGCAGATATAGTAGCAATTACAGAGACTAAGTTGAGAGAGGACATAAACAGTGTCACAGTTTTTCCTAAGGGTTTCAGAATATTAAGGGTTGAAAGATCTGAGGGGACTGGTGGAGGGATAGCACTGCTCATAAGTGAAAGGATTCAAGTTGAAGAAAGAAACGTGGCAATAGAAAGTGAGTTCAAGGAATTTCTTGTTGCTCGCATAAATACTGGGTCAGAGAGCATTATAATAACTGGTGTATATAACCCACCAAGGAACCAGAATAGGCTAGAAGTTTATGAAGAAAGTCATATAGGTACTACTGAAGCCATAAACTCAGTTGTTAACATGGCATGGGAGAGAAATGTAGGATTTTGATTATGGGATATTTTGTTCATAAAGAGATATATTGGATAAATCTTGACCCACACAGTGGTGAGGACTCATTCGGGGCAAGATTCCTAGATTGCGTACAAGGGTGTTTCCTACACCAACATGTAGTGGAACCATCGAGGGCCAGGGGTGGGGATGAGCCATTACTACTTGATCTAGTACTCACAAATAATGTGTTAGATATTGAAAAAATTGAGTATGAACCACCAATTGGAAAGAGTGACCACTGTTTGTTGTTAATGGAGTACATCATTAAAGATATTCTGCCTGAGAGTAGAGGTACTGAGGACATGAGGAGGAACTATCCGAAAGGAGATTACTTCAAATTAAATTAGCTTTTTGAAGTTATTGAGTGGAGAACCTTAATTTACAACAAATCTGTACAAGAAATGTATGACATCTTTTGGGAGAAATATGGGAAGATAGTAGATTGCTGCATACCTGTCACCAAAGTAGGTGTAATTCATGCCAGAGAGATATGGTTCGATAATAAGTGTAAAAGAGCTAAGGAGTGGAGAGACAAATGCTGGAAAAGGTATAGGGGGAGAAAAAACATAAATGCCTGGCAAACCTACAAAAGAGCAAGAAATGTTTACTTAAGTAAAAGAAGAGAGGCAGAGAGAGACTATGAGAAGGACATCACCAGGAAGGCTAAAGAAAATCCCAAACTTTTCCACAGCTTTATCAGAGGAAAATTGAAGGTAAAAGAACAGGTTTCAAAGCTAAAAAGAGCGGATGGAAGCATCACTGAGACGGATGAAGAGATCTGCAAAGAATTGAACTAGGAGTTTCAGTCAGTATTTACAGTAGAAAATACCCTACCCCCTCAGATTGCCGAGATAGAAGCTCAAGGGCCGGTATTAAAAAACATCAACCTTACAGCCACAGAGGTATGCAAAGCGCTGATGGAGTTAGATGTTCATAAAGCTAGAGGTCCTGATGATATATTCCCTCATGTACTTAAAAAATGCGCAAACTCAATATCAGTGGCACTAAGAATCATATTTAAAAAGTCACTGGAGTCAGGGTAGATTCCAAGATGCTAGAAACAAGCAAATTTGAAACCTATCTTCAAAAAGGGAAGGAGGGATATGGCTCTGAACAATAGACCAGTTTCCTTGACAAGCATAGTTTGCAAAGTTATGGAAAAGCTACTAAGGAAATATATTTCTCTTCACTTGGAATCCTTCAACTTTTTGTCAGTGAGGCAACATGGCTTCAGGGAAGGTAGATCAACAGTAACAAACTTATTAGAATTTTATGATGAGGTAAGCCAAATCTTACAGGAAAGAGACGGCTGGGCAGATTGCATATTCCTAGACTTCCAGAAAGCATTTGACACTGTTCCACTTGGGAGACATTAGGAAGCTGCAAGCAATGGCTAGAATAAGTGGAAATGTCTTGGAATGCATAAAAACTTACTTAGAAGGAAGGGAACAGAGGGTTAGAGTAAGACACTCAGTGTCTGAATGGAGAAGAGTTAGTAGTAGAGTTCCACAGGGTTCTGTTTTAGGGCCACTTTTGTTCCTTGTATATGTAAATGACCTACCAGAGTCTGTAAATTCATTCAAGAATATATTTGCAGATGATGCAAAGATTGTGAAGAAAGTAGCAAACGAGAACAATGGTAGAGAACTCCAGGAAGATCTAAATAGTCTGCATGAGTGGTCAGAGAAGTGGCTAATGAAATTCAATACTTCAAAATGTAAGGTAATGAGAATGGGTACAAGTGCAAGAAGGCCCAAGCTTGACTACTCGGTGGCTGGAGTACAACTTCAAGAGACTAAAAATGAGATAGATCTAGGAGTAAACATACTGGCCGATTTGTCTCGAGAAATACATATAAATGGCATAGTAAGGGCAGCATATGCCTTTTTATCAAATGTAAGGGTAGCCTTCAGGCACATGGACAAGGAAATGTTCAGAAATATTTATGTGAGGTCAAAACTCGAATATGCAGCCCCCTTTTGGAATCCGCACTTGAAAAAGCACATAGCTAAGCTTGAAAAAGTTCAAAGACATGCCACGAAACTGGTGCCAGAAATACGTAATCTCAGTTATGATGTGAGGCTGAGGAAATTAGACTTACCATCACTCGAAGCTAGAAGATTGAGGGGGGATATGGTGACAGTCTTTAAATTCCTTCATGGTTATGATAGAGTGGATAGGCATCGATATTTTGATATGGCTGGCTCTAGAACTAGAGGTCATAGTTTGAAGCTTCGTAAGAAAACTTCTTTGAAGGATGCAAGGAAATACTTTTTCAGTGTAAGAGTAGTTGATAATTTTAATTCGCTAAGCAAGGAGGTAGTTAATGCTATCTCAATCCAAAGTTTTAAGGACAGGTATGATAAGTATCACTAAGTACATAATAGAACCGATCAGGAGACGGGAAAATGCGAGCTTTGGGATCTTTCCCGTAAACACAATTAGGTAATCACAATTAGGTAATCACATACATACATACATACAAAGCAGGGAGATAAAGAAGATAATGATAGAAGATCAGGGGATGCGGCATCATTATTAGAATTAAGGTTGCTGTACACAAATGCTGATTGGGTAGCTGGTAAGGCAGTAGAATTAAAGGATAAGTTCCACAGCAATGAGTCAGATATAGTAGCGGTTACAGAGACTAAGTTAAATGAAGGCATAAACAGTGTCACAGATTTTCCTAAGGGCTTCAGAATATTAAGGTTTGAAAGATCTAAGAGGACTGGCGGAGGGATAGCATTGTTCATAAGTGAAAGATATCAGGCTGAAGATATGAACTTTGCCATGGAAAGTGAGTTCATGGAATTTCTTGTACCTTGCATAAATACTGAGTCAGAGAGCATTATAATAACTGATGCATATAACCCACCAAGGAACCAACATAGGCTAGAAGTTTATGAGGAAAGTTATATAGATACTACTGAAGTCATAAACTCAGTTGTTATCATTGCATGGGAGAGACGTAGGATTTTGATTATGGTAAATTTTAAAGATAGAGAGATATTGGATAAATTTTGACCCACACAGTGATGAGGACCCATTTAGGGCAAGAT
>JAXCGZ010000005.1:182500-185000 GCA_037179515.1 Halocaridina rubra
CTAATAAGTTTGTTACTGTTGATCTACCTTCTCTGAAGCCATGTTGCCTCACTGACAAAAAGTTGAAGGATTCCAAGTGAAGAGAGATATGTTTCCTTAGTAGTTTCTCCATAAGTTTGCAAACTATGCTGGTCAAGGAAACTGGTCTATAGTTCAGAGCCGTATCCCTCCTTCCCTTTTTGAAGATAGGTATCACATTTGCTTGTTTCCAGCATCTTGGAATCTCCCCCGACTCCAGTGACTCCTTAAATATGATACTTAGTGCCACTGATATTGTGTTTGCGCATTTTTTAAGCACATGAGGGGATATATCATCAGGACCTGTAGCTTTATGAACATCTAAATCCATCAGCGCTTTGCATACCTCTGTGGCTGTAAGGTTGATGTTCTCTAATACCGGCCCTTGAGCTTCTATCACTGCAATCTGAGGGGGTGGGGGTGTGTGTGTGTGTGTGTGTGTGTGTGTGTGTGTGTGTGTGTGTGTATGTGTGTGTGTGTGTGTGTGTGTGTGTGTGTGTGTGTGTGTGTGTGTGTGTGTGTGTGTGTGTGACTACCTATTTGTAAGTACCTGATTGTGTTTCATGGTAAGATCTTTATGCTCGTAACTCCCCTTTCTCCTGATCTATTCCATGTCTATATTCAGTGATACTTATCATATTTGTCTATATAAAAATTTGAATGTGGTTAGCATATACTGCTTCCTTGCTTAGAGAATACTAGTCAATAACTATTCTTACACTCAAAAAAAGTGCTTCCTTTCATCCTGTAAAGAAGTTTTCTCACGAAGCTTCAAATTATGACCTGTAGCGCTAGAGCCAACCATATCAAAATATCCATCCCTATCCACTATCAAGGAATTTAAAAACCATCACTATATCCCCCTTCATTCTTCTGACTTCGAGTGATGGCAAGTCTAACTGAGAATGCGCCTTTCTGGCACCTGTTTCGTAGCATGTCTCTGAACTTTTTCCAGCTTATTTATATGTATTTTCAAAGTGGATTCCAAATTGGTGTTGAATATTTAAGCTTCGGCCTCACATAAGGTGCATAAATATTTCTTAACATTATCTTGACCATTAGTCTAAAAGCTATCCCTACATTTGCTAAGAAAGCATATTCTGTCCTTACGATGCCATTTATATGCATTTCCAGAGACAAATCTGCCAGTATGTTGACCCCTAAATCTCTCATTCACTGTCTCTTGAAGTTCTGCGCCTGCTATTGAGTATCCAAACTTGGGCCTTCTTTCACTTCTTGTCATTCTAATCACCTTACATTCTGAAGTATTGAATTTGATTAGCCACTTTTCTTACCACTTCGCATCATCTGCAAACAGAATTCCAAATATCAACTGTTCTTGCATCAACTAAGGTTTCCTTACTTCCTGCAAGACGTTTTCTAACGAAGCTTCAAATTATGACCTCTACTTCTAGAGCCAAATATCTCTCCTTGGGAAAGCCATTAAAGAATCTAAAAACCGCCAAAATAGCCCCTCACTTTCTCCTATTTCCAAATGATGGTGAGTCTACCTCCCTTAGCATTTCCCCATAACTGAGATTATATTCCCATGTCAGCATATTCGTAGTATGTCTTTGCACTTTCTCCAATCTATTACCATGTCCGTCAAGTGTAGGGTAAAACTGACGCTGCAAATTCAAGCTTTGGCCTAATTTAAGGCTTATCTATATGTCTGAAGTTCCTTTTATCCATGTGCCTGAGGACCACTGTTCTGTTTGCTAAGAAGGCATAGGCTGCTTTCACAACACCATTTGATTTATAGACAAATCTGCCAATACGTTCACCGCTAGATCTCTTCTGTTCTCTGTCTCCAGAACTTCTGCTCCTGATTCTTAGTACTTGCTCTGTTACCCATTCTCATTACATAACATTTTGAAATACTGTTTTTCATTAGTCACTTGTCTGACCACTCTTGCACACTATCTAGATCTTCCTTATCTTCATTGTCATTTTCTCGTCTTTTGTTTTCTTCACATTCTTTGCATCATCTTCAATCATATTTAAGAATGTCTTTACAGACCCTGGCAGGTCATTTACATATATAAGAAGCATATGTGGCTCTAAACCTGATCCCTGTAAAACCACAATGATAACCATTCTTCAGTTCGACACTACATGTTATACTCTTACCCTCTTATTCCTTCCTTTCGAAATATGTTTTTATCCCCTCCTCAGTATTTTATTCCCGCAAAGAGAAGAGGTAATTTGATTTGACTCAGCCACCCCCTTATAAGGGGATATATGGCTCTTTTGCATAAATCATTATTCATGCGTATATATACATACATGTATACACACAATTCCAAATCAGATCTCGTCGGTAATACATTTATATATATTCATATCAATTCCTGTTCTGTGCTTAGGCTTAAAAATAGAAAAAATAGCGGATGAATAAATAAATAAGTGAAAAAATAAGGAAATATATAAGTGAATAATTATGTAAATACAAATAAATAAATAAATATGTAAATAAATAAAT
>JAXCGZ010000005.1:190000-197500 GCA_037179515.1 Halocaridina rubra
TGATTACTAAGTCAAGGCGCTACCACTACACCACAGAAGGTTAAAAGGACCCCAACCTTATAGCTTATATATGCTATACTTAGGAATTAACGCATTCTAACTGAATGCCACTATGTTCATATTACAGATGAGATTGGGAATTGAATTAAATGCTAAAATGAAGGATGCATGAATTTTTTTTTTAATATATATATATATATATATATATATATATATATATATATATATATATATATATATATATATATATATATATATATATATATATATATATATATATATATATATACACATATATATATATATATATATATATATATATATATATATATATATATATATATATATATATATATATATATTTTTTTTTTTTTTTTTTTTTTTTTTTAAGAGTGTGACACCGGGACAGGCAGAAACTGCCCTCATCAACAAAGGCCCGGGCACGAGAATATACCAAGACGAAGGAAAAGAAAAAGGTTAAGGGCAAGGCAGAGATGAGGTAATGTCACACAAAGGAAAATGACAGACAGAAAAAAACAGTCAAAGAAAAGAGGACCCAGAGATATGGAGGACTAGGCTCTGAGATGACGATAGATCTGCTTTTTGAAGGATGAAAGGTCATAAGAATTAGGAAAGACAGAAGGAGGAAGAGAGTTCCAGAGTCTGGAGGTAGATGGGAAGAAGCAGTCGCTGCACCGACCAATCCGCGAGCAACAAATCTCCACACAGTACCTGTGAGATGTGGCCGCTTGGCGAGTGTTACGCGGCCTCGGCAGTGGAAGAGGGATGCAACTCGCCAACTCATCAGAGCAGCGATGGAAGTAGTAGCGATAGAAAAGCGAGAGGGAAGATACCTTACGGCAAAGAGAGAGAGAATCCAGGTTTAAAGTAAAAGAAGGATCATTAATGAGTCTGACTGCCTTAGATTCAACCCTATAAGTAAAGGAAGAAGCACCCCACATGTGTGAGCAGTATTCTAAGCAGGGGCGGATAAGACCTTTGTAAATTTTAAGTAACTGCAATGAGGAAAAGTAATAACGAAAACGAAACAAAAACCCCAATTTTTTGGATGCAGATTTAGAAATTTGGATTATGTGATTCCTCCAAGACAAGTTAGAGGCTATATGGATTCCTAATATATTGATAGAGTTAAGAGGGTAAAATTCATAAGTTTCGAAGACAATAGGGTTATCAGGAGGAGAAGAAGATAAAGAGATAGTCAGAAACTGTGTCTTGGAGGCATTGAATTTAACTAAATTTTGAGTGCCTCATTCAGATACTCTCTGCAAATCGGAGTTAAGAGTAGAAAAAAGAGTGATACGAGATTGATTACGGGTAACAGATGAAGGTTGTGAAGAAAAGGCAGAGGAAAAGTGGAGGGTAGAATCATCGGCAAAGGCATGAAGAAGAGAGGAAGATGGGGATTGTAGAAGATCATTGATGAAGAGAAGGAAGAGAGTAGGTGAAAGAAAAGAGCCCTGTGGAACACCACTGGAAACAGAGAAAGGGCTAGATGTCGCGCCATCAACAACTACAGATATAGAACGGTCAGTAAGAAAACTGGAAATTAGAGAACAGAAAGAAGGGGTAAAGCCATAGGGAGGGAGTTTGGCCAACAGAGCCTTGTGCCAGAATCTGTCAAAAGCCTTAGAGATATCAAGGGCGACGACAAAGGATTCCCCATAGTTCCTCAGAGAAGATGACCATACATGAGTAAGATAGGACAGGAGATCACCAGTGGATCTTGCCTTGCGGAAGCTGTACTGGTGATCGGAGATAAGTGAGTTAGATTCAAGGCGTTTCAAGAAGTGAGCATTGAGCAAAGTTTCGAAAACTTTAGCAATAGAGGAGGTTAGAGCAATAGGTCGGTAGTTAGAGGGAATAGAGCGGTCACCCTTCTTAGGAACAGGTTGAACTAGAGCATGCTTCCAAGATGAAGGATAGATACTGGTTGACAGAATGAGAAATATGTGAAAACATGAATAATTTTTTACCCCGACCGGGACTTGAACCTAGGACTTATAATTACTAAGTCAAGGTGCTACCAACTACACACCACAGAAGGTTAAAAGGAATCCGACCTTATAGCTTATATCTGCTATACTTAGGAATGAACGCATTCTATCTGAATGCCATGTTCATATTACAGATTCATATATATATATATATATATATATATATATATATATATATATATATATATATATATATATATATATATATATATATATATATATATATATATATATATATATATATATATATATATATATATATATATATATATATATATATATATATATATATATATATATATATATATATATATATATATATATATATATATATATATATATATATATATATATATATATATATATATATATATATATATATATATATATATATATATATATATATATATATATATATATATATATATATATATACATACATATATATATATATATATATATATATATATATATATATATATATATATATATATATATATATATATATATGTGTGTGTGTGTGTGTGTGTGTGTGTGTGTGTGTGTGTGTGTGTGTGTGTGTGTGTGATTACCTAATTGTGATTACCTAATTGTGTTTACGGGAAAGAGCCCAAAGCTCGTATCTTCCCGTCTCATGATCGGTTCCATTTTATACTTAGTCATACTTATCATACCTGTCCTTAAAACTATGGATTGAGATAGCATTAACTACCTCCTCGCTTAGCCAATTCCAATTATCAACTACTCTTACACTGAAAAAGTATTTCCTTACATCCTGCAAAGAAGTTTTCTTACGAAGCTTCAAACTATGACCTCTAGTTCTAGAGCCAGCCATATCAAAATATCGATCCCTATCCACTCTATCATAACCATGAAGGAATTTAAAGACTGTCACCATATCCCCCCTCACTCTTCTAGCTTCGAGTGATGGTAAGTCTAATTCCCTTAGCCTCTCATCATAACTGAGATTGCGTATTTCTGGCACCAGTTTCGTGGCATGTCTTTGAACTTTTTCAAGCTTAGCTATGTGCTTTTTCAAGTGCGGATTCCAAAAGGGGGCTGCATATTCGAGTTTTGGTCTCACATAGGTTACATAAATATTTCTGAACATTTCCTTGTCCATGTGCTTGAAGGCTACCCTTACATTTGATTAGAATGCATATGCTGCCCTTACTATGCCAATTATATTTATTTCTGGAGACAAATCTGCCAGTATGTTTACTCCTAGATCTCTCTCATTTTCTGTCTCTTGAAGTTGTACTCCAGCCACCGAGTAGTCAAGCTTGGGCCTTCTTGCACTTGTACCCATTCTCATTACCTTACATTTTGAAGTATTGAATTTCATTAGCTACTTTTCTGACCACTCATGCAGATTATTTAGATCCTCCTGAAGTTCTCTACCATTGTTCTCGTTTTTTACTTTCTTCACAATCTTTGTATCATCTGCAAACATATTCATGAATGAATTTACAGACTATGGTAGGTCATTTACATATACAAGGAACAAAAGTGGCCCTAAAACTGAACCCTCTGTGTGTGATTACCTAATTGTGATTACCTAATTGTGTTTACGGGAAAGAGCCCAAAGCTCGTATCTTCCCGTCTCCTGATCGGTTCCATTTTATACTTAGTCATACTTATCATACCTGTCCTTAAAACTATGGATTGAGATAGCATTAACTACCTCCTCGCTTAGCCAATTCCAATTATCAACTACTCTTACACTGAAAAAGTATTTCCTTACATCCTGCAAAGAAATTTTCTTACGAAGCTTCAAACTATGGCCTCTAGTTCTAGAGCCAGCCATATCAAAATATCGATCCCTATCCACTCTATCATAACCATGAAGGAATTTAAAGACTGTCACCATATCCCCCCTCACTCTTCTAGCTTCGAGTGATGGTAAGTCTAATTCCCTCAGCCTCTCATCATAACTGAGATTGCGTATTTCTGGCACCAATTTCTTGGCATGTCTTTGAACTTTTTCAAGCTTAGCTATGTGCTTTTTCAAGTGCGGATTCCAAAAGGGGGCTGCATATTCGAGTTTTGGCCTCACATAGGTTACATAAATATTTCTGAACATTTCCTTGTCCATGTGCCTGAAGGCTACCCTTACATTTGATAAGAATGCATATGCTGCCCTTACTATGCCATTTATATGTATTTCTGGAGATAAATCTGCCAGTATGTTTACTCCTAGATCTCTCTCATTTTCTGTCTCTTGAAGTTGTACTCCAGCCACCAAGTAGTCAAGCTTGGGCCTTCTTGAACTAGTACCCATTCTCATTACCTTACATTTTGAAGTATTGAATTTCATTAGCCACTTTTCTGACCACTCATGCAGATTATTTAGATCCTCCTGAAGTTCTCTACCATTGTTCTCGTTTTTTACTTTCTTCACAATCTTTGCATCATCTGCAAACATATTCATGAATGAATTTACAGACTCTGGTAGGTCATTTACATATACAAGGAACAAAAGTGGCCCTAAAACTGAACCCTGTGGAACTCCACTACTAAGTCTTCTCCATTCAGACACTGAGTGTCTTACTCTAACCCTCTGTTCCCTTCCTTCTAAGTAAGTTTTTATCCATTCCAAAACATTTCCACCTATTCTAGCCATTGATTGCAGCTTCCTAATAAGTCTCCCATGTGGAACAGTGTCAAGCGCTTTCTGGAAGTCTAGGAATATGCAATCTGCCCAGCCCTCTCTTTCCTGTAAGATTTGGCTTACCTCATCATAAAATTCTAATAAGTTTGTTACTGTTGATCTACCATCTCTGAAGCCATATTGCCTCACTGACAAAAAGTTGAAGGATTCCAAGTGAAGAGAGATATGTTTCCTTAGTAGTTTCTCCATAACTTTGCAAACTATGCTGGTCAAGGAAACAGGTCTATAGTTCAGAGCCGTATCCCTCCTTCCCTTTTTGAAGATAGGTATCACATTTGCTTGTTTCCAGCATCTTGGAATCTCCCCCGACTCCAGTGACTCCTTAAATATGATACTTAGTGCCACTGATATTGTGTTTGCGCATTTTTTAAGCACATGAGGGGATATGTCATCAGGACCTGTAGCTTTATGAACATCTAACTCCATCAGCACTTTGCATACCTCTTTGGCTGTAAGGTTGATATTCTCTAATACCGGCCCTTGAGCTTCTATCTCTGCAATCTGAGGGGGTGGGGTATTTTCTAGTGTAAATACTGACTGAAACTCCTTGTTCAATTCTTTGCAGATCTCTTCATCCGTCTCAGTGATGCTTCCATCCGCTCTCTTAAGCCTTAAACCTAGCTCTTTTACCTTCAGTTTTCCTCTGATAAAGCTGTGGAAAAGCTTGGGATTTTCTTTAGCCTTCGTGGTGATGTCCCTCTCATAGTCTCTCTCTGCCTCTCTTCTTTAACTTAGGTAGTCATTTCTTGCTCTTTTGTAGGTTTGCCAGGCATTTATGTTTTTTCTCCTCCTATACCTTTTCCAGCATTTGTCTCTCCACTTCTTAGCTCTTTTACACTCATTATCGAACCATTTCTCTCTGGCATGAATTACACCTACTTTGGTGACAGGTATGCAGCAATCTACTATCTTCCCATAATTCTCACAAAAGATGTCATACATTTCTTGTACAGATTTGTTGTAAAATAAGGTTCTCCAGTCAATAACTGCAAAAAGCTCATTCATTTTGATGTAATCTCCTTTCGGATAGTTCCTCCTCATGTCCTCAGTGCCTCTACTCTCAGGAAGAATATCTTCAATGATATACTCCATCAACAACACACAGTGGTCACTCTTTCCAATTGGTAGTTCATACTCAATTTTTTCAATATCCAACACATTATCTGTGAAGACTAGATCAAGTAGTGATGGCTCATCCCCACCCCTGGCCCTTGTTGGTTCCATTACATGTTGGTGTAGGAAATTCCTTTGTACGCAATCTAGGAATCTTGCCCTGAATGAGTCCTCACTACTGCGTGGGTCAAGATTTATCCAATCTATCTCTTTATGATTAAAGTCTCCCATAATCAAAATCCTACATTTTTTTCCCGTGCCATGTTAACAACTGAGTTTATGACTTCAATAGTACCTATATGACTTTCCTCATAAACTTCAAGCCTAATTTGGTTCCTTGGTGGGTTGTATACAACAGTTATTATAATGCTCTCTGACCCAGTATTTATGCGAGCAACAAGAAATTCCTTGAACTCACTTTCTATAGACAAGTTTATTTCTTCAACTTGAATCCTTTCACTTATGAGCAGTGCTATCCCTCCACCAGTCCTCTCAGATCTTTCAACCCTTAGTATTCTGAAGCCCTTAGGAAAAACTGTGACACTGTTTATGTCCTCACTCAACTTAGTCTCTGTAATTGCTACTATATCTGCCTTACTGTTGTGAATCCTATCTTTTAATTCTACTGCCTTACCAGCTAATCCATCAGCATTTGTGTATAACAATCTTAATGAGGCCCCATCCCCTGATCTTCTGTCATTATCTTCTTTATCTCCCCTTTGTCTGGAAGAACTCTGTAACGAAAATTTTTCTTCTGTTCTTCATTTCTTTCATCATTTAACCTTCTTTCCTCTTGCAACAAGTTTTTGATCTTTCCCATCTCTTCCTGTGTTCTGTATCGTCTAATGAACACTTCTTTGAATTCTTGAAGGTCTTTTAGACTTTTTTTTCTCAACAATATTTCCCTACATGTTTCCCCTCTCTCAAAGGTTACTTTTGTTGGTCTCGGCTTTCCTTCCCTCGAATATTTACCTAGTTGGTGTATGTTTACAATATCCTCAGGACCACAAACTACTCCAAGCTTTCTTATCAGGTCTACAACCCTAGCTTTATTTTTTTCAAGTCTCCCCTGCCATGTTGGCTCCTGGGATTCACTTATGCCTGAGATTACCACTGTCTTCTCCTTATCAAGTGCCTGTCTGATGAGTGGGTTTGCCCTTTCCATCACAACGTCTTTCATTTTTTCGATTACTGTCTCTTTATAGTCAACTGTTTGTATGTTTTCCAGTGCCACCACCTTTACAACCTCTTTTACTTCCACATTCCCCTTTGTGCATCAGCAAAGGATGTTTTCATGGCATCATGTGTGTGTTTGTATGTGTGTTTGTGTGTGTGTAAAGACAGACGATAATTGGACTTTCAAATGCTTAATGAATTAGTTATCTTAAGGATACATATGGTGAATGACAGTATACAGGAAATGTCACTATGAGGTTTAGAGTTAACTGAGAGTTCTTTCCTTTAAATACAAATAGGTAACTACATTAAGGTTAATATAAATAGGTAAATAAACACACACCATTTGGCAAATGGTGGCTGATATTTTGAAAAATATTCTCATAGGCATCTCCTGGAATAGGGCAAATATCTGTGCTTTCTCCTCAAAAACATATTCGTTTTGTAACTTGAATTAACTTCAGTTGTTAGTTCTAAGTTAAGTCGTATTCTTTATTGATGATGAGTGCTGTGCATCCATTAACT
>JAXCGZ010000005.1:202500-205000 GCA_037179515.1 Halocaridina rubra
AATTTACACACTCTGGTAGGTCATTTACATATACAAGGAACAAAAGTGGCCCTAAAACTGAACCCTGTGGAACTCCACTACTAACTCTTCTCCATTCAGACACTGAGTGTCTTACTCTAACCCTCTGTTCCCTTCCTTCTAAGTAAGTTTTTATCCATTCCAAAACATTTCCACCTATTCTAGCCATTGATTGCAGCTTCCTAATAAGTCTCCCATGTGGAACAGTGTCAAATGCTTTCTGGAAGTCTAGGAATATGCAATCTGCCCAGCCCTTTCTTTCCTGTAAAATTTGGCTTACCTCATCATAAAATTCTAATAAGTTTGTTACTGTTGATCTACCTTCTCTGAAGCCATGTTGCCTCACTGACAAAAAGTTGAAGGATTCCAAGTGAAGAGAGATATGTTTCCTTAGTAGTTTCTCCATAACTTTGCAAACTATGCTGGTCAAGGAAACAGGTCTATAGTTCAGAGCCGTATCCCTCCTTCCCTTTTTGAAGATAGGTATCACATTTGCTTGTTTCCAGCATCTTGGAATCTCCCCCGACTCCAGTGACTCCTTAAATATGATACTTAGTGCCACTGATATTGTGTTTGCGCATTTTTTTAGCACATGAGGGGATATGTCATCGGGACCTGTAGCTTTATGAACATCTAAATCCATCAGCGCTTTGCATACCTCTGTGGCTGTAAGGTTGATGTTCTCTAATACCGGCCCTTGAGCTTCTATCACTGCAATCTGAGGGGGTGGGGTATTTTCTACTGTAAATACTGACTGAAACTCCTTGTTCAATTCTTTGCAGATCTCTTCATCCGTCTCAGTGATGCTTCCATGTTTGTGTGTGTGTGTGTGTGTGTGTGTGTGTGTGTGTGTGTGTGTGTGTGTGTGTGTGTGTGTGTACTTACCTAATTGTGCTTTCCTAATTGTGTTTACGGGAAAGAGCCCAAAGCTCGTATCTTCCTGTCTCCTGATCGGTTCCATTTTATACATAGTGATACTTATCATACCTGTCCTTAAAACTATGGATTGAGATAGCATTAACTACCTCCTCGCTTAGCCAATTCCAATTATCAACTACTCTTACACTGAAAAAGTATTTCCTTACATCCTGCAAAGAAGTTTTCTTACGAAGCTTCAAACTATGACCTCTAGTTCTACAGCCTGCCATATCATAATATCGATCCCTATCCAATCTATCGTAACCATGAAGGAATTTAAAGACTGTCACCATATCCCCCCTCAATCTTCTAGCTTCGAGTGATGGTAAGTCTAATTCCCTCAGCCTCTCATCATAACTGAGATTGCGTATTTCTGGCACCAGTCTCGTGTGTGTGTGTGTGTGTGTGTGTGTGTGTGTGTGTGAATATATATACATATATATATATATATATATATATATATATATATATATATATATATATATATATATATATATATATATATACAAATTACCATATATGAAAACATGAATCATTTTTACCAAGACCGGGACTTGAACCTGGGACTAATAATTACTAAGCCAAGACACTATCAACTACACCACAGAAGGTTATAAGGAAATAGACCTTATAGCTTATATCTGCTATACTAGATATGAACGCATTCTATCTGAATGCCACTATGTTCATATCACAGTTTCCCCAACCTCACTCATGGTTTCGCTTTCGCATTCAATTCAACTCCCAATCTCATTCGGAACCAACAATAACCAAACAAGTACATTACCATATGTGAAAACTACACCAAAGATGGTTAAAACGAAACAGACATTATAGCTTATATCTGCTATACTGGGAATGAATGCATTCTATATAAATGCCACTATGTTCATATCACAGTTTCCCCATGCTCACTCGTGGTTTTGTTTTCGCATTTAATTCAATTCCCAATCTCATTCGGGTCCAACAATAGCCAGATAAGCATATTACCATATGTGAAAATATGAATCATTTTTACCAAGACCAGGCCTTGAACCTGGGACTTATAATTACTAAATTAGGTCACTACCAACTACATAACAGAAGGTTAAAATGAAACAGACCTTATAGCTTGTATCTGCTATACTAGGAACGAACGTATTCTATCTGAATGCCACTATATTCAAATTTCAGTTTTCACATTTGTTTTAACTCCGAATCTCATTCGTGACGAACAATAACCAAATAATCACATTACCTATATGTTAAAACATAAATCAATTCTACTAAGACCGGAACTTGAGCTGGGACTTATAATTACTAAGCCAAGGTGCTTTTTCAATTATTTTAACTCCCAATCTCATTCGTGACCAACAATAGCCAACTAATCACATTACCATTTGTTAAAACATGAATCAATTTTACTAAGACTGGAACCTGAACTGGGACTTATAATTACTATGCCAAGGTGCTACCAACTACACCACAGAAGGCTATTAGGAAACAGACCTTATTGATTATATCTGCTGTACTAGGATTGAATGTATTCTATATGAATGCCTCTATGTTCATATTACAGTTCCCC
>JAXCGZ010000005.1:212500-225000 GCA_037179515.1 Halocaridina rubra
TAAGATGAAGGAAAAGAAAAAGGTTAAGGACAAGACAGAGATGAGGTAATGTCACACAAAGGAAAACGATAGACAGAAAAAGCAGTCAAAGTACAGAGGACCCAGAGATATGGTAGACTAGGCTCTGAGATGACGATACATGTGCTTTTTGAAGGATGAAAGGTCATGAGAATTAGGAAAGACAGAATGAGAAAGAGAGTTCCAGAGTCTGGAGGTAAATGGGAAGAAGCAGTCGCTGCACCTACCAATCTGCGAACTACAAATCTCCTCACAGTACCTGTGAGATGAGGCCGCTTTGTGAGTGTTACGCGGCCTCGGCAGTGGGGGAGGGATGCAACTCGCCAACTCATCAGAGCAGCGTTGGAAGTAGTAGCGATACAAAAGAGAAAGGGAAGATACCTTACAGCGAAGAGAGAGAGAATCCAGATTAGAAGTAAGAGAAGGATCATTAATGAGTCTGACTGCCTTAGATTCAACCTATCAAGAATATAAGTAAAGGAAGAAGCACCCCATATGTGTGACCAGTATTCTAAGCAGGGACGGATAAGACCTTTATAAATTTTAAGCAACTGCAAAGAGGAAAAGATATGACGAAAACGAAACAGAACCCCCAATTTTGTAGATGAAGATTTAGAAAATTGGATTATGTGATTCCTCCAAGACAAGTTAGAGGCTATATGGATTCCTAATATATATATATATATATATATATATATATATATATATATATATATATATATATATATATATATATATATATATATATATATATATATAAATAGATATATATATATATATATATATATATATATATATATATATATATATATATATATATATATATATATATATATATATATATATATATATATATATATATATATATATATATATATATATATATATATATATATATATATATATATATATATATATATATATATATATATATATATATATATATATATATATATATATATATATATATAAATAGATATATATATATATATATATATATATATATATATATATATATATATATATATATATATATATATATATATATATATATATATATATATATATATATATATATATATATATATATATATATATATATATATATATATATATATATATATATATATATATATATATATATATACACATACATATATATATATATATATATATATATATATATATATATATATATATATATATATATATATATATATATATATATATATATATATATACACATACATATATATATATATATATATATATATATATATATATATATATATATATATATATATATATATATATATATATATATATGCATATATATATATATATATATATATATATATATATATATATATATATATATATATATATATATATATATATATATATATATATATATATATATACATACATATATATATATATACATACATATATATATATATATATATATATATATATATATATATATATATATATATATATATATAGATAGATAGATAGATAGATAGATAGATAGATAGATAGATAGATAGATAGACAGATTAGCAAATTGATAGATAGATAGATAGATAGTTAGATAGGCAGATAGATAGATAGGGGCACGGAAAAATGCATTTATTGAATTAGCCCTTAATCCTCAACCTGAAGCGGATAGCTGCCCCCTGATATTATTACTGTAAAATATATGACATAACCAAAATCTAACAAATGAAAAGAAGTTGCGTATGAACTTCTTCATCCTTATCCTTATCATCAGCTTTATCATTGTCATCATTATCTTCATCAGTGTCTTGGATTATATTTTTTTTTATGCTAACCATATTCCATTTCAACCGAAATTTATAACTTCTTCTATCGTCACTTTACTCATTCACTGGTTTGATGGGGGCATCAAACGCCATATAATATAATCGTCATTCACTTAGCAATCCTGTTTGCTATGATGATGACAATAATGATGGCAATGATGATGATGACGATGATAATTATGATGATGATGATGATGATTAACAAACTATATTTAGCTACAAAAAGTATAAAAAAAAAAAATTTAAACAATTTTAGACACTGCCAATGATCATAATATTGTTTGAGGAGCCTTGAAAGTGGAAAAGCTTCTTGAGAAGAATATGACCATCAATAACTTAATTAAAGAGCATTTTCAAGATACATAAAACTACAAACAAAATATATTGCAGCGGTAATGTTTTGTTTCTCTTCTCTGCAGATGCCCTGTAAGGTGTGTGTATCCACTACTTTGTGTACCATCCTTCTGAGCTTGGGATTCTTAACCTCTGCTGATAAAACTTTCCAGCCTTGGATATCGAAGATCGCAGCGTCCCATCTCTCAAAGCTAACGGATGGGCAAGAATCTCCTCAGGACATCATTGGAAGTACTAATACTAACAAGTTAAAAGATGAAGAAACGATGGGGCAAACTCTGATGCAAATTTTACAAAATCCGGAGCCATATATAGTATGGGTAAGTTTTGAAAGAAGCTCTTGAGTGAATTCAGTGCCAGTGTAACTGCTGTTCTCAACCCATTGATTAAAACCAAAATATAATTGTATGAATGTAGAAATAATGGATAGCCATTAAAGGGACAAAGTTAAATGGTGAAATAAACAGTGTCACGGGTTTTCCTAAGGATTTCAAAATAATGAGGAGTGGAATATCTGAGAGGACTGGTGGAGGGATAGCATGGCATATAGCTGATAGTTTTAAGTTGAAAAAGTCAAGTCTGCCCTGAGAATAAGTTCAAGGAGTTTCTTGTCGCTCACACAAATGTGAGTTCAGAGATCAATATAATAAATATTGCACATAACCCACCTAGAAATCAGCAAACGCAAAAGGTATATGAGGAAAATAATAGGGGATTACTGGAATTATAACTTTAGTTGTAAAGATCACACAGGGGAAAAATTGTAGGGCATTAATTATGAGGGATTGTAATCAAAAGAGATAGACGGAAATCGTCTTGACCCAAACAGTGAAGTGGATTCTTTTAGAACAAGGTTTCTAGATTGTATACAAGGAAATATACTGCAGCAACATTTACTAGAACCAACGAGGGCCAGGGTGAACATGAGTTATCACTTCTCGATATAGTATTCACAGATAATGTGTTGGATATCGGTAAAATTGAGTATGAGCCACTAATATGAAAAAGTGACCACTGTGTGTTGTTGAAGGAGTATATCCTTGAGGATATTCCGAGAGTAGGAGAACCGAGAAGGAAATAATGAGGAACTATCTATAAGGAGATGGCAAAATAATTAGTGACCATACTGCATGTACTGACTGGAAGACCATATATAAAAATAAATCTGTACAAGAAATATCTGCAAACTTTAATAAGGAATATGCGAAGACAGTTAGCTGCTGAATACTGTCCATCAAAATAGGAATTATTAATGCCAGAGAGAAATGGTTCAATAATGAGTCAAAGATAGCATAGGTAAGGAGAGAAATGCTGCAATAGGCATAGGAGGAGAAAAGTATAAATACTTGTCAGACTTACAAGAAATTATTACCTAAGTAAAAGAGAGGTGAAGAGGGCTTATAAGAGAGATATAGCCATAAAGGCTAAAGGAAATCCTTAACTCTTCTACAGCTTTGCCAGAGATAAATTAATGGTCAAAGAACAAGTTTTAGAAGAGGGCCGATGGAATTTAAAGAGGTTTACGAAGAAATGAACTAGGAGTTTCAGACAATATTTACAAAGGAAACTACTTCATCCATTCACATTACAGAGATAAGAGATTATGATGCAGAGGTATTAATAGCTTTGATGGATTTAGATGGTTATAAAACTATGAGGTCTGAGGACATATTCCCCTATGAACTTAAGGAGTGCAGAAAACCATATCGATAGTGCAGTACAACATATTTGAGAAGTCACAAGTTCTGAGAAGATTCAGAGATACGGGAGACAAGCAAACGTGTTATCTGTCTTCAGAATGGGTCTCAATAGCAAATAGTTTCCAAAGTATGGAGAGGCTACTAAGGAAGCACATTTCTCTTCACTTAAAGTCCTTCATCTTTTTGTTAGTGAGACAGCATAGCTTCAGAATAGGCAAATATACAGTAACAAACTTGCTTTAATTATATGATGAGGTAAGTCAAATCTTACAAGAGAGAGAAAGAGCTGGGCAGATCATGTATTCTTAGATATTCAGAAGGCATATAATAGAGACCAGTTGGGGAGTTTTGCAAAGCTTCAAGGGATGGCAAAATATGTGGAAATCTTTTGGAGTAGATCAAAACTTCTTTATAGGGATGGGAATATATGGTTAGAGTAAGACACTCAATGTCTGACAGGAGAAAAGTTAGCAGTGGGGTTCCACAGGGATCAGATTTAAGGACAATTTTGTTCCTTATATGTGTAAATTTCTTGATGGTGTCTGTGAATGCATTTTTAAATATTTTTGCAGATGACGAATAGAATATAAAGAAAGTATAAGATGAAAAACAATTTTAAAATTTCAGGAAGACTTAAAAAGCCTGCATGAGTAGTCAAAAAAGTGGCTGACGAAATTCAACACTTCAGAATATAAGATAATGAGAATGGGAAAGAATAAATGAAGGCACATACTTGGATACTTTATAGCAAGTGTAGACCTTCAAGACAGAGAATGAATGAGAGCTAGGGCTAAACGTATTGACAGCTTCATCTCCAGAAATCCATATAAATGGCAGAGTAAAGGATGCATGTACTCTCGTAGCAAATGTAAAGGTAGCCTGCAGACACATGGACAAGGATATGTTCAAAATATTTATGTAACTTATGTGAGGCCAAAGCTTGATTATACAGCACCCTTTTGGAATTGAAATCAGCTCTTGAAAAGGCATAAGTAAACTTGAAACAGTTCCAAAACATGCTACAAAGGTAGTAACAGCAATAAGCAATCAAGATTATGAAAAAAGATTGAGGCAGTTAGACTTTCCATCACCTGAAGCAAGAAGGCAGAGGGGAATATGGTGACGATAGTTAAATTTCTTTATGGCTTTGACAGAGTGGACATGCAGGGATGTTTTGATGTGGGTGGCTCCAGAACCGAGCTTCGTAAGAAAACTTCTTTGCAGGATGTAAGGGATTTCTTTTTTAGTGTAAGAATAGTTGATGATTGGAATCTGCAAAGTGAGAAAGCAGTAAATACTACCAGTATTTGTAGTTTTAAGGACCAATATGATAAGTATTATTGAAACCGATCAGGAGACAGGGAGTTTCGAACATAGGGTCATTCCCATAAGCTCAAGCATATAAATACAATCAAGCAAATACCATAAGATGACTTATTTTCGCGTCCTGCACATATCGGAAGGTGAAGAAGATGCCACATTTATATCAACTCTTAGAATGAAGGACTTTTTAGAACAGAATGGGAGAATACGTTTCCTTACTGGAGGCAGTAAGGAAATGTTGACTTAGGAAAAGAGCAAAATCATAGTAGAATTAAATAAAATGATATTAATAAAATGCAAATGTATATATTTTTTTGAATCGTTGAGACTTCATTTACATTCTGTAAAGTTAAATAACAATAATGGAGACAGTAAAAATTGAAAATAATGAACTTCTTCTAATCCACTAATAATCTCATATACTTTTCATATTGTTTGAAATTAATAACATTGTCTAAATTCAGTCATATTAATGGGGATAAATATTGCCTTTTTCCTGGGGAAAAATCACTGCAGAAGAATTACGAAACGGGTCAAATTCTGTATTTACTTTAGTATCAGTTTGATTTTTCCTGTCTTACGTTGTTGTTATAAATATGGGTCATTTATTTTACTTGCTAGATTTTATGTTATAACTTCCATGTCGTTTGAATCCTTCCGTGTATCGATGATTATTATTCAAGTGCGCTATTAAAGGTTTTATTTTCATTTTCTTTTTATTTATTTCTGTGCCCACGCTTGCAAACTTCTTTTTATCTTTATTATTACTTTCATTTCTACTTGAGATATATAATACCATAATACCAACAATTTGGTACATAAGGCATTTTTATAGTTTTATAAGAACCGCAATATATGAAGATGTTTGCATAACTAACCATGTATCAGATATCGTTAGCTTAGTAAAGCATTGCATGCATAAATCATAATCTCAATAATTATATATATATATATATATATATATATATATAATATATATATATATATATATATATATATATATATATATATATATATATATATATATATATATATATATATATATATATATATATATATATATATATATATATATATATATATATATATATATATATATATATATATATATATATATATATATATATATATATATATATATATATATATATATATATATATATATATATATATATATATATATAAAATGAATCTCTATGTTACGCATAGTCTCCCAACGGAAAATAAGGAAGATGCAATGACCCTCCTCCTCATAGACTGTTATGGCTTCTTTGTAAATCTCTTATTCCTATGTCTTATTCCTTTTCTACTTTATTCTCAAATTTTTCATATTTCAATTCTAACAGAATGCAAGGTCTGACACCATGGATAGAGAGTGGCAGGATGAAGACTCAGAGCTTCCTCAAAGAGCTTCGGTGAATCGTCAAAAACGAGTGTTTCTGAGTCGAGGCTGGGCGGCTGGTGGTTATAAAGTTCCACTCACTTCAACTCCTAATCGCTTCGTTCGTCGCCCACCCGCTATTCTTGAGACGCCTCTGTATTACGCAAAACCAAACTCTGGTAAGAAGCACAGTATACATGAACTAGATATTATTGGCAAATGGCATGATGAAATCTTATTTGTGTGTGTGTGTGTGTGTGTGTGTGTGTGTGTGTGTGTGTGTGTGTGTGTGTGTGTGTGTGTGTGTGTGTGATTACCTAATTGTGTTTACGGGAAAGAGCCCAAAGCTCGTATCTTCCCGTCTCCTGATCGGTTCCATTTTATACTTAGCGATACTTATCATACCTGTCCTTAAAACTATGGACTGAGATAGCATTAACTACCTCCTCGCTTAGCCAATTCAAATTATCAACTACTCTTACACTGAAAAAGTATTTCCTTACATCCTGCAAACAAGTTTTCTTACGAAGCTTCAAACTATGACCTCTAGTTCTAGAGCCAGCCATATCAAAAAATCGATCCCTATCCACTCTATCATAACCATGAAGGAATTTAAAGACTGTCACCATTACCCCCCTCAATCTTCTAGCTTCGAGTGATGGTAAGTCTAATTCCCTCAGCCATTCATCATAACTGAGTTTGCGTATTTCTGGCACCAGTTTCGTGGCATGTCTTTGAACTTTTCAAGCTTAGCTATGTGCTTTTTCGATTGCGGATCCAAAAGGGGGCTGCATATTCGAGTTTTGGCCTCACATAGGTTACATAAATATTTCTGAACATTTCCTTGTCCATGTGCCTGAAGGCTACCCTTACATTTGATAAGAATGCATATGCTGCCCTTACTATGCCATTTATATGTATTTCTGGAGACAGATCTGCCAGTATGTTTACTCCTAGATCTCTCTCATTTTCTGTCTCTTGAAGTTGTACTCCAGCCACCGAGTAGTCAAGCTTGGGCCTTCTTGCACTTGTACCCATTCTCATTACCTTACATTTTGAAGTATTGAATTTCATTAGCCACTTTTCAGACCACTCATGGAGACTATTTAGATCTGCCTGAAGTTCTCTACCATTGTTCTCGTTTCTTACTTTCTTCACAATCTTTGCACCATCTGCAAACATATTTATGAATTAATTTACAGACTCTGGTAGGTCATTTACATATACAAGGAACAAAAGTGACCATTAAATTGAACCCTGTGGAACTCCACTACTAACTCTTCTCCATTCAGACACTGAGTGTCTTACTCAAACCCTCTGTTCACTTCCTTCTAAATATGTTTTTAGCCATTTCAAGACATTTCCAAGACATGTCAAATGTTTTCTGGAAGTTCAGTAGTATGCAATCTGCCCAGCCCTCTCTTTCCTCTAAGATTTGGTTTACCTCATCATAAAATTTTAATAATTTTGTTACTGTTGATCTACCCTCTCTGAAGCCATGCTGTCTCACTGACAAAAAGTTGAAGGATTTCAAGTGAAGAGAGATATGCTTCCTTAGTAGTTTCTCCATAACTCTGCAAAGTATGCTGGTCACGGAATCGGGTCTATATTTTAGAACCATATCCTTTCTTCCCTTTATGGAGATAGGTACCACTTTTGCTTGTTTCCAGTATCTTGGAATCTCCCATGACTCCAGTGACTTTTCATATATGATGCTTAGTTCCGCCGATATTGATTTAGCGCATTTCTTAAGTACATATGGGAATATATCATCAGTAGCTGTAATATTATGGACATATAACTCCATCAGTGCTTTGCATAGCTTTGTGGCTGAAAAGATGATGTTCTCTAATACTGGCCCATGACCTTCTATCTCTGCAATCTGAGGGGGTGAGGTATTTTACACTGTAAATATTGACTGAAACTCCTTCAATTCTCTTCAAATCTCTTCTTCTGTCTCAGTGATGTTTCCATCCACTCTCTTTTGCTTTAAAATCCATTCTTTTACCTTCAGTTATCCTCTGATAAAGCTATGTAAAGTTTAGGATTTTCTTTAGATTTCCTGCTGATATCCATTTCATAGTCTCTCTATGCCTCTCTTTTTTACTTAGGTAATCATTTCTTGCTCTCTTGTAAGTCTGCCAGGCATTTATGCATTTTCTCCTCCTATGCCTTTTCCAGTATATGTCTCTCCACTCCTTAGCTCTATTACTCTCATTATTGAACCATTCCTCTCTTCCATGAATAACTCCTTTTTTGGTGGAAGGTATGCAACAATCTACTATCTTCTCATATTCCTCACAAAAGATGTTGTACATTTCTTATACAGATTATTTGTTAAATAAGGCCCTCCAGTCTATACCTGCAAAATGCTCATTCATATTGATGTGATCTCCTTTCGGATAGTTCCTCCTTGTGTCCTCAGTGCCTTTACTTTTAGGCAGAACATCTTCGATGATATACTCCATCAACAACACACAGTGGTCACTCTTTCCAATTGGTGGTTCATACTCATTTTTTTCAATATCCAACACATTATCTATGAATAACAGATCAAGTAGCTTTGGCTCATTCCCACCCCCAGCCCTCGTTGGTTCTAGTACATGATGGTGTAGGAAATTCCCTTGTATGCATTCTAGGAAACTTGCCCTGAATGAGTCATCCCCACCGGTTGGATTAAGATTTATCCAATCTATATCTTTATGATTAAAATCTCACATAATCAAAATCCTACATTTTCTCTCCCGTTCAAAGTTAACAACTGAGTTTATGACCTCAATAGTACCTATATGACTTTCCTCATTAATCTTCTAGCCTATGTTAGTTCCATGGTAAATTATATACAACAGTTATCAAAATACTCTCTGACTCAGTATTTATGCGAGAAATAAGAAATTCCTTGAACTCACTTTCTTTAGCGAAGTTTATTTCTTCAACCTGAAACCTTTCACTTATGAGCATTGTTATCACTCCACCAGTCCTCTCAGATCTTTCAACCCTTAATATTCAGAAGCCTATAGGAAATCTATGGCAGTGTTTATGTCCTCACTTAGCTAAGTCTCTGTAACTGCTACTATATCTGCCTTACTGTTGTGAATCCTATCTTTTAATTTTACTGCCTTACCAGCTATTCCGTCAGCATTTGTGTACAGCAATCTTAATAAGGCCCTAACCTCTGATCTTCTTTCATTATATTCTTTGTCTGCCCCTTTTCTGAAAGTGTGTGTGTATATATATATATATATATATATATATATATATATATATATATATATATATATATATATATATATTCTCACACACACTATTAGCCACAAAAAGCTTTTTACATCCAAAGGGGACTCGAATAAATGTCACAAGCAACAGAATCATGCCACCATACCAACTGAGTTACTAGAGCAGACATAAATCTGCATATCACAATCCACCCAGATTAAGAAAACTTTCTCCCTTCGATCTTTTTTACAAGAGCCTTTTACAATTGGATGTTAAACTTATATTTACTATTATTTTTGGTAGGTCCACAGCTTATGTCCCCCAGTACTCTGCATAGAGGGGTTCGAAGAATCTCCAGGGATCTTGTTGACTCCACTATTGGCTTGAGGGCATACATGCCTTGTGGGAGTAATGGTTCTGCCCTTAACCTTGCACCTCAGAACAGACCTGCTTCTTTCACTCTTCACTATTCCAACATTCGTGGGCTGAACTCTAATCTTTTGTCTATGGAACAGCAATTGTATACTTTCCTCCCTAACCTCCTCCTCCTATCTGAAACCCAGCTGTCTATCCATGCTTCCACTGACCCATTTCAAATATCTCACTATAATCTGTATACTCGCTTTCGTTCCTAATTTGGGATCTGCGCTTACTGCAACACTAACACTACTATTGCAAGGCTCATGGACCTTGAATCTCCTGATTATGATGTTCTCTGGCTATAAATCTATCTCTCCACTACCATCACTTTCCTTTGCTTCTGCTATTGTTCTCCAAACTCCACCGAGTTTGTGTTTTTCTTTGAATATCTGTCATGCCATGAATCCTTGCTATCTTCTCACCCACATGCCAAAGTTCTCTACATTGGAGACTTCAGTGTACACCACAGTGAGTGGCTTAATTCTTCTCACACTGATGTGGGAGGAAGTGAGGCTCTCGATTTCTCTATTACTCATGATCTGAAGCAGATTATCAAACATCCTACTCGTGTTCCTGATCGTCACCAACATGCAGCAAACACTCTTGACCTATTTCTTACTTCTAGCCCTTCAAACTACTTTTATTCTGTCCTTTCCCCTCTTGGTAAATCTGACCACTCTATGTTCTCAACCTCTTCCATTTTCGCTCCTCTTCCACCAGTCCCTCTGGCTCAGCACCGACTTTGGTACTTTGAGCGTACCCAACACAATAATTTGCGTAACTTCCTCTTTGACTTCCCATGGGATGACTACTGCTTTCAGTCCCGCAACCCTGATCAGGTAGCCCTAAAAGTTGCCAAGATCATGACCTTGGAAATGGAGGCGTACATCCCCTTTTCCACAAAAACTTTCTCTCTCCCTATACCTTGGTTTGACTGTGCCTACTCCATGGCTATCTAGGCCAGGAATCGGGCACTGATCTTACCAAGCCTCTCCTTCCAATTCAACTCGCTCTGCTTTTATGTAGCTAAGAATTGCTGTACTGCTCAGATTCGAAGGTCTAAGGCTTCCTTTATAAGAAGGAAAGTTAAAGACCTTTACTCCTCTCCCATTGACAAATGCTTCTGGTCCTTAGCCAAACACCTCTCCATAAACTTCTCTAACTCAAGCTTTCCATCTCTCATTTGTTCTGATGGTTCTATAGCTTGCTCTCAAACTGACAAAGCCACTCTCTTTGGCTCTCATTTTTATAACAACTCTTCCATAAACGATTCCAGTGCACCTGTCCCTCAATCTTTACCCCTCTCTAACCCTATGCCCATTCTATCCTTTCTTCACGCAAAGTTCATAAGGTTCTTTGCTCGCTAAAGACAAACAAGGCATCTGGTCCCGATGGTATGCCTGCAAGGTTCCTAAAGGACTTTGCAGATGAACTGCCTCCTGTGCTTTGCTGTCTTTTTTGCCTCATTCTGTCAACCAGCATCTATCCTTCATCTTGGAAGCATGCTCTAGTTCAACCTATTCCCAAGAATGGTGACCGCTCTATTCCTTCAAAGTACCGACCTATTGCCCTAACCTCCTCTATTGCTAAAGTTTTTGAGACTTTGCTCAATGCTCACTTCTTGAAACGCCTTGAATCTAACTCACTTATCTCCAATCACCAGTATGGCTTCCTCAAGGCAAGATCCACTGGTAACTTCCTGTCCTATCTTACTCATGTATGATCATCTTCTCTGAGGAACCATGGGGAATCCTTTGTCGTCGCCCTTGATATCTCTAAGGCTTTTGACAGAGTCTGGCACAAGGCTCTGTTGGCAAAACCCCCTGCCTATGGCTTTACCCCTTCTTTCTATTCCCTGATTTCCAGTTTTCAATTTGACCGTTTTATATTTGTTGTTGTTGATGGTGCGTCATCTAGCCCTTTCTCTGTTACTAGTGGTGTTCCACAGGGCTCTGTTCTTTCACCTACTCTGTCCCTTCTCCTCATCAATGATCTGCTACAATTCCTATCTTCCTCTCTTCTTCACGCCTTTGCTGATGATTCTACCCTGCACTTTTCTTCTGCCTTTTTTTCACAACCTTCATCTGCTGCTAGCAATCAGTCTTGTATCACTCTCTTCTTCTCTCAACTCCGATTTGCAGAGGGTATCTGAGTGGGGCACTCGAAATTTTGTTAAATTCAATGTCTCCAAGACACAGTTTCTGGCTATCTCTTTATCTTCTTCTCCTGATAACCCTATTGTATTTGATACTGACGAAAATT
>JAXCGZ010000005.1:230000-232500 GCA_037179515.1 Halocaridina rubra
CCGACTCCAGTGACTCCTTATATATGATACTTAGTGCCACTGATATTGTGTTTGCGCATTTTTTAAGCACATGAGGGGATATGTCATCGGGACCTGTAGCTTTATGAACATCTAAATCCATCAGCGCTTTGCATACCTTTGTGGCTGTAAGGTTGATGTTCTCTAATACTAGCCCTTGAGCTTCTATCACTGCAATCTGAGGGGGTGGGGTATTTTCTACTATAAATACTGACTGAAACTCCTTGTTCAATTCTTTGCAGATCTCTTCATCCGTCTCAGTGATGCTTCCATCCGCTCTCTTTAGCCTTAAAATCTTTTCTTTTACCTTCAGTTTTCCTCTGATAAAGCTGTGGATAAGCTTGGGATTTTCCTTAGCCTTCCTGGTGATGTCCCTCTCATAATCTCTCTCTGCCTCTCTCCTTTTACTTAGGTAGTCATTTCTTGCTCTTTTGTAGGTTTGCCAGGCATTTATGTTTTTTCTCCTCCTATACCTTTTCCAGCATTTGTCTCTCTACTCCTTAGCTCTTTTACACCCATTATCGAACCATTTCTCTCTGGCATGAATTACACCTACTTTGGTGACAGGTATGCAGCAATCTACTATCTTCCCATATTTCTCACAAAAGATGTCATACATTTCTTGTACAGATTTGTTGTGAAATAAGGTTCTCCAGTCAATAACTGCAAAAAGCTCATTCATTTTGATGTAATCTCCTTTCGGATAGTTCCTCCTCATGTCCTCAGTGCCTCTACTCTCAAGAAGAATATCCTCAATGATATACTCCATCAACAACACACAGTGGTCACTCTTTCCAATTGGTGGTTCATACTCAATATTTTCAATATCCAACACATTATCTGTGAACACTAGATCAAGTAGTGATGGCTCATCCCCACCCCTGGCCCTTGTTGGTTCCATTACATGTTGGTGTAGGAAATTCCCTTGTACGCAATCTAGGAATCTTGCCCCGAATGAGTCCTCACCACTGTGTGGGTCAAGATTTATTCAATCTATCTCTTTATGATTAAAGTCTCCCATAACCAAAATCCTACATTTTTTTTTCCCGTGCCATGTTAACAACTGAGTTTATGACTTCAATAGTACCTATATGACTTTCCTCATAAACTTCAAGCCTATTTTGGTTCCTTGGTGGGTTGTATACAACAGTTATTATAATGCTCTCTGACCCAGTATTTATGCGAGCAACAAGAAATTCCTTGAACTCACTTTCTATAGCCAAGTTTATTTCTTCGACTTGAATCCTTTCACTTATGAGCAGTGCTATCCCTCCACCAGTCCTCTCAGATCTTTCAACCCTTAGTATTCTGAAACCCTTAGGAAAAACTGTGACACTGTTTATGTCCTCACTCAACTTAGTCTCTGTAATTGCTACTATATCTGCCTTACTGTTGTGAATCCTATCTTTTAATTCTACTGCCTTACCAGCTAATCCATCAGCATTTGTGTATAACAATCTTAATGAGGCCCCATCCCCTGATCTTCTGTCATTATCTTCTTTATCTCCCCTTTGTCTGGAAGAACTCTGTAATGAAAATTTTTCTTCTCTTCTTCATTTCTTTCATCATTTAACCTTCTTGCCTCTTGCAACAAGTTTTTGATCTTTCCCATCTCTTCCTGTGTTCTGTATTGTCTAATGAACACTTCTTTGAATTCTTGAAGGTCTTTTAGACTTTTTTTTCTCAACAATATTTCCCTACATGTTTCCCCTCTCTCAAAGGTTACTTTTGTTGGTCTCGGCTTTCCTTCCCTCGAATATTTACCTAGTTGGTGTATGTTTACAATATCCTCAGGACCACATACTACTCCAAGCTTCCTTATCAGGTCTACAACCCTAGCTTTATTTTCTTCAAGTCTCCCCTGCCATGTTGGTTCCTGGGACTCGCTTATGCCTGAGATTACCACTGTCTTCTCCTTATCAAGTGCCTGTCTGATGAGTGGGTTTGCCCTTTCCATCACAACGTCTTTCATTTTTTCGATTACTGTCTCTTTATAGTCAACTGTTTGTATGTTTTCCAGTGCCACCACCTTTACAGCCTCTTTTACTGCCACATTCCCCTTTAGTGCATCAGCAAAGGAAGTTTTCATGGCATCATTTTCCATATTCAGCTCCTGGAACTCTTTTCTGAACTGCTCAATGTTTTCCTTAATCTGGACATTCCAAGCAGCAATCTCGTCTCTCTCAGAAGAGAGCAGTGAACTAACATCTAATTCCTTTAGGTTGTCATTCAGCTGTTTGTTTTTATCTTCTTGTTTAGAAATTCTAGATTCTAGTTGACTCTTTTCCCCTTCCAGCTTTTTTATTCTTTTTTCTAGTTCCTTTTTCTCTTGCCCTTGTGCTTTATTTGCTTCCTCCAAAGATCTTATTTGCTCTCTGAGTGTTTCATTCTCTTTCATTTCTCCATATATGTATACATATATATATATATATATATATATATATATATATATATATATATATATATATATATATATATATAT
>JAXCGZ010000005.1:240000-257500 GCA_037179515.1 Halocaridina rubra
GAAGAAAAATTATTTATCAATTCTTAACCAAGGTATGTTAGCACAATCTCAGAATTTAAATCTAACTAAGTTTTAAAAAAAAAATTAATAAAATAGAACAGAGCAGAAAGGAAAAATAAGAAAACTGTGTTACTTGGCAACTTAACACTGTTGACGCATGTAGTTTTCGTGTATATTTATTTATTTATTCCTTTATTTCAAATAGCAAATTATCAATTTAATCTATATAGGAAGGATATTGACTGTAACAAGATATGGAACCACAGGAACAGGTAATAAGGATGTAAGATCTCTCCCCGATTTATAAAAAAAAAATAGGTAATGTGATGGCTTCGCCTTTGGCAACTCTTGAAAACTTCCTTCAAGACAGGGCAGAACAGCTTCTACTTTTTCCCCGCTCAAACATCTTTTCATAAAAATTTCTTTCTATTTTTTTAGAAGAGTCGTTCTTACTACAAATATATTTTTTTCACCCACATTGCTCTGCAGAATCTCTGTTCATGCAAATTTGGTTTAAGTTTTATACACTGGACCCAGTTCCCTCAAAAACACAAGGAAAAATCCGATAGATACTGATTGCGTCTATTTTAATGCCTGCCGTGTACTTATGTAATTACCTAATTATAATTAACTAATTGTGCGTATGGGAAAGAGCCTCATGCTTGTACCTCCCCATCTGCTGGTCAGTGTCATTTCTGTACTTAGTGATACTTGCCATACTTCTCTTAAAACTATGTACTGAGTTAGTTTTAACTGCCTCCTCACTTAGCGAATTCCAATCATCAACTACTCTTGCAATAAAAAAGTGACTCCTTTACATCTGCAAAGAAGTTTTCTTACTAAGCTTCGAACTATTACCTCTAGTTCTAGTGCCTGCCATATCAAATTTCGATCCCTATTCACTCTGTCTTAACCATAAAGGAATTTAAAAACTGTCACCATATCCCTTCCTCATTCTTCTTGCTTCCAGTGATGGTAAGTCTAATTTTCTCAGCCTCTCCTCATAACTGAGGTTGAGTATTTCTGCTACCAATTTCATGGCATGTCTTTGAAAGTTTTCCAGCTTAATTATGTGCTTTTTCAAGTGTGGATTCCAAAAGGAGGCTGCATATTCAAGCTTTCGCTTCACATAGGTTACATAAATACTTGTGAAAATTTTCTTGACCATGTGCCTGAAGAATACCAGTGCACTTGCTAAGAAAGCATATTCTGCCCTTACTATTCTGCCTGTATGTTTACTCTTAGATCTCTTTTATTCTGTCTCTTGAAGTTATGCTCCTGCAATTGATTATTCAAGCCTAGGACTTCTCGCACTTGTAACCATTCTCATTATCTTACATTTAGAAGCATTGACTATCGTGCATGCCTGCATGTATGTATGTGATTACCTAATTGTGATTACCTAATTGTGTTTACGGGAAAGAGCCCAAAGCTCGTATCTTCCCGTCTCCTCATCGGTTCCATTTTATACTTAGTGATACTTATCATACCTGTCCTTAAAACTATGGATTGAGATAGCATTAACTACCTCCTCGCTTAGCCAATTCCAATTATCAACTACTCTTACACTGAAAAAGTATTTCCTTACATCCTGCAAAGAAGTTTTCTTACGAAGCTTCAAACTATGACCTCTAGTTCTAGAGCCAGCCATATCAAAATATCGATCCCTATCAACTCTATAATAACCATGAAGGAATTTAAAGACTGTCACCATATCCCCCCCTCAATCTTCTAGCTTCGAGTGATGGTAAGTCCAATTCCTTCAGCCTCTCATCATAACTGAGATTACGTATTTCTGGCACCAGTTTCGTGGCATATCTTTGAACTTTTTCAAGCTTAGATATTTGCTTTTTCAAGTCCGGATTCCGAAAGGGGGCTGCATATTCGAGTTTTGGCATCACATGGGTTACATAAATATTTCTGAACATTTCCTTGTCCATGTGCCTGAAGGCTACCCTTACATTTGATAAGAATGCATATGCTGCCCTTACTATGCCATTTATATTTATTTCTGGAGACAAATCTGCCAGTATGTTTACTCCTAGATCTCTCTCATTTTCTGTCTCTTGAAGTTGTACTCTAGCCACTGAGTATTCAAGCTTGGGCCTTCTTGCACTTGTACCCATTCTCATTACCTTACATTTTGAAGTATTGAATTTCATTAGCCACTTCTCTGACCACTCATGCAGACTATTTAGATCTTCCTGAAGTTCTCTACCATTGTTCTCGTTTCCTACTTTCTTCACAATCTTTGCATATTCTGCAAACATATTCATGAATGAATTTACAGACTCTGGTAGGTCATTTACATATACAAGGAACAACAGTGGCCCTAAAACTGAACCCTGTGGAACTCCACTACTAACTCTTCTCCATTCAGACACTGGGTGTCTTACTCTAACCCTCTGTTCCTATCCTTCTAAGTAAGTTTTTATCCATTCCAAAACATTTAAGCCTATTCTAGCAATTGCTTGTAGCTTCCCAATAAGTCTCCCATGTGGAACAGTGTCAAATGCTTTCTGGAAATCTAGGAATATGCAATCTGCCCATCCCTATCTTTCCTGTAAGATTCGGCTTACCTCATCATAAAATTCTAATAAGTTTGTTACTGTTGATCTACCTTCTCTGAAGCCATGTTGCCTCACTGACAGAAAGTTGTGGAATTCCAAGTGAAGAGAGATATGTTTCCTTAGTAGTTTCTCCATACCTTTGCAAACTATGCTGGTCAAGGAAACTGGTCTATAGTTCAGAGCCGTATCCCTCCTTCCCTTTTTAAAGATAGGTATCACGTTTGCTTGTTTAGCATCTTGGAATATCCCCTGACTCCAGTGACTTTTTAAATATAATACCCAGTGCCACTGATATTGAGTTTGCGCATTTTTTAAGTACATAAGGGGATATGTCATCAGAACCTGTAGCTTTATGAACATCTAACTCCATCAGCACTTTGCATACCTCTTTGGCTGTAAGGTTGATATTCTCTGATACCGGCCCTTGAGCTTCTATCTCTTTCAATCTGAGGGGGTGGGGTATTTTCTACTGTAAATACTGACTGAAACTCCTTGTTCAATTCTTTGCAGATCTCTTCATCCATCTCAGTGATGCTTCCATCCGCTCTCTTAAGCCTTAAAACCAGCTCTTTTACCTTCAGTTTTCCTCTGATAAAGCTGTGGAAAAGCTTGGGATTTTCTTTAGCCTTCGTGGTGATGTCCCTCTCATAGTCTCTCTCTGCCTCTCTTCTTTAACTTAGGTAGTCATTTCTTGCTCTTCTGTAGGTTTGCCAGGCATTTATGTTTTTTCACCTCATATACCTTTTCCAGCATTTGTCTCTCCACTCCTTAGCTCTTTTACACTCATTATCAAACCATTTCTCTCTGGCATGAATTACACCTACTTTGGTGACAGGTATGCAGCAAGCTACTATCTTCCCATATTTCTCACAAAAGATGTCATACATTTCTTGTACAGATTTGTTATAAAATAAGGTTCTCCAGTTAATAACTGCAAAAACCTCATTCATTTTTATGCAATCTCCTTTCGGATAGTTCCTCCTCATGTCCTCAGTGCCTCTACTCTCAGGCAGAATATCTTCAATTATATACTCCATCAACAACACACAGTGGTCACTCTTTCCAATTGGTGGTTCATACTCAATTTTTTCAATATCCAACACATTATCTGTGAATACTAGATCAAGTAGTGATGGCTCATCCCCACCCTTGACCCTCATTGGTTCAACCTCGCGAATGCGAAGCCAGCGCGTTACCAGGAGGCTAAACATTTCCTTGTCCATGTGCCTGAAGGCTACCCCCATATTTGCTAAGAAAGCATATGCTGCCCTTACTATGCCATTTATATGCAATTTTGGAGACAAATCGGCCAGTATGTTTACTCCTAGATCTCTCTCATTTTCTGTCTCTTGAAGTTCTACTCCTGCCACTGAGTAGTCAAGCTTGAGCCTTCTTGCACTCGTACTCATCCTCATTACCTTACATTTTGAAGCATTGAAATTAATTAGCCACTTATCTGACCATTCATGCAGACTATTTAGGTCTTCCTGAAGTTCTCTACCATTGCTCTGGTTTCCTACTTTCTTCACAATCTTTACATCATCTGCAAACATACTCATGAAATAATTTACAGACTCTGGTAGGTCATTTATTTATACAAGGATCCAAAGTGGCCCTAAACCTGAACCCTTTGGAACTCCACTACCAATTCCTCTCCATCAAACACTGAGTTTTTAACTCTAACCCTCTGTTCCCTTCCTTCTACATAAGTTTTAATCCATTCCGAGACATTTCCACCTATTCTCATACTGCTTGTAGTTTCTTAATAAGTCTCCCATCTTGGACCGTGACAAATGCTTTCTGGATATCTAGGAATATGCAATCTGCCAAGCCCTTTCTTTCTAACTGAGATGCCATATTTCTGGCACCAGTTTTGTTGCATGTCTTTGATCTTTTTCCAGCTTAACTATGTGCTTTTTCAAGTGCAGACTCCAAAAGGTGGCTGCACTACTAACTCTTCTCCATTCAGACACTGAGTTTCTTACTCTCAACCTCTGTTCCCTTCCTTCTAAGTATGTTTTTATCATTTCAAGACATTTCCACCTATTCTTGCTATTGCTTGTAGCTTCTTGATAAGTCTCCCGTGTGGGACAATGTCAAATGCTTTCTGGAAGTCTAGGAATATGCAATCTGCCCAGCCCTATCTTTCCTTTAAGATTCGTCTTACCTCATTATAAAATTCTAATAATTTTGTCACTGTTGATCTACCTTCTCTGAAGCCATGTAGTCTCACTGACAAAAAGTTGAAGGATTCCAAGTGAAGAGAGATATGTCTCCTTAGAAGTTTCTCAATAACTTTGCAAACTATGCTGGTCAAGGAAACAGGTTTATTGTTTAGAGCCATATCCCTCCTACTCTTTTTAAAGATAGATATCACATTCTCTTGTTTCCAGCATCTTGGAATCTCCCCTGACTTGAGCGATTTCTTAAATATGATACTCAGTGCCACTGATATTGAATTTGCATATTTTTTTAAGTACATAAAGGGATATATCATTAGGACCTGTAGCTTTATGGACATCTAACTCCATCAGCACTTTGCATACCTCTGTGGCTGAAAGAATTATGTTGCCTAATACTGGCCCACGAGCTTCTATCTCTGCAATCCCGTCTTGGACCGTGTCAAATGCTTTCTGGATATCTAGGAATATGCAATCTGCCAAGTCCTTTCTTTCTGACTGAGATTCCATATTTCTGGCACCAGTTTTGTTGCATGTCTTTGATCTTTTTCCAGCTTAACTATGTGCTTTTTCAAGTGCAGATTCCAAAAGGTGGCTGCACTACTAACTCCTCTCCATTCAGACACTGAGTTTCTTACTCTTACCCTCTGTTCCCTTCCTTCTAAGTATGTTTTTTATAATTTCAAGACATTTCCACCTATTCTTGCCATTGCTTGTAGCTTCTTGATAAGTCTCCCGTGTGGGACAATGTCAAATGCTTTCTGGAAGTCTAGGAATATGCAATCTGCCCATCCCTATCTTTCCTATAAGATTTGTCTTACCTCATCATAAAATTCTAATAATTTTGTCACTGTTGATCTACCTTCTCTGAAGCCATGTTGTATCACTGACAATAAGTTGAAGGATTCCAAGTGAAGAGAGATATGTCTCCTTAGTAGTTTCTCAATAACATTGCAAACTATGCTGGTCAAGGAAACAGGTTTATAGTTTAGAGCCGTATCCCTCCTACCCTTTATAAAGATAGATATGACATTCTCTTGCTTCCAGAATCTTGGAATCTCCCCTGACTCGAGCGATTTTTTGAATATGATACTCAGAGCCACTGATATTGAATTTGCACATTTTTTAAGTACATAAAGGGATATATCATTAGGACCCGTAGCTTTATGGACATCTAACTCCATCAGCACTTTGCATACCTCTGTGGCTGAGAGAATCATGTTGTCTAATACTGGCCCATGAGCTTCTATCTCTGCAATCTGAGGGGGTGGGGTATTTTCCACTGTAAATGCTGACTGAAGCTCCTTGTTTAATTCTTTGCAGATCTCTTCATCCATCTCAGTGATGCTTCCATCCACTCTCTTAAGCCTTAAAACCAGTTCTTTTAGCTTCAGTTTTCCTCTGACAAAACTTTGGAAAAGCTGGGGATTTTCTTTAGCCTTCCTGGTGATATCCCCTTCATAGTCTCTCTCTCTCTGCCTCTCTTCTTTTACTTAGGTAATCATTTCTTGCTCTTTTATAGGTCTGCCAGGAAGTTATGTTTTTTCTCCTCCTATACATTTCCAGCATTATCGAACCATTTCTCTCTGGCATAAATTATACCTACTTTGGTGACAGGTATGTAGCAATCTACAATCTTCCCATATTTCTCACAAAAGATATATATTTTGTTTTTGTAGAGATTTGTTGTTAAATAATGTTTTCCAATCAATAACTGTTAAAAGCTCATTCATTTTGATGTAATCTCCTTTCAGATAGTTCCTCCTCATATCCTCAATGCCTCTACTCTCAAGCAAAACATCTTCAATGATATACTCCATGTTGCCTTTTTGTCAGTGAGGCAACATGGCTTCAGAGAAGGTAGATCAACAGTAACAAACTTATTAGAATTTTATGATGAGGTAAGCCAAATCTTACAGGAAAGAGAGGGCTGGGCAGATTGCATATTCCTAGACTTCCAGAAAGCGTTTGACACTGTTCCACATGGGAGACTTATTAGGAAGCTGCAATCAATGGCTAGAATAGGTGGAAATGTTTTGGAATGGATAAAAACTTACTTAGAAGGAAGGGAACAGAGGGTTAGAGTAAGACACTCAGTGTCTGAATGGAGAAGAGTTAGTAGTGGAGTTCCACAGGGTTCAGTTTTAGGGCCACTTTTGTTCCTTGTATATGTAAATGACCTACCAGAGTCTGTAAATTCATTCATGAATATGTTTGCAGATGATGCAAAGATTGTGAAGAAAGTAAAAAACGAGAACAATGGTAGAGAACTTCAGGAGGATCTAAATAATCTGCATGAGTGGTCAGAAAAGTGGCTAATGAAATTCAATACTTCAAAATGTAAGGTAATGAGAATGGGTACAAGTGCAAGAAGGCCCAAGCTTGACTACTCGGTGGCTGGAGTACAACTTCAAGAGACAGAAAATGAGAGAGATCTAGGAGTAAACATACTGGCAGATTTGTCTCCAGAAATACATATAAATGGCATAGTAAGGGCAGCATATGCATTCTTATCAAATGTAAGGGTAGCCTTCAGGCACATGGACAAGGAAATGTTCAGAAATATTTATGTAACCTATGTGAGGCCAAAACTCGAATATGCAGCCCCCTTTTGGAATCCGCACTTGAAAAAGCACATAGCTAAGCTTGAAAAAGTTCAAAGACATGCCACGAAACTGGTGCCAGAAATACGCAATCTCAGTTATGATGAGAGGCTGAGGGAATTAGACTTACCATCACTCGAAGCTAGAAGAGTGAGGGGGGATATGGTGACAGTCTTTAAATTCCTTCATAGTTATGATAGAGTGGATAGGGATCGATATTTTGATATGGCTGGCTCTAGAAGTAGAGGTCATAGTTTGAAGCTTCGTAAGAAAACTTCTTCGCAGGATGTAAGGAAATACTTTTTCAGTGTAAGAATAGTTGATAATTGGAATTCGCTAAGCGAGGAGGTAGTTAATGCTATCTCAATCCATAGTTTTAAGGACAGGTATGATAAGTATCACTAAGTATAAAATGGAACCGATGAGGAGACGGGAAGATACGAGCTTTGGGCTCTTTCCCGTAAACACAATTAGGTAATCACAATTAGGTAATCACTCCATCAATAACAGACTGTGGTCACTCTTTCATATTGATGATTCATACTCAGGGTTTTCAATATCCAACACGTTAACTGTGAATACTAGATTAAGTAGTGATGACTTACCCCCACCCCTGGCCCTCGTTGGTACCAGTACATCTTGGTGTAGGATATTCCCTTGTACGCAATCTAGAAATCTTGCCCCGAATAAGTCCTCTCCACTGTGTGGGTCAAGATTTATCCAATCTATCTCTCTATGATTAAGGTCTACCATAATCAAAGTCCTACATTTTCTCTCCCGTCCAATGTTAACAACTGAGTTTATGACTTCAATAGTACCTATATGACTTTCCTCATAAAGTTCTAGCCTATGTTGGTTCCTTAGAGGGTTATATACAACAGTTAGTATAATGCTCTCTGACGCAGTATTTATGTGAACAATAAGAAATTCCTTGAACTCACTTTCTATTGCAAAGTTTATTTCTTCAACCTTAATCCTTTCAATTATGAGCAGTCCCATCCCGCTACCAGTCGTCTCAGATCTCTCAACCCTTAATATTCTGAAACCCTTAGGAAAAACTGTGACACTGTTTATGTCCTCGTTCAACTTAGTCTCTGCACTGCTACTATATCTGCTTTACTGTTGTGAATCCTATCTTTTAATTCTACTGTCTTACTAGCTAATCCATCAGCATTTGTGTATAACAATCTTAATGATAAGCCCTTTTCTGGAAGAGCTTTGAAATGAAAATTAATCTTCTCTTCTTCATTTATTTCCTCATTTAACATTCTAGCCTCTTGCAACAAGTTTTTGATCCTTTCCATCTCCTCCTGTGTCCTGTATTGTCTAATGAACACTTTTCTGAATTTTTGAAGGTCTTTTTGGGCTTTTTTCCTCATCAATATTTCTCTATATGTGTCCCCTCTCTCAAAGGTTACTTTTGTTGGCCTTTGCTTTCCCTCTCTAGAATATTTACGAAGTTGGTGAATGTGTACAATATCCTCAGTACCACACACTACACCAAGCTCCCTTATCAGTTCTAAAATCCTATCTTTATTTTCTTCAAGTATCCCCTGATATGTTGGCTCCTGGGATTCGCTTATCCCTGAGATTACCAATATCTACTCTTTATAGGGTGCTTGTTTAATCAGTGGATTAGCCCTTTCCAACCCAAACGTCTTTAATTTTTTCTATTGCTGTTCCTTTATAGTCAACTGTTTGTATGTTTTCCAGTGCCACCACCTTCACAGCCTCTTTTACTGCCACCTTCCTATGTAGTGTATCAGCAAAGGAAGTTTTTATGGCATCATGTTCCGTATTCAACTCCTGAAACTCTTTTCTAAACTGTTCGATGATTTCCTTAATCTGGACATTCCAAGTTGCAACCTTGTTTCTCTCAGAAGAGAGCATTGAACTAACATTTAATTCATTTACGTTATCATTCAGCTGTTTATTGTTATTTTCTTGCTTAGAAATTCTGGTGTCTAGTTCACTCTTTTCCCCCTCTAGCTTCTGCATTCGTTTTTCTAGTTATTTTCTCTCGTGCCCTTGTGCTTTATTTGCTTCCTCGAAAAATCTTATTTCTTCTCTGAGTCTTTCATTCTCATTTCTCCTTGACTTTTTGCTTCAATCTCCCAACAGCCATTCCTATGCCTCCTTCATCCCCCAGAGATCCCCTACCACCCCTCCCCAACCATTGGATGGGGGGGTTAGGATCAGAGATGGCCTCATTTTGATATTTTCCCTTTCACACAATATAGAGAGAAGAAAATAAGAAAGAAAAGTTTCTATTTAAGCTTCACACAGAATTTCTATATCTTCATATGGGTACTATTAATTTTCTCAGTTTATCTCTTCTCTGGTAACACATATGCTAACTTAAAATTTTACTTTGGTAAGTTGAGAAGAAAAAAAAAATGCAAAGCAAAAGTCCACTTGAATGATAAGTCGAATTTGTATCTGAGGAAACACTCAGCTTTTTCTGCTATATATTCTTCTTAACTGCTAAAACTGGTCATTTCTGATAAAAAGTATTAATCACTTGTTAACCAAGGTATGTTATCAAAGGATCAAACTTTAAATCTAACTCAATTTATATATAAATAAAAAAAAGAACAAAGCAAAAAGAAAAAAAATAAGACAACTGTGCTACTTGGCAACTTGTCAGTACTGTTGACAGGCATATTTTTTGTATTCATTTAATTATTCAATTATTTTTATAACAAATTAATTATCAAGTTAATCTAAATGGGAAGGTTATTGATTTTAACAATATATTGAACCACAGGATCAGGCAAATAGCTGTAAGAGCTCTCTCCAATTTACACAAAATATTAGGTAATGAGATGTGATGGCTTCACTTCTGGCAACTCTTCTAAACTTCCTTCAAGACAGGACTGAACAGCTTCTTTTTTATCTCTCTAAAGTATTCACGATTTTTTCCTTTAATATTTTGAACAGTCAATACAAATATGAATATAAATATAAATTTCTTACTCACAATACTCTGCAGAATCTCTATTCAGGAAAATTTTATTTCAGTTTTATACTTTGGTCCTGGTTACTTAAGAACAACAGGAAAAATTCGAGAGATACTGATTGCATGTGTGTTATTGCCTACCCTATGTAATTACCAAATTGTAATTACCTAATTGTGATCTTGTCCTTAAAACTATGGATAGAGTTAGCATTAACTTCCTCCTCGCTTAGCGAATTCCAATTATCAACTACTCTTAACAATAAAAAAAAAGCACTTCCTTACATCCTGCAAAGAAGTGTTCTTACGAAGCTTCAAACTATGACCTCTAGTTCTAGTGCCAGCCATATCAAAATATCGATCCCTATCCACTCTATCATAACCATGAAGGAACTTAAAAATTGCCACCATATCCTCCCTCAATCTTCTAACTTCAAGTGATGGTAAGTCTAATACCCTCAGCCTCTCATCATAATTGACATTGCGTATTTCTGGCATCAGTTTCATGGCATATAACTGAACTTTATCAAGCTTAGCTATGTGCTTTTCAAGTGCGGATTCCATAAGGGGGCTGCATATTCGAGTTTGGGGCTCACATAGGTTACATAAATATTTCTGAACATTTCCTCGTCCATTTGCCTAAAGGCTACCCTTACATTTGCTAAGTAAGCATATGCTGCCCTTACTATGCCACTTATATGCATTTCTGGAGACAATTCAGACAGTATGTTTACTCCTTGATCACTCATTCTCTTTCTCTTGAAGTTCTACTCCTGCTATTTAGTTGTCAAACTTGGGCCTTCTTGCAATTGTACCCATTCTCATTACCTTACATTTTGAAGTATTGGAATTCATTAGTCATTTTTCTGATCGCTCTTGCAGACTATTTTGATCTTCCTGAAGTTCTCTACCATTGTTTTCGCTTCTTACTTTCTTCACAATCTTTGCATCATCTGCAAATATATGCATCAATGAATTTACAGACTCTGCTAGGACATTTTCATATACAAGGAACAAAAGTGGCCCTAAAACTAAACCCTGTGGAACTCCACTACTAACTCTTCCCCATTCAGACACTGAGTGTCTTCCTCTAACACTCTGTTCCCTTCCTTCTGAGTTAGTTTTTGTCCATTCCAAGACATTATCACCTATTCACGATATTGCTTGTAGCTTCTTAATAAGTCTTCTGTGTGAAACCATGTCAAATGTTTTCTGAAAATCTAGAAATATGCAATCTGCCCAGCCCTCTCTCTCTTGTAAGATTCGGTTTACTGCATTATAAAATTCTACTAAGTTTGTTACTGTTGATCTACTCTTTCTAAAACCATGTTATCTCACTGACAAAAAGTTGAAGGATTCCAAGTGAAGTGAGATATGTTTTCTTAGTAGTTTATCCGTAAATATGCAAACTATGCCGGTCAAGGAAGCAGGTCTATACCCTAGAGCCATATCTGTCCTTCCCTTTTTGAAAATAGGTACCATATTCGCTTGTTTCCAGCATCTTGGAATCTCCCCTGACTTCAGCGACTTTTCAAATATGATACATAGTGCCGCTAATATTGATTTAGCGCATTTCTAAAGTATATATCATCAGGACCTGTAGCTTTATGGGCATCTAACCCCATCAGCACTTTGCATACCTCTGTGACTGACAAGATGATGTTCAAATACCTACCCATGAACTTCTCTCTCTGCAATCTGAGGGGGTGGGGTATTTTCTACTGTAAATACTGACTGAAACTCCTTGTTCAGTATTTCGCATATCTCTTCTTCTCTCTCATTGATGTTTTCATCCACTCTCTTTAGCTTTAAAACCAGTTCTTTCCCCTTCAGCTTTTCTGTGATAAAGCTGTGGAAAATTTGGGATATTCTTTAGCCTTCCTGGTGATATCCATTTCATAGTCTCTCTCTGCCTCTCTTCTTTTACTTAAGTAATCATTTCTTGCTCTTTTGTAAGTCTGCCAGGCTTTTATGATTTTTCTCCCCCTATAGCTTTTCCAGCAATTGGCTCTGCACTTCTTTGCTCTTTTACACTCATTATTGAACTATTTCCCTCTGGCATGAATGACTCCTATTTTTTTGAAGGTATGCTGCAATCTACTATCTTCAAATATTCCTCACAAAAGATGTACATTTCATGAATATTTATGTTGTTAAATAAGGTCCACCAGTCAATAACGGCAAAAAGTTAATTCATTTTAATGTAATCTCCTTTTGGATAGTTCCTCCTCTCGTCATCAGTACCTCTATTTTCAGCAGAACATCTTCAACGATATATTCCGTCAACAACACACTGTGGTCACTCTTTCCAATTGGTGATTCATTTTTTCAATATCCAACACATTATCTGTACACAATAGATCAAGCAGCAATGGCTCAATTCCACCCTTGGCCCTCATTGGTCTCAGTACATGTAGGTATAGCAAATTCCCTTGTACGCATTCTACAAATCTTGCCCTGAATGAGTCCTCCCCACTGCGTTGATCAAGATTTATTCAATCTATCTCTCTATGATCAAAATCTCCCATACTCAAATTCATACATTTTCTCTCCCGTGCAATGTTAACAACGGTGTATATGACTTCAATAGTAACTATGACTTTCCTCATAAACTTCTAGCCTATGTTGATTCCTTGGTGGTTTATATACAACAGTTATAATGCTCTCTGACCCAGTAATTATGTGAGCAACAAGAAATTCCTTGAACTCACTTTCTATGGCAAAGTTTATTTCTTCAACCTTACCCCTTTCACTTATGAACAGTGCTATCCCTCCACCATTCCTCTCAGATCTTTCAACCCTTAATATTCTGAAGCCCTTTGGAAATACTGACACTATTTATGTCCTCACTTATCTTAGTCTTAGTAGCTGCTTCTATATCTGTCTTACTGTTGTGAATCCTATCTTTTAATTCTATTGCCTTACCATTTATGCCATTAGCATTTGTGCATAGCAGTTTTAATGAGGCCCCATCCCCTAATCTTCTCCCCTTTGCCTGGAAGAACTTTGAAACAAAACAAAAACAAAAATCTTCTCTTCCACATTTCTTTCCTCATTTAACCTTCTAGCCACTTGAAACAAGTTTTTTTTTTTTTTATACTTTCCATCTCTTCCTGTGTTCTGTGTGGCCTGATGAACACTGTTTTGAATTCTTGAAGGTCTTTTAGGCATTTTTTTCCTCATCAGTATTTCTCTACATGTGTCCCCTCTATCAAAGATTACTTTCGTTGGTCTTTGCTTTCCCTCCCAAGAATGTTTACCTAGTTGGTGAATGTTTACAATATCCTCAGAACCACATACTACTCCAAGCTTCCTTATCAGATCTAAAATCCTAGCTTTATTTTCTTCAAGTCTCCCATGCCATGTTGACTTCTGGGATTCACTTATGCCTGAGATAACCACTGCCTTCTCTTTATAAGGTGCTCGTTTAATCAGTGGATTAGCCCTTTCCTTAACAACGTCTTTCATTTTTTCTATTGCTGTTCCTTTATAATTAACAGTTTGCATGCTTTCCAGTGCCCACTTCATCACAGCCTCTTTTGCTGCAATATTCCTTTTTAGTGCATCTGCAAAGTAAGATTTCATGGCATCATGTTCCGTATTCAGATCCTGAAACTATTCGATGTTTTCCTTTATCTGGACATTCCAAGCTGCAATCTCATATGCATGTAATTACCTAATTGTAATTACCTAATTGTGTTTACGGGAAAGAGCCAAAAGCTCGTATCTTCCCGTCTCCTCATCGGTTCCATTTTATACTTAGTGATACTTATCATACCTGTCCTTAAAACTATGGATTGAGAAAGCATTAACTACCTCCTCGCTTAGCTAATTCCAATTATCAACTACTCTTACACTGAAAAAGTATTTCCTTACATCCTTCAAAGAAGTTTTCTTACGAAGCTTCAAACTATGACCTCTAGTTCTAGAGCCAGCCATATCAAAATTTCGATCCCTATCCACTCTATCATAACCATGAAGGAATTTAAAGACTGTCACCATATCCCCCCTCAATCTTCTAGCTTCGAGTGATGGTAAGTCCAATTCCCTCAGCCTCTCATCATAACTGAGATTGCGTATTTCTGGCACCAATTTCGTGGCATGTCTTTGAACTTTTTCAAGCTTAGCTATGTGCTTTTTCAAGTGCGGATTCCAAAAGGGGGCTGCATATTCGAGTTTTGGCCTCACATAGGTTACATAAATATTTCTGAACATTTCCTTGTCCATGTGCCTGAAGGCTACCCTTACATTTGATAAGAATGCATATGCTGCCCTTATTATGCCATTTATATGTATTTCTCGAGACAAATCTGTAAGTATGTTTACTCCTAGATCTCTCTCATTTTCTGTCTCTTGAAGTTGTACTCCAGCCACCGAGTAGTCAAGCTTGGGCCTTCTTGCACTTGTACCCATTCTCATTACCTTACATTTTGAAGTATTGAATTTCATTAGCCACTTTTCTGACCACTCATGCAGACTATTTAGATCTTCCTGAAGTTCTCTACCATTGTTCTCGTTTTTTACTTTCTTCACAATCTTTGCATCATCTGCAAACATATTCATGAATAAATTTACAGATTCTGGTAGGTCATTTACATATACAAGGAACAAAAGTGGCCCTAAAACTGAACCATGTGGAACTCCACTACTAATTCTTCTCCATTCAGACAATGAGTGTCTTACTCTAACCCTCTGTTCCCTTCCTTCTAAGTAAGTTTTTATCCATTCCTAGACATTTTCACCTACTCTAGCCATTGCTTGCAGCTTCCTAATAAGTTTCCCATGTTAAACAGTGTCAAACACTTTCTGGAAGTCTAGGAATATGCAATCTGCCCAGCCCTCTCTTTCCTGTAAGATTCGGCTTACCTCATCATAAAATTCTAATAAGTTTGTTACTGTTGATCTACCTTCTCTGAAGCCATGTTGCCTCACTGACAAAAAGTTGAAGGATTCCAAGTGAAGAGAGATATGTTTACTTAGTAGTTTCTCCATAACTTTGCAAACTATGCTGGTCAAGGAAACTGGTCTATAGTTCAGAGCCGTATCCCTCCTTCCCTTTTTGAAGATAGGTATCACATTTGCTTGTTTCCAGCATCTTGGAATCTCCCCTGACTCAAGTGACTTTTTAAATATGATACCCAGTAGCACTGATATTGAGTTTGCGCATTTTTTAAGTACATAAGGGGATATGTCATCAGGACCTGTAACTTTATGAACATCTAAATCCATCAGCGCTTTGCATACCTCTGTGGCTGTAAGGTTGATATTCTCTGATACCGGCCCTTGAGCTTCTATCTCTGCAATCTGAGGGAGTGGGGTATTTTCTACTGTGAATACTGACTGAAACTCCTTGTTCAATTCTTTGCAAATCTCTTCATCCATCTCAGTGATGCTTCCATCCGCTCTCTTTAGCCTTAAAACCTGTTCTTTTACCTTATGTTTTCCTCTGATAAAGCTGTGGAAAAGCTTGGGATTTTCTTTAGCCTTCCTGGTGATATCCCTCTCATAGTCTCTCTCTGCCTCGCTCCTTTTACTTAGGTCGTCATTTCTTGCTCTTTTGTAGGTTTGCCAGGCATTTATGTTTTTTTCTCCTCCTATACCTTTTCCAGCATTTGTCTCTCCACTCCTTAGCTCTTTTACACTCATTATTGAACCATTTCTCTCTGGCATGAATTACACCTACTTTGGTGACAGGTATGCAGCAATCTACAAAAGATCATACATTTCTTGTACAGATTTGTTGTAAAATGAGGTTCTCCAGTCAATAACTGCAAAATGCTCATTCATTTTGATGTAATCTCCTTTCGGATAGTTCCTCCTCATGTCCTCAGTGCCTCTACTCTCAGGCAGAATATCTTCAATGATATACTCCATCAACAACACACAGTGGTCACTCTTTCCAATTGGTGGTTCATACTCAATTTTTTCAATATCCAATACATTATCTGTGAATACTAGATGAATTAGTGATGGATCATCCCCACCCCTGGCCCTCGTTGGTTCCATTACATGATGGTGTAGGAAATTCCCTTGTACACAATCTAGGAATCTTGCCCCGAATGAGCCATCGCTGTTTGAGCTAGTATTCACTGATATTGTGTTGGATATTAAAACTATTGAGTATGAACCAACAATTGAAAAGAGTAACCACTGTGTATTGTTGATGGCGTATATCATCAAAGATTTTCTGCCTAAAAGTAGAGGCACTGAGACACAAGCAGGAACTATCCAATAGGAAGTTACATCAAAATGAATGAGCTGTTTGCAGTTATTAACTGGAGGACCTTATTTAACAACAAATCTGTACAAGAAATGTACGACATCTTTTGTGAGGAATGTGGAAAGATGGTAGATTGCTACATGCCTTCCACCAAAATAAGAGTTATTCATACCAGAGAGAAATGGTTCAATAAAGAATGTAATAGAGCTACAGAGTGGAGAACAAATGCGGGAAAAGGTATGGGAGTATAAAAAGCATAAATACCCAGTAGACTTCTAAAAGAACAAGAAATGATTACCTAAGTAGAAGAGGAGAGGCAGAGAGAAACTATGAGAGGGATATTATCAGGAAGGCTAAAGAAAATCCCAAAACTTTTCCACAGCTTTATCAGAGGAAAACTTAAGGAAAAAGAACAGGTTTCAAAGCTAAAGAGAGAGGATGGAAGCATTACTAAGACGGATGAAGAGATCTGTGACAAACCAAACAAGGAGTTTCTGTCAGTATTTACAGCAGAAAATACCCTACCTCCTCATATTACAGAGATAGGAGCTCATGGACTGGTATTAGAGTGCATTATCTTTTCAACCACAAAGGTATGCAAAGTGCTGATGGAGTTAGATGCCCACAAAGCTACAGGTCCTTATGTACTTAAGAAATTCACTAAATCGATATCAGTGACACTATGAATCATTTCTGAAAAGGTGCTGGAATCTGGGAAGTTTCCAAGATGCTGGAAACAAGCGATTGTGATACCTATCTTTAAAAAGAGAAGGAGGGAACAAATCTACACTATTGACCTGTTTCCTTGACCAGCATAGTTTGTAGTTATGGAGAAACTACTAAGGAAACATATCTCTCTTCACTTGGAATCCTTAAATTTTCAGTCAGAGAGACAATATGGCTTCAGAGAAGGTAGATCAACAGTAACAAACTTATTAGAATTTTATGATGAAGTAAACTGAATCTTACAG
>JAXCGZ010000005.1:262500-365743 GCA_037179515.1 Halocaridina rubra
TCTCCTCAATTTCGATTTTGTTATTGCAGACAATGTGTACTCATTTGCTACTCTACCCTATGTGACTCCATGCAATACGTGGGATATTTGGTCCTCTGGTTTAGGTGACCTCATGGATTCCTTTGTAGTACGACAATATTAGGAAAATGGTTACTCCTCCTAAATGACTTTCCGAACTATGCATTTGTGTATGTCCAAATTGATCTTTCCCTCTTGTCCCTCACTTATCCCTTGAAGGGGGATGAAGTTCATATGTGTATCCCTTTAAATCTTTTGCAATTGAAACTTCGTTTTCTCTTATACCTCTCGCCTTACTTTTGGCAATGACGATTGTCTGTTTCGTGTATCTTCCTTGAAGGAGGGGAAAGAAAGTCTCTGGATTGCTGTAACACTTACTATTTTTGGAAGTGACTGTTTTAACTGGGGTTACCTCATCCCGTCAACCCACGCTAGGGGAAGGATTTGGCTTCTTATATTTGCTTGTGTTGCTACAATCCATGTTAGATGATATACCTTTAGCTCTTATCGTATCTGTCTATTTCTTTTGTACTTGGAGTTATACTCTTCAACTGGGAAAAGTCTTCAGGATATGAGAATCGTTATTGCTGTCCATTGGTTAGCACTGAATATTTTTTAATGGATCAAATGAAGAATCTCCCCCAGAGTACCCAATTGAAGAATCCCCTCCAACTGAGATCAACTGAAGAATCTCCCCCCATAGTGCCTGGCGTAACAATTTCAGAGAGAAACTAGAGATGGGAGTGTTGTGACATGTCAGATGGGAAGGGATGTGTTAGGGTAGGTTAGGTCTGTCTGTTTATCTACCTTGGAATATATGGATGGATGGATGGATGGATGAATTTCAATTACGAAATAAAGACCTAACCCAACCTAATCTAACCAAATCTAAACAAACAGACAGACAGTACTGAAGAAAATCCACCTTAACTCAGATCAACTGAAGAATCTCCCCCCTGGGTGAGTCTAGGGGGAGATCTTCAGTTGATTTTTTTTTTCTTTTTAGGCAGTGATGGTGCTTTAATATTGCTCCCATATTTTCACAATTTCTCTTATGAATCATGTTACTTTTGTAGGAGGCGAGGGGAGCAAAGTGTACATCTGTGCCGTTTATTTCACTCTCAAATCTTATATAAACATGAACATCATCATTTGCGGGCAGCCAGTTTGGTACTTCTTTTTTATAAATTATAAAGTAATCATATTGTGACATTCTTTCTTGTTTGAAGTAAGAAATAGACTAAAAAAAAATAAGAAGTAAATTCACATAAAAGAACTCAAAACACCAACTACTATTTTATTACAACAAAATATTTAAATTTGCTTGGTATTTTTCCTAGTACTCGTATTTCTAACATATCTGTTCATTTGGGTTTCATTGTTATTAATTACACGTTCAATAATATTCTGTCTACTATTTCATTATTAACAACATCTTCCAATTCACATCTTACATTAATATTTTTTTTTTTTTTTTTTTTGGGGGGGGGCTTTCCACCTCATCTGTTTTCTTCAAGTGTACCCTATTCTGTCTTAGCAAACCATCATCAGAGTTAACAACGTAAGATCTGTTTACTAGTTTTTCAACCATTCTGACATAACTCAAATGATTTTTATTTTCAACCAAGGAAAGAAGGTTTTATGCGCAGAGATTCACCTTTAGTCTGTTCTTCCAAGTCTCTGCCACCCTAATAATGATACCACTTACTTCGACAATTTCTCAAAATTTTTCTATTTTTACATATATACTCTCAAACAATAGGGATTTTAACAAAGATCAGTTAATTGGTAGTAGCAATTACCTAATTGTACTTACGGAAAAGCCCTGTGCTCGTAACTTCCCGTCTCCTGGTTGGTTCCATCTTTATACTTAATAATGCTTATCATTATTTGTTCTTAAAACCATGATTGCAGACAGCATTAACTACTTCTTCCCTTAGTGAATTCCAATCATAAAGCTATTCTTGTACTAAAAAAAAAAAAAAAAGTACTTCCTTACATCCTGCAAAGAACAGTATCTTAGTTTTTTTGCCCATACACCCTTGAGCTGGACCAAAACCTAAATATTAAAAGGGAGTATGTCTATAGTAGCTAAATATCAGTCTTCACCAGTATTACTGCTTTTATTATTAATCTCTTTGTGATATCAAAAGCAGTTTAAACCATTCCATTAGATCTGGGATAATGTGGACTACTAGTATTATGCTCAAAATCATACATACATATACCTTGGCTGTTTCCCCCTTTAATTGGGGGGTAGCCGACATCAAGAAAGGAAAACAAATAGGGGGATTACTTTGCTCTATGGGCAATGACGAGGGAGCTAGCGACCGTTCAGATGGCACTGCTGGAGTGCCACAGCCCATCCTCCCGGCTCTTCCACAACTGTGTCGCTTCACAACTGCCAGCTCCTCCTACTGCCCCTACCACAGGGCTATCTCTGTAAGATGCAGTCCAGTGGTAACAGCAGATGCCCATCGGAGCTGCGTCACAATCGCTCACCACTCATTCCTATTCCTAGCACGCTCGCTTGCTTCCCTCACATCCATCCTCCTATCATTCAGGGCTCTCCTTACTCCATCCATCCATCCAAACCTAGGCCTCCCTCTAGCATTTCTCCCATCAACTCTCGCATTCATCACCTTTTTTCAGCAGCCTTTCATCATCCATCCTTTCCACATGGCCAAACCATCTCAGAACATTCATATCAACTCTGGCGGCAATTTCTCTCCTCACACCGGTTCTTGCTCTCACCACTTCATTCCTAACCCTATCCAGACAATTATTATCAGAAGTTGATGACAATCTTCATATAAATTTTAACGGTAATATCATTAAGCCAATGAACTCGGTAAAGAACCTAGGTGTCTATTTTGACCGTTACATGAATTTTGAAATGCATATAGATGAAATTTATAAAAAAGTAATGGGTACTCTAATATATCTAAATAGGGTAAAAGACTCATTTGAAACATCAACTCGTATAATAATTGTCCAGTCCTTAGCTATGAGTTTAATTAATTACTGTCTCAAAGTTTGGGGATGTACCAATAAGACTCAATTACAAAGAATACAAAAGTTACAAAACTTTGCAGCACGAGTGGCTGTTGGCAATGTAAGAAAATACGAGCACATCTCTCCTGTTTTAAAAGATCTAGAATGGATAAAGATTAGAGATAAATATGTTTTTGATATATGTACCTTTGTTTTTAATATACTAAGAAACAATATTCCTGATTGCTTGTATAATTTTTCTACAGTAAGCTCAGTTACCGGGTTAACTACCCGTCAAGGGGAAGATTTATTAGTACGAAGGTCTAAAACTGATATTGGCTCAAGAGATATAAACATTCGTGGACCTCATTTATATAATCAGCTTCCCAGAGAACTAAAAAATGCTGGTTCAGTGTATACTTTTAAATATAATCTTAAGAAGTTGCTCTTAAAGGAAGATTTTACTTGTAAATTTTAATGGTACACTCATCTTTATGATTTGCTTGTTTTAGTATGTCTATATCGTACACCACAGATGTCTATCTGGAATATATATGTATCTTATTTAAATACCCAATGTACATTGGAATAAAGGATTATTATTATTATTATTATTATTATTACTATCCAATCGAGATACACCAATCATACTCCTCAGGCATTTCATCTCAAACACATTTAGTTTCCGTCTCTCACTTACTTTCATACCCCATAACTCTGATCCATACATCACAGTTGGCACAACCACTTTCTCATACAAAACTTTCTTAACATTCATTTCCAAACCTCTATTCTTCATCACTCCTTTCAATGCACCCAACACTTTACATCCTTCATTCACTCTTTGACACACATCTGCTTCCACTCCACCATTTGCAGCTATAACCGAGCCTAAATACTTAAACTGATTAACCTCCTCAAGTGTCTCTCCATTCAACATAACATTCAATCCAGCGCCATCCTCATTTCTTGTACACCTTATAACCTTACTCTTTCCCACATTCACTCGCAGCTTCCTTCTCTTCATCCGTCCCAGTGGAAGCATCACTGAGACGGATGAAGAGATCTGCAAAGAATTGAACAAGGAGTTTCAGTCAGTATTTACAGTAGAAAATACTCCACCCCCTCAGATTGCAGTGATAGAAGCTCAAGGGCCGGTATTAGAGAACATCAACCTTACAGCCACAGAGGTATGCAAAGCGCTGATGGATTTAGATGTTCATAAAGCTACAGGTCCTGATGACATATCCCCTCATGAGCTTAAAAAATGCGCAAACACAATATCAGTGGCACTAAGTATCATATTTAAGGAGTCACTGGAGTCGGGGGAGATTCCAAGATGCTGGAAACAAACAAATGTGATACCTATCTTCAAAATGGGAAGGAGGGATACGGCTCTGAACTATAGACCAGTTTCCTTGACCAGCATAGTTTGCAAAGTTATGGAGAAACTACTAAGGAAACATATCTCTCTTCACTTGGAATCCTTCAACTTTTTGTCAGTGAGGCAACATGGCTTCAGAGAAGGTAGATCAACAGTAACAAACTTATTAGAATTTTATGATGAGGTAAGCCAAATCTTACAGGAAAGAGAGGGCTGGGCAGATTGCATATTCCTAGACTTCCAGAAAGCGTTTGACACTGTTCCACATGGGAGACTTATTAGGAAGCTGCAATCAATGGCTAGAATAGGTGGAAAGGTTTTGGAATGGATAAAAACTTACTTAGAAGGAAGGGAACAGAGGGTTAGAGTAAGACACTCAGTGTCTGAATGGAGAAGAGTTAGTAGTGGAGTTCCACAGGGTTCAGTTTTAGGGCCACTTTTGTTCCTTGTATATGTAAATGACCTACCAGAGTCTGTAAATTCATTCAAGAATATGTTTGCAGATGATGCAAAAATTGTGAAGAAAGTAAAAAACGAGAACAATGGTAGAGAACTTCAGGAGGATCTAAATAATCTGCATGAGTGGTCAGAAAAGTGGCTAATGAAATTCAATACTTCAAAATGTAATGTAATGAGAATGGGTACAAGTGCAAGAAGGCCCAAGCTTGACTACTCGGTGGCTGGAGTACAACTTCAAGAGACAGAAAATGAGAGAGATCTAGGAGTAAACATACTGGCAAATTTGTCTCCAGAAATACATATAAATGGCATAGTAAGGGCAGCATATGCATTCTTATCAAATGTAAGGGTAGCCTTCAGGCACATGGACAAGGAAATGTTCAGAAATATTTATGTAACCTATGTGAGGCCAAAACTCGAATATGCAGCCCCCCTTTTGGAATCCGCACTTGAAAAAGCACATAGCTAAGCTTGAAAAAGTTCAAAGACATGCCACGAAACTGGTGCCAGAAATACGAAATCTCAGTTATGATGAGAGGCTGAGGGAATTAGACTTACCATCACTCGAAGCTAGAAGAGTGAGGGGGGATATGGTGACAGTCTTTAAATTCCTTCATGGTTATGATAGAGTGGATAGGGATCGATATTTTGATATGGCTGGCTCTAGAACTAGAGGTCATAGTTTGAAGCTTCGTAAGAAAACTTCTTTGCAAGATGTAAGGAAATACTTTTTCAGTGTAAGAGTAGTTGATAATTGGAATTCGCTAAGCGAGGAGGTAGTTAATGCTATCTCAATCCATAGTTTTAAGGACAGGTATGATAAGTATCACTAAGTATAAAATGGAAGCGATCAGGAGACGGGAAGATACGAGCTTTGGGCTCTTTCCCGTAAACACAATTAGGTAATCAATTAGGTAATCACACACCATTCCAAATTCTGACACTAACTGACACAGCTTTTCCTCTGAATCTGCCACCACCACAGTATCATCTGCAAACAGCAACTGATTCAGCTCCCACTCGTTATCATCCCCATCTACCATTCTCAAACCTCGACCACGCACTCGCTCATTCACCTCTCTTACAACTCCATCAATATACAAATTGAACAGCCATGGTGACATCACACATCCCTGTCTCAGTCCCACACTCACTGGAAACCACTCACTCACTTCATTCCCTACCCTAACACAAGCTCTACTACCCTCATACAAACTCTTCACTGCATGCAACAATTTACCATTGATTCCATATAATCTCAAAACATTCCACATAGCCTCTCTATCAACTCTATCATATGCTTTCTCCAGATCCAAAAATGCAAAATACACATCCTTACCCTTTGCTAAATATTTCTCACATATCTGCCTAACTATAAAAATCTGATCTATACAACCTCTACCTCTCCTAAAACCACTCTGCACTTCCGCGATCACATATTCTGTCTTATCCCTAATCCTATTAACCAGTATCCTACCATACACTTTTCCTACCACACTTAACAAACTTATACCCCTAAAATTACTGCATTCATACATATCTCCCTTACCTTTGTATAGGGGCACTATACAGGCACTCACCCAATCCACTGGCACCAATGACAACATAAAGCATATATTAAACACTCTCACTAACCATTCCAATGCAGTCACACCCCCTTCTTTCAACATCTCCGCTCTCACACCATCCATTCCAGGTGCTTTACCTGCTGTCGCTTCATACAATGCCCTTTTCACCTCCTCTCTTGTAATCTCTCTCTCATTTTCATCTCCCATTACTGGCCCTTGAACCCCTCCCACTGCCACTATAGCTGCCTCTCTATCTTCCTCAACATTCAGCAAGCACTCAAAATATTCTGCCCATCTTTTCCTCGCATCGTTCCCTCTTAACATCTGTCCATTCATATCTTTCACTGTCTCTTCCATGCTCGATCCACCTTTCCTTGCTCTCTTCACTTCTTTCCAAAACTTCTTTTTATTCTCCTCATATGACCTACTAAAATCCTGTCCCCACCTAACATTTGCCAACCTCTTCTCTTTCTCTACCTTCCGCTTGGTTTCCACATTTTTCTCCCTATATCTTTCATACTTCTCCCTACTTTTACACTGCAGCCATTCCTCAAAAGCCCTCTTTTTCTCTTCCGCCTTCATTTTCACCCCTTCATTCCACCACTCGCTGCCCCTCCTCATGCCACCTCCAACAAACCTCTTTCCACACACATCACTTGCATGTCCCACAAAACATTCTTTCATCAACCCCCATTCCTCCCCTAACTCCCCAACTTCTCTTTCTTTCACCCTGTCATATGCCACTCAACCTGCATATTTAAAAGAAAAATCTTTAAATTCCTAACTAACAAATTGAGGACCATTATCAGATACTACTACAGAAGGCAATCCATATCTTACAAATTGTGCTTTCAATTTCCTTATCACAGCCGTTGATCTTATATTTCCTATGTAGCTTATCTCCCAGATATTACCAAAGTAATCAACAGTTACCAAATAATTCCAGATATTGACAATCTTTAAATCAACACCTACTTTTTTTCCATGGTCTATCAGCTAATTCATGAGTTAGTAGGGTTTCCTTTTGTTTAGTTATTGGAAAGCGCTTGCACGTTTCACTTGTAAAGATAAATTGTTTTTCTTCAGAATTCAAAAAGGTTAGTACTGTAAACATGTTGTCTCACTCGTTTCATATAATTTTGAATATCAATACGTGAAGAATGAATAGCATCCAAAACAGAATTTCTGAACTATAGAGGTATAATTACTCATTCACCCTTAAAAAGAAGACCATTCTGTTCAGAAAATTTGTGATTCATATACTAATATTGTTTGAGGACAAAAGGAATTTCGCTCACATCATCAAGTCAAACATTTTTAATTTCATGGTTTTCAACATTTGCAAAACATCATTCTTATCAGTCTCCTTCTGAAGCATAGTTAAGCGCTCTGGTCTAATATTTAACAAGTTTACCTTATTAATATAATTAAATATTCCCCTTTTTTTCCATTATGGGGTAAATATGAATGTAACAAAGTACATCAGCTAGTAATATTTTACTTTCTTTTTTGTGCTTAATTGTACATCATATTGCAAAATTATCATGAGCATGTCCTATAAACGTTTAGGGGCTCTACAGAAAGTCTTAAGAAGCATTGTCTCTATTGGCTTGTGATCAGTATATAAAACAGTGTTTCTGCTATATGTGTACTGATGGAATTTTGGAAGCAAATACAATTGAAAATGCTTCCTTTTCAATTTGTCCGCACAAGGTTTTCTGTCTCAGTCAATGTTCGACTTGCATATGCAATGGGCTTACCAGACTGCATTAATATTGCACCTAAACCTTTATGAGATGCATCACACTGGATGACTGGGTCATCATTTACATTATAGTACCGCAAGACAAGCATGGTAGAGATAAGTTCTATAATGATATTAAACACTTTTTTGGGGGTGATCATCAGTCCACTTCCACTCACCATTTGATGTGTTAACTATCTATATGGTCCCATTACCTCTGATGAATTAAGTAAATATTTTCCGAAATAGGTAACCATACCTGCAAATCTTTTAAACCAGCAAAATCTGTTGGAGGATCCATGATCAAAATTGCATCCACTTTTAATGGATCAGGCATCAAAAACTTTAAGTTACCTTATGACCAAGAAAAATAATTTCAAAATTTCTAAACTCAGTCTTGGACTTATTTAGCTTCGTACCCATGTCTCTACACCTACTCTCAGATTGCTTATGATTATCAATGCCATACATTAAGGTATCATCAGTGACACATACAATGCCTTCCAGACCATCAAGTGCCTTTTGAAGTTTCTTTGAAAAATTTCACTACTCACAGCCAAATCAAAGGGTAACCTTAACTATCAAAATCTGTAGAGGGTGGATTGAGAGACAGCTTTGGGCCCTTTAAAAATTTATTAATATAAACCAGAACATAATGTAAAAACAAATGCAACCAAAAAAAATAATACTATTAACATTTTGGCAGCAGAAAAATATTTGTATAATTAAAAAAAAATGAAAATAAAACTTTACAATAAAATACGAAAAGGGAAAAGGTCATTTATTTACATATAATACTTAATACTTATCACTATTCAGGCACAATATCTTATTCGTAAAATATTTATTTACTCACCCTATTTGGGGTTTATCAAATTTTCAAGATTATAGTATTATTAATATTCCTTGGTTCTAAACATTATTCTGTCTTCTTTATATATCGAGCATGCTTCACAAAATCTTATTGAAGAATAAAATGCCGGCTTACTCATCAAAACATAAACAAAAAAGCTGAGACAAAAGAAAACTATATATTTCGTTACATTAGGCTCGATTACTGGTTTCAAGTGATCAATGTAAACACAACTATGTTCATCATCAGATAACTGTATAAGAAAATGCTTAGGCATACACTTTATAACCTTATACGGTCTTGAGTATGGGGCTTCCAAAGATTTCCTGACTCTATCGTAACCAAACTTTATCACAGGTGTCTAAATCTTTAGGAATAAAAGTCTTGGAATACTATGGCACTTACCACTAGCTAAATCACTTTCATCTAATTTGGACACTTCTTTGGCTAAATACTTAACAGATGAGTTTGTTAAATCACTAGAATTTGTACTGCTTGTGTCTACCATCAGTTTTGGTAATAAAAGTGAGGTTCCAGTGACAGCACTGAATGGGGAAAATCCATTTTCATTAGGAGTATTAGGGATACCAAGAAGTATAATAGGTAGGGATTGTAACCAATTCTTTTCTAGCCATGAGAGTGAATTTGTTAGTTCAGTGAGTATTCTCTATCATTTCATTAGACTGGGGATGATAAGCGGTTGTTCTTAACCTATAAAATCCTACAACTGATTAGAATTCTTGAAACATTTCACTCTCAAACTGAGAACCGCGATCAGTAAAACATGGAGAGGAACTCCAAAATCATAATATCCATGCATTTATGAAAGCTTGCTCTACAGTCTGTGCAGTGATATCTGCAAATGGTTGTACTTCTATCCAACAAAGTGGCTTGATCAACGCACGTCATTAAATATTTATATGGATTAATATAAGGGTCTGAAGGATTTTGAACTGTGGGAAGGGGACCTACGATATCTAGATGTACTGTTTGAAAACATGATGAGGGTAAGTTAAAGTTACTTATAGCACTCCTAGTATGACGGTGAATCTTGGACTGTTGACAAGACAAGCACTCTCTACACCATTTTCTGATGGATCAGTCCATGTCAGGCCAAAAATATCTAGATTTTACCAATTTCAGAGTTGACATTATACCGGGGTGAGATAAGCTATGTAGGCTGTTAAATATTGGCATACGTAGGGATTCAGGTATAAAAGGTCTAGGGAATGGTGATAGATGTGTCACACATTACTTTCTTTTCTTCATTTAGTAATTGGGAAGATCTTAGCCTATCAGAGTATGCCAGGGTCTCTTCATCTAGAAACTGAACTTTCGCAATTTCAGGTAAATCACACACATCTAACATAACTGAGTTAGCAGGTCGTGAAAGGCAGTCAGCCACAATATTATATGAACCTATAATATAACTAACATTGGCGAGATATTCTGTTAAGATAGATAAATGCCTTTGTTGTCTATCACACTTAGCAGGACTAATACTTTTAAAAGCACTGCAAAGTGGTTTATGGTCTGTTAACAATACTACATAATGACTTTCAATTTGAGGATGGAAATGTAATACTGCTAAATAAGCGGCGAGAAGTTCCCTATCAAATGTAGAATATTTTCTTTGTGATTGTGAAAGTTTCATTGAGCAAAATCCCACACCTATAGGTTGCTCATTAACCATTTAATGGAGTGCAGCTCCTACAGCATACTGACTACTATCAGTTACTAACTGAAAATGGGCGTAGCCTGTTTGTATGTGTGCGAGAGCTTTGAGGTTAGACAGAACTTCCTTAATCTCATCAAAAGATTGCTTTTCCGTTTCAGTAAATTCTAAAGTTTTGTGATTTGGCTTCAATCTTATACATTCTAGTAAAGGTAAGACAACTGAGACAAATTTAGGAACTAATTTCCTTTAAAAACCCATCATACCCAAAAATCGGCACAATCTCTTTGAGTTAGTTGAGTAGGGAAATTCTGACAATTCATAAATCTTATTTCATGTAGGGCAAAGACCATCAGTACTGACACTGAATCCTAAAAAGTCAAGTTCTCTAATGCAAAATATACATATATTCAAAGAAACTTTAAGATTGTACTTATTCTTCTTCTTCTTCCTCTATTTGCGTTCCCATTTTCATATGGGGTCGCATCTCTTCACTAGTCGTCTCCACTGGTTCCGGTCCATCACTTGCTCCTCCTCCAGCTGTACTTATTAAGGATATCAAATATTATTTCAAGATCCTTTAGATGGCCTTCTTCATTATCTGAAAATATTAATATATCATCCAAGTATATAAATACACACATTACATTCTAGAATATCTTGTCCATTACTCTTTGAAAAGTTGTGGCTGCATTACAGAGGCCAAAAGGCATATAATGAAACTCAAATAACCCAAAAGGGGTAGTTATAGCTATTTTGGGGACATTGTTCGGATGTACCCATATCTGATGATAGGCTGAAGTTAAGTCAAGCTTTGAGAAACAAATTTAATTTGCAAGTCTAGATGAATAAGAATTAATATTGAGAATATAGGGTATCGGTCTATTTTCGTAATGGAGTTTAGTGTTCTATAATCACTACAAGGACGGTATTCACTATTACCCTTAGGGACTAGGTGTAAAGAAGAACTCCACTCACTTTCAGATGGGACAATGATGCCCGAGCTTTGGAGTGCACGGAATCCTTCTTGAGAAACCTTAAATTTACTTTACTTAGCTGACGTGTCTTTGCAAATACAGGAGGGCTACTACCTGTTTCTATTCTATGATGCACTCCACAATAGACTGCATCTTTATTATCATGAGGAGAGGTAATATATGGATATTTATTCAGCAATATTTCAATACTTGAAGGAATCTGGACTTCATTAATAACTACATTAACAGATGATCAAGACAGAGGGACAATGACTTTTCTTTCTGTAGTACTGTCAATAATTAGTGTCATTTTACAATCAATGGAAAGACCAAGTTTTGTAAGAGAATCAACACCGAGCAAAGGATGTACTGTATCAGCAATAATAAAAGTCCACACAAATGAACGCCTTAAGCTAGGAATTTGAATTTCTAGTCTTACTTGACCATGACATTTTATACCTTCCCCAGTGCAAGAAGATACTGAGATAGGTGAGGGTTCTATTACAATTCCATTTACATATTCAAAGGGAAGTATTGACACGTTAGTGCCAATATCAATTATAAAGTTAAACTTTGTAGCTCCAAGTTGAGCAGCAACTTCTAAAAGTGGCGGGTCTATTGTAACAAAATTGGCAACCCGCCCTTCTAGTTTTCCGAAAAAGGGGTTGGCGGTCTGGAATTAGGTAGCATTTCACAATTTGCTTTTTCCTGCCATTTACACCATGGTTTACAAGTTTTGGCACAATCAGCGAAATAAATATGTGCCCTACACACTTTTGGGCGCTGGTCCTTACTAAATGGACATACACTAATAGGAATGGAATTGTAATCTGTTTTTCCCTTATTTGGAACTCTGCAGAGTACAGGATTTGGTTGCTGAACTGTCATTACAGATGATTTATAAAAATATGGCAACAACTAATCAGCCAAATTACATAACTTTGACAAATTTAATTCTTTTTGAGAGGCCATCACAGGTGAAATAGTTGGGGGCAAAGTATTGCAGGAATTTATAACGTATTATATCATCAGTAAGCCCTATTCTAGATGATGTGATTACCTAATTGTGATTACCTAATTATGTTTACGGGAAAGAGCTAAAAGCTCGTATCTTCCCGTCTCCTCATCAGTTCCATTTTCTACTTAGTGATACTTATCATACCTGTCCTTAAAACTATTGATTGAGATAGCATTAACTACCTCCTCGCTTAGCTAATTCCAATTATCAACTACTATTACACTGAAAAAGTATTTCCTTACATCCTGCAAACAAGTTTTCTTACGAAGCTTCAAACTATGACCTACAGTTCTAGAGCCAGCCATATCAAAATATCGATCCCTATCCACTCTATCATAACCATGAAGGAATTTAAAGATTGTCACCATTACCCCCCTCAATCTTCTAGCTTCGAGTGATGGTAAGTCTAATTCCCTCAGCCATTCATCATAACTGAGATTACGTATTTCTGGCACCAGTTTCGTGGCATGCCTTTGAACTTTTTCAAGCTTAACTATGTGCTTTTTCAAGTGCGGATACCAAAAGGGGGATGCATATTTGAGTTTTGGCCTCACATAGGTTACATAAAGATTTCTGAACATTTCCTTGTCCTTCTGCCTGAAGGCTACCCTTACATTTGATAAGAATGCATATGCTGCCCTTATTATGCCATTTATATGTATTTCTGGAGACAAATCTGCCAGTATGTTTACTCCTAGGTCTCTCTCATTTTCTGTGTCTTGAAGTTGTACTCCAGCCACCGAGTAGTCAAGCTTGGGCCATCTTGCACTTGTACCCATTCTCATTACCTTACATTTTGAGGTATTGAATTTCATTAGCCACTTTTCTGACCATTCATGCAGACTATTTAGATCCTCCTGAAGTTCTCTACCATTGTTCTCGTTTCCTACTTTCTTCACAATCTTTGCATCTTCTGCAAACATATTCATGAATGAATTTACAGACTCTGGTAGGTCATTTACATATACAAGGAACAGAAGTGGCCCTAAAACTGAACTCTGTGGAACTCCACTACTAACTCTTCTCCATTCAGACACTGAGTGTCTTACTCTAACCCTCTGTTCCCTTCCTTCTAAGTAAATTTTTATCCATTCCAAGACATTTCCACCTATTCTAGCCATTGCTTGCAGCTTCCTAATAAGTCTCCCATGTGGAACAGTGTCAAACGCTTTCTGAAAGTCTAGGAATATGCAATCTGCACAGCCCTCTCTTTCCTGTAAGATTCGGCTTACTTCATCATAAAATCCTAATAAGTTTGTTACTGTTGATCTACCTTCTCTGAAGCCATGTTGCCTCACTGACAAAAAGTTGAAGGATTCCAAGTGAAGAGAGATATGTTTACTTAGTAGTTTCTCCATAACTTTGCAAACTATGCTGGTCAAGGAAACTGGTCTATAGTTCAGAGCCATATCCCTCCTTCCCTTTTTGAAGATAGGTATCACGTTTGCTTTTTTCCAGCATCTTGGAATCTCCCCTGACTCCAGTGACTTTTTAAATATTATACTTAGTGCCACTGATATTGAGTTTGCGCATTTTTTAAGTACATGAGGGGATATGTCATCAGGACCTGTAGCTTTATAAATATCTAACTCCATCAGCGCTTTGCATACCTCTGTGGCTGTAAGGTTGATGTTCTCTAATACCGGCCCTTGAGCTTCTATCTCTGCAATCTGAGGGAGTGGGGTATTTTCTACTGTAAATACTGACTGAAACTCCTTGTTCAATTATTTGCAGATCTCTTCATCCATCTCAGTGATGCTTCCATCCTCTTTCTTTAGCCTTAAAACTGTTCTTTTACCTTCAGTTTTCCTCTGATAAAGCTGTGGAAAAGCTTGCGATTTTCTTTAGCCTTCCTGGTGATGTCCCTCTCATAGTCTCTCTCTGCCTCTCTTCTTTTACTTAGGTAGTCATTTCTTGCTCTTTTGTAGGTTTGCCAGCCATTTATGTTTTTTCTCCTCCTGTACCTTTTCCAGCATTTGTCTCTCTACTCCATAGCTCTTTTACACTCATTATCGAACCATTTTTCTCTGGCATGGATTACACCTACTTTGGTGACAGGTATGCAGCAATCTACTATCTTCCCATATTTCTCACAAATAATGTCATACATTTCTTGTACAGAGTTGTTGTAAAATAAGGCTCTCCAGTCAATAACCCTTATTCTAGATGATGTGGTAATCATCTTTTGCAAATAAACAGAGGGCCTACCTGATATATTAGTTGTCATCATTAATCTATCTAATAATTCTGGATTTGTTTTCTCAAACATACTGATAACCACTTCCTTAAGTGTCTTGTAGTCAGACTGCACTAGGTCAATCACATTGTCGGGTAATCTTGAGACCACCTCGGCTGGCAATGCTGCAATGACGCTGTAAAAATTGGTAACATCCACGGTGATCTTTTATAAGTGAAACTGAGCTTCAGTGATGGAAAACCATCCAGAACCTGAAGCCTCCATGAAGGCAGGAGGCTTTATTGCTATGAAGTGTGCCATTCCTGAATTTTCGTCTCCAGAATTCGGCATGGCTGTAAGTCTCTTTTTTACCAAAAAATCTTGAGAAATTGACTGCTTTTCTTAGCGGGTCACTCTGGGGTGCACCACTTTTTGTAGTGGGTGGAGTGAGAGACAGCTTTGGACCCTTTACAAATTTATTAATATAAACCAGAACATAATTTTAAAAAAAATCCTGCAACCAAAAAAATAAAACTATTAACATTTTCGCAGAGGAAAAATAATATTTGTATGATTTCTAAAAATGAAAATATAACTTTACAATACAATACAAAAAGGGAAAAGGTCATTTATATGAATATAATACTTAATACTTATCACTATTCAGGCACGATATCTTTTTTTTTTCCTTGATGTTCTCCCTTGAGGGTGACCGGACCTTCCCTTTTTGGCCTGCAGGTGGGGTAAGATTTTGTTGATTGGAGGTGGTATTCGCTCTTGAGGATGAATGGGCTTTCCTATTTGGTGCAGAGGTGGGGTGAAATCTGGTTATTGTTGGTGGTATTCACTCTTGAGGGTGATCGGACTTCCTATTTTGGCCCGCAGGTGAGGTTGTGCAAAACTGTAAACATAATGGAAAACATGTGTTCAGTTGAGGATTATTAGTTTACATCAAACAATTTAATGAATTCCTGTTTTGGTGGTGAGAGAGAGTTATTACATGGTTATCTTGGTGGAGGGTATTGACTGATGATATTTAATAGACTGTTCATGTAGTTTTTTGTTGCTAGTCTGATTATGGAGCTAGCAACATGAAGGGCAATTGGATCTTCGCTGGATATTGCGGGGGCACCAGTTTTTCATCGAATTTCAGAAAAGGAATCACATTCGAGGATGTAGTGGAGCAGTGGATGTGGTGAGGCTACCTGGCAGAAGGTGGATTCCCTGATGATATCCTCTACTATTCGCCAGATGCACTTGTACCCGAGTCTCAGATGGTACACATTGACCACCGTGCTTCGTCGAAGGTTCTTAGGCAGCGTGATTCGCTGAAGATCAGTGGTGGCTTTTTACCACCAGGTGAAGGGTGAGGCAATGTCTGTGCATAGGTTGTGTTTAGTTATTAAGACATTAAGGAGTGACTTGGTGGCTTTGTTTTTTTATCTGTTGAATCCCAGGAGGCAGAGATGTTTGGATTTCTGCTCTAAGAGTGGCTTGTTTGGCGGCTTGATCGGCTTCCTCATTTCCCTTGATGCCGACATGGCTGGGAATCCAGGCAAGAGTGATAGCTTTTCCAAGGATGGTTGTCCTGTGGTAGTGGCTGAGGATGGTGGTGATGATACATACATTGTCTCTGAGGAGTGGCTTCTTGATGGCTGTAAGTAACCTTTAGAGTCAGAGAGAATTAGGGCATGGTCAGCTCCTTGCTGAATGAAGAAGTCGAGGGCATTGGCTATGGCAACAAGCTCAGTCTGGATTGATGAGCAGAAGTTTGACAGTCTCCAAGATAGGATGTGGTTTCCAGTGGTGAAGCCGGCGCCTGAGGCTCCAGTTTCTTGATTTACTGAACCGTCAGTATAGAAGACTTGAGAGTTCGGCCTGCTCCAGCTCTGAATTTTGTCCTTTTGTATGTTTTGAATGACAAGCGGGATTACCAAGCTTTTGGGGTGTCAGGGAGTTTGATCTTTATGTCTAGTGGTTGGTCATTCCACGGGGCTGGGCATCGGTATTCAGGAAGCGGAGTGTCCTGTATCTTGGCTACGATGTTCTCCCTGACTGGCAGTGCTTGCAGGCTAGCGCAGAACTTGGCTGCCCAGGTTCTAGGATGGTGGTTGGGGTGGCGATTGAGGGCTAGTTGAAGATTTGTACCAGCAAGGTATTTATGTTGGGCAGTGGTGGTTTTGGCCACAAAGAGGGTCAGTCTTTGCTGAGCTCTGAGTTTGATTGGCATGAGTCCAGATTCCATCTGGATGTTTTCTCTCTTGGTCCACATGGCGGTTCCTAGCATGGTACGTATGGCGTTGTTTTGAATGACTTCTATCTTGTCCCACTGTTGGTCTTTTAGTAGCCAGAGTGTGGGACAAACATAGTCTATGAGGCTGCATATGGCATGTACATAGAAGCTTTTGAGGACATTAAATGACGCACCATCGTAGAGGCCCGACATCCGACGATGGACCGCTTGTCGCTGGCTGCATTTTTCGCACAAGTGTTGAATTTCAGGTCCAAAGGTTAGTTTGCCATCAATGATTGCACCCAGGTATTGATGCTTGGTAACCCAGTCCACAGGCTCGTTACCTATGACTAGATTAGTGTCTGGTCTCCACTGGTGGATGGGAAGGGCCTTGGTTTTGCGGGCATTGATTTTAACTCCGAGGGAGATGGAGGCTTGGTGAATCTTGGTGAGGCAGTGCTGTGTCTTGTTAGAGCTTCTGTTGCCTATTGTGACGAGGGCAAAGTCATCTGCATAATTGAAGAGTTTGCTCCATGTGGTAGTGCGATGTCCATGAGTTTTTCCATGAAACAATTAAAGAGGAAGTGGCTAAGGATTCCACCTTGGGGGATTCCATTTTCGTGGTTTTTGTAGGTGGAGTAGTGCCCTTCTACTTTGACTCGTGCACTATGGTTTTGTAGACTCTGCTTGATCCATGAGAGAAGATTGTTTTTTATCTGCTTTGCAATGAGAGCTGAGAGTATTACTGGCACATTGGCTAGTTCAAAGGCCTTCTCTAGGTCTAGAAAAACGATGTATCCACGGCAGTTGTTGATAAATGATAGCATGGAGGCTATGCATTCTGAGGTGCCTAAGCCAGGCTGGTAGGCAAACATGTTTTCTGGGAAGGGTGGGCATTGCCATCGGACTCTGTTAAGTACAATCTTTTCTGCCGTCTTGCTCAGGCAGCTTAGGAGGGAGATGGGACGAGGGTTGTCAAGGTCCTGTGGTTTTGGGATGGGCTGAATGTCTGCTCTGTTCCATGAGGCTGGTCTGACTCTTCGTGTGTATGTTGTATTGATCAGAGAGAGCAGAGCAAGCTCCCTTTGGGACCCCATATTTTGAATCATTGTGTATGTGATTCTATCAGCACCTGGGGCTGTGTTCTTAGAGCTTTTGCTTACTCTTAGTAGCTCGGGCAGAGAGAAGGGGGCATCTGTTTCGTCTTCAGTGTTGATGGCCTCTTCTATTTCTTCCCATCTTGCCGTGGTGAGGTCCTGAAGAGTTGTTCTGGTGGCGATATGGAGCTGGTTGGAGCTTGCTCTATCCGCAAATTTGACGGAGAGTTCTTCTGCTACCCTGCTAGGATCCCTGTGGGGGATGATTTTAAGAGGTTTACCTTTAGCAAAGAAGTTAATGCTCCTCCACATCTGGCCCACAGAAGTGTGAGCATCTAGGGTGGAACACCACTCAAGCCATTTTTTCCTCTTACTGTTGCGTGTCTCTTCATGGACATGTTCTTTGACTGCCTGGAGAGTGCGGTAGGAGTCTTCAGTGTGACATTTCCTGTGCATTTTCCAGATGACGTTGAGCCGGTGATTGAGTTCTTTAACTCTGTCACAGTAGTACCATCTGTCCCGATGAGTGGTGAGTTGTGGTTTACAGAGGGGGATGGAGGAGTCTGCTGCAGCTTGCAGGGCATTGACTAGCTTGGCCTCTGCTTGGTTGATGTCGTCGGATGGTGTGTAGGCTGAGGTGCTCCTGGAATTGGCCCCAGTCGGCCTTCTTGAAATTCCATCGAAGGGGAGGAGCAGGGATTTGAAAGATTTCAGAAATTGGCAGCATGAGATGGATCCCGTAGTGGTCGCTTGTGACCAGGGGATGAACTCTCCATGTGGCGTCTTGCCTTAGGGAGTTGGAGACAAAGGTGAGGTCCAGTATTCCACCTCTTTCATGAGTTGGCTCATGATTGTTGAGAAGGGAGACGTCTTCTTGGTCATCCAGCAGGCTCATAATATGTCTGCCTGCAATACAGGGGCGCTCATACCTGAATCTTGGATGGTGCGCGTTGAAGTTGTCTCCTATTACCAAATCACGATGACTGGCTAGCCTGAAGAGGGTAGTCAGGTCTAAGCCACCATCATGTTGTCAGTAAATGTTGTACAGATCTATGCAGCTGCCCTGAAGTTTGATGTTAACAGCGAGGACATGGACATCTTTGCCGCAGTATACTGGTCGGGTTATTTCCTTGGCTAACAGGTTTTTCCTGATAGCACTGCCTCTGCTCTCCCCTGGAGACCAGTGCTGGTAGAATCCTTTGTATCCTGAGATTTTTGGAGTGTTTTGCTCTGTGCACAGGGTTTCTTGAACCATGATGACTTATATGTTGTCAGCCTTGGCAATGCCTTCAAGATGTTGTACCGTGTGTCTGAGACCCTGGGCGTTCCAGTGTAGGATCCCGAGATTATACATCTTGATGATTTAAGGAGGTGGAGGTGGTAGGAGTGGTGGTTTGTTGAGGCTGGTGGGGGGTTCTGGAGACAAGGGCTTGGGCGACAACGGAATGGGCTACTTCAATTACTTGATTGTAGGCATCTTGAGGAGAGGCTTCGGTTTCGAGGAGTCGGACGGCTGCCTGTATGGCTTGAATAAGAATGTTGGTGAGTCATTTACTGTGAAGAGAGTTTGTTGTTGGGATGAGGAGGCAGAGGAAGGTGTCTAGATAGGCTGTTGAGGTGTGGAGTTATGGGATTTAAGTCTAGGGTCCCGGTACCTGGTGTGGTGAGCGGGTGTGTGTGGTCTGAATGTTGCATGTGACTGTATTGCGTGTTTGAGTGTTGTATGGGGTGGAGGTATTGATATGAGGCTGTGTGAGGGGATGGTGGGAGTGTGAGTATTGTTTGGGGGGATGGTAGGAGTGTGAGTGTTGTGTGATGGGGTGGATGGAGTTGGTGTATGGTGTAGGGGTGGAAACTGTAGGAGGTCTTATGTGTGTTAGGAGCAGGGTTAGTGATGTGTGGTGGGTTTTGGGTGGGGAGGTTGGGTCTGAGTGGGGCAGGAAGGGGCTTTTGCAAAGGATTTGAGGTGGGGGAGGAGCTGGGGTGAAGTTGGAAGTGGTGTGATTGGAAACATGGGTAAAGGGAGGGACTCTTTGAGGAATCCTCCTCAGCCTTTCTGGGCAGCGGTTGTTCCATGTGTAATGGTTTCCCTTACAGTTTGGGCACTTGGCAGCTGGTGCTTCTTTGGCCTTGAATTTGTTGAGGCAGCGGTCAGTGGAATGTCGCCCACTGCAGATTGCACATCTCTCTGGGAGATGGCAAGTATTTCTATGGTGCCCAAATCTTTGACACCGGAAACATCTCAGTGGTTCAGGAGTGTAGTCTCTTGAATTGAATTTGCCCCAGATGACGAGGTTTATTTGCAAAGGGGGTGGACCACAGATGTGGACCAGAACTTGTTTTGAGGAGACGGTTTGGCCCTCTATTTTGTAGGAGCAACGTGAGGCAGCAGTAATATACGTTTGCTTGGTTAGCAGGTCAACTGACCAAGCAACAGGGAAGCCAATGAGGATATATTTCCTTTTTTGGGAGGCAGGGTTCATCTCTGCCAAATGAGGTGAATTGAGGCTGCGGATCTTCTCTGCGGCTTCTACTGAGGATGGGTGGATGATAAATTCACCCTGTACATTAGGCTTAATTTTGCAGCCAAACTCGGTGAGTTGGTCTTCCAACTCTCTAACTAAGTCATATGCCTCTTTAGTGGAAGGAGTCTGGACTTTAAACTTTGATATGGGCTCTCTATCGGTATTCGGGGCTGGGGGGGGGGAACTGGGGCAGCAGCACTCTCCTGGCTGCTGCCAGAGTCCGTCCTTGGCCTTTTCTTCCCCATTACCGTCCACCCCTCTTGAGGAGGGTCGAGTTCCATTCCCCCTTCTTGGGGGGGAGCAGGAGAAGCGGTAGAGGTCATGACTAACAACTAGTCATGGATATCCACAGATTTCACTAAGTATATTATATCACTTGCACTGTTTGTCAATTTTGTTTAATAAATTATAGGGGCCTTGTGGCTGGATCACTTCAGTTAACTGGAACACTACAACATTTTATCACTAAAACAGTCTTCTATCTTTCTTCCCAACTCTCGTGAGAGAGGGGAGCGCAAACAAAAAATATGCAATGGATCACCTTGGTTATGAGACACACCACACAGTATGCTCAGCACCAAGTGGTCTTTTTATTTATCTTCCCAGCTCTCTTAAGAGAGGGAAAAGCAAACAGAATATAAATGCAAAATTGAAATTTGAACACTTTCTATAGAATTATGGAACACACAATAATGTGTGTTCAACTAAAGAAAACAACACAAAAGCACAAAAAACAAAACAAAGCAAGGCAATCTTTCTGTTTCTCTCTTTGGCTCTCGTGAGAGAGGAAGAAAAGAAAACAGAGATACTTAGGTTCGTTTTTTTTTTCTCTCTGTAGAAACTTCCATTTCGGATCAGGAAAGTAGTGGAGGAGGATGAAATCACTTCACTGATAGGAAGAGGCTTCAACTACTGCTGGCAGAGAGGATGATGGAGGTCCTATCACTACTGGAGCTGGAACCAGACTCGTCCAGGCAAAAGTTTAAGCTGTTTACTGGGAAGGTTACGGCTGTTGCTGAGCACCGCTGTTGTTGGATGGGGCTTGTGCCGGCCAGCGACGGCACGATATCTTATTCATAAAATATTTATTTGCTCACTCTATTTGGGGTTTATCTAATTTTCAAGAGTATAGTATTATTAATATTCCTTGGTTCTAAACATTATTCTGTCTTCTTTACATATCGAGCATGCTGCACAAAATCTTATGGAAGAATAAAATGGCAGGCTTACTCATCAAAAAACAAACAAAACAGCTGAGACAAAAGAAAACTATACATTTCATTACAAAGAAAACTCATATCGTATATGAGAAATTTAAATGTAATATATATATTCTCTACATACCTATCCATGACTTTTGAAAAGCATTTACTATACTTGATTCATCATCAAGTGAACAATGCCAATAGCCATATTTAGGATCAAGGCTAGAAAAAATTTTGACATTTTATAGTTCAGTTAATGCACTGTCTAAAATAGGCATTGGAATAGATTCTCATTTTAGTGCAATATTCATTGTTGGTTCCTCAACTCTACATGTATTTTTTTTTTTTCAATCCTATCATAACTTGCTTTACCTTTTTTCCTTTGACTAACTGGAAATCTAGACGAAGTTATTGCAGTAGATGTACATATATATAAAATGTATATTGCCTTGAAGAGTCCCTAACTCATCATTAAAAAACATCAGCCAATTCAGAAAAAATATCATTTGCAGCACAAATTCTCTCATAGTTCACTGTGATGAGACCCACTTGTTCTGATGTTCTCTTACCTTAGAGAGGTGAATACTCTTCTTCAATAACAGCGAATTCCATTGAACATTTGTGTCTTATTATTAGTTTCTTATGACAATTCTACATTTTCCGATCATTGGCTTAAAATGTGCTTAGGTGCATAATAACAGGCATTAAATTACTACTGGCACCTCTGCAGACTGGGATTTCACCATAATTCCAATTATTTTCATTTCAGCAGATATCAGTTTATAATGCATGAGATTATAATATAATTTGAGGACATACCCCTCACTGGAATCATAAGAAATATGAGTTTCATATTCCACTGCTTCTACTTCATTAACCTTATTATTGGCATTAGGTCTATTCTTACTCAATCGAATAGAACACATTATAGAAAAATCATTTAATTTTCCATATTTTGCACACACTTTCCCAAATACATGACAAATATTCTTTGACTACACATGCCCTTGGAGAAAAATTTTCGTTACGGAATACTTCCAGACAAAGGGGAGATAAAGAAGATAATGACAGAAGATCAGGGGATGGGGCCTCATTAAGATTGTTATACACAAATGCTGATGGATTAGCTGGTAAGGCAGTAGAATTAAAAGATAGGATTCACAACAGTAAGGCAGATATAGTAGCAATTACAGAGACTAAGTTGAGTGAGGACATAAACAGTGTCACAGTTTTTCCTAAGGGCTTCAGAATACTAAGGGTCGAAAGATCTGAGAGGACTGGTGGAGGGATAGCACTGCTCATAAGTGAGAGGATTCAAGTTGAAGAGATAAACTTGGCTATAGAAAGTGAGTTCAGGGAATTTCTTGTTGCTCGCATAAATACTGGGTCAGAGAGCATTATAATAACTGTTGTATACAACCCACCAAGGAACCAAAATAGGCTTGAAATTTATGAGGAAAGTCATATAGGTACGATTGAAGTCATAAACTCAGTTGTTAACATGGCGCGGGAGAAAAAAATGTAGGATTTTGATTATGGGAGACTTTAATCATAAAGAGATAGATTGGATAAATCTTGACCCACACAGTGGTGAGGACTCCTTTGGGGCAAGATTCCTAGATTGCGTACAAGGGAATTTCCTACACCAACATGTAATGGAACCAACAAGAGCCAGGGGTGGGGATGAGCCATCACTACTTGATCTGGTGTTCACAGATAATGTGTTGGATATTGAAAATATTGAGTATGAACCACCAATTGGAAAGAGTGACCACTGTGTGTTGTTGATGGAGTATATCATTGAAGACATTCTTCCTGAGAGTAGAGGCACTGAGGACATGAGGAGGAACTATCAGAAAGGAGATTACATCAAAATGAATGAGCTTTTTGCAGTTATTGACTGGAGAACCTTATTTTACAACAAATCTGTACAAGAAATGTATGACATCTTTTGTGAGAAATATGGGAAGATTGTAGATTGCTGCATACCTGTCACCAAAGTAGGTGTAATTCATGCCAGAGAGAAATGGTTCGATAATGGGTGTAAAAGAGCTAAGGAGTGGAGAGACAAATGCTGGAAAAGGTATAGGAGGAGAAAAAACATAAATGCCTGGCAAACCTACAAAAGAGCAAGAAATGACTACCTAAGTAAAAGGAGAGAGGCAGAGAAAGATTATGAGAGGGACATCACCAGGAAGGCGAAAGAAAATCCCAAGCTTTTCCACAGCTTTATCAGAGGAAAACTGAAGGTAAAAGAACAGGTTTTAAGGCTAAAGAGAGCGGATGGAAGCATCACTGAGACGGACGAAGAGATCTGCAAGGAATTGAACAAGGAGTTTCAGTCAGTATTTACAGTAGAAAATACCCCACCCCCTCAGATTGCAGTGATAGAAGCTCAAGGGCCGGTATTAGAGAACATCAACCTTACAGCCACAGAGGTATGCAAAGCGCTGATGGATTTAGATGTTCATAAAGCTACAGGTCCTGATGACATATCCCCTCATGTGCTTAAAAAATGCGCAAACACAATATCAGTGGCACTAAGTATCATATTTAAGGAGTCATTGGAGTCGGGGGAGATTCCAAGATGCTGGAAACAAGCAAATGTGATACCTATCTTCAAAAAGGGAAGGAGGGATACGGCTCTGAACTATAGACCAGTTTCCTTGACCAGCATAGTTTGCAAAGTTATGGAGAAACTACTAAGGAAACATATCTCTCTTCACTTGGAATCCTTCAACTTTTTGTCAGTGAGGCAACATGGCTTCAGAGAAGGAAGATCAACAGTAACAAACTTATTAGAATTTTATGATGAGGTAAGCCAAATCTTACAGGAAAGAGAGGGCTGGGCAGATTGCATATTCCTAGACTTCCAGAAAGCATTTGACACTGTTCCACATGGGAGACTTATTAGGAAGCTGCAATCAATGGCTAGAATAGGTGGAAATGTCTTGGAATGGATAAAAACTTACTTAGAAGGAAGGGAACAGAGGGTTAGAGTAAGACACTCAGTGTCTGAATGGAGAAGAGTTAGTAGTGGAGTTCCACAGGGTTCAGTTTTAGGGCCACTTTTGTTCCTTGTATATGTAAATGACCTACCAGAGTCTGTAAATTCATTCATGAATATGTTTGCAGATGATGCAAAGATTGTGAAGAAAGTAAAAAACGAGAACAATGGTAGAGAACTTCAGGAGGATCTAAATAATCTGCATGAGTGGTCAGAAAAGTGGCTAATGAAATTCAATACCTCAAAATGTAAGGTAATGAGAATGGGTACAAGTGCAAGAAGGCCCAAGCTTGACTACTCGGTGGCTGGAGTACAACTTCAGGAGACAGAAAATGAGAGAGATCTAGGAGTAAACATATTGGCAGATTTGTCTCCAGAAATACATATAAATGGCGTAGTAAGGGCAGCATATGCATTCTTATCAAATGTAAGGGTAGCCTTCAGGCACATGGACAAGGAAATGTTCAGAAATATTTATGTAACCTATGTGAGGCCAAAACTCGAATATGCAGCCCCCTTTTGGAATCCGCACTTGAAAAAGCACATAGCTAAGCTTGAAAAAGTTCAAAGACATGCCACAAAACTGGTGCCAGAAATACGCAATCTCGGTTATGATGAGAGGCTGAGGGAATTAGACTTGCCATCACTCGAAGCTAGAAGAGTAAGGGGGGATATGGTGACAGTCTTTAAATTCCTTCATGGTTATGATAGAGTGGATAGGGATCGATATTTCGATATGGCTGGCTCTAGAACTAGAGGTCATAGTTTGAAGCTTCGGAAGAAAACTTGTTTGCAGGATGTAAGGAAATACTTTTTCAGTGTAAGAGTAGTTGATAATTGGAATTCGCTAAGCGAGGAGGTAGTTAATGCTACCTCAATACATAGTTTTAAGGACAGGTATGATAAGTATCACTAAGTCTAAAAATGGAACCGATCAGGAGACGGGAAGATACGAGCTTTGGGCTCTTTCCCGTAAACACAATTAGGTAATCACAATATTCACACTCTCTTAAACTTTTACATTCACCATTTGGGTCATTAACAACTGAGTCTTCTTTACTTTAGCGAATATTAAACCTTACACTTTGCTTTTTAGGCCTACAACTCAGCTTTTTTACTCTATCGGTAGAGTTCTCATTATAGATTCAAATCTGTTTTTGTGAAGCTTAAATATTTTTACAAATGCTAATTGCCTCTGCAGGTCTAAATCTTCAGCATAAAAGAATATTTTCTCAAGTCATCATTTCGTTATTCAAAAACATTTTGATCTTTGATAGCTTTGTCTCTCTCATTAACATATTCATTTTCTTTAATTAGAATATTATGTATAGTGGCATAGGATTGCAGACAGTCACCTGTACTTTGAATATATTTTTAAAATTTATAGCATGCAGTTAATTCATTTTTCTTGAAGCAAAGTACACTTCACGTGCAGCATGAACATAAGCTGATACTTGTGATGTATCTGCAACATACTGATCACTGGCAGGAAGAAAAGCAACATAATAGTAGAAATCCAGCAGCTCATCTCCACCAGTTGTCAGCAGCAATGCAAGCTTCACCTCATTAGATTTTCTATCTTGCTCAATTGTTTTTAGATACAACTCGAATTTCTGTTGGAACATTCATCAGGCACACTGTGTGTCATTACTAAGAGACAGCTTTTGGGGACTCACATAGCGAAATCTAGTCACCATTTTCTTGATCCATTTCTGGCCTCGACTTAGGAACACGAGATGAGAAGCTCACTAGGAAGGCGGTTATTCACACATGATGAAACTACACATCAGGTATCAACTGGCTGTTTATATGTTCAATACTCCCCCCTTTAATTTCTTATTTCATTATACTCCATATTGTGGTGATCCCACTGGTGCCAACATGCTACTTAATATAAGGTGGTCTCTGAGGAAAAAGAGAGGATTCTCTTCTACTACATTTATTCTGTACTGACCACTTACATAAACATAAGCATAGTCATTTCTGGGCTGCCAATTTTGTGTTTCCTCTTCTTTATAAACTATATAGAAATCAAAATGTAACAGCCTTTTACTGAGAGCTGTGTCTGTCCTTCTCTTTTAGAAATATATAGCACCATCACTTGTTTCAAGCACCTTTGAAACTTTCCAATTCCAACACCTTTTCAAATGTGATGCATAGCACCACCAATAATACCTTACCACTCTTTTTAAGTACATAAGGGCATATGTCATCAGGCAACATAGTTTATGAGCATCTAACTCCATTAATGTTTTGCATACCTGAAGCTGAAAAACAATGTTCTTTGATACTGGACCATGATCTCTTTTCTCTTCAATATGAGGAGGTGGTGTATTTCTATTACAAATACTGACTGAAATTTCTTGTTCAATTCTTCTCACATCTCTCCATCTGCCCACTTTAACTTTAAAACTTGTTCTTTAACCCTTAATTTCCCTTTAACAAAATTGTGTAAAAGATTGGGACTTTCTCTAGCTTTCCTGGTAATATCCCTTTCATAATCCCTCTCTGCCTCTCTTTCACTTAGGTCATCATTTCTTACTCACTTGTAAATTTGTCAGGTTTTTATACTTCTTTTCCTCCTATACCTCTACCAGCATTTGTCTCTCCACTCCTTATCTCTCTTAAACTCATTATTGAACCACTTCTCTCTTTCATTAATAATTCCTACTTTGGTGGATGGCCATAACAGCTAAATTCCTCACAATAGGCTTAGTACATCTCTTGTAAGGACTTGCTGTTAAATATGGTCCTACAGTCAATAATTGTAAAATTATCATTAATTCTGTTGTACATTCCCCATGGAAGTTCTCCCTCACTTCCACCTCAGTTCCTCTCTACTCAGGAAGAACATATGTATGATATACACCATCAATTTCACACTGTGGTTACTTTTTCCAATTTGTGACTTGTACTCAAACTTGCCAGTATCCAACACATTATCTATGAACATCAGATCGAGCAGTGATGGCTCATCTCCACCCCTGCCCCTAGTGGACTCCAGTACATGTTGGTGTAAGAAATTTTCTTATGCACAGTCTAGATATATTGTCCCAAAAGAATCCTGCTTACTGAGTGAAACAAGACTATTCCTGTGTATTTCCCTATGATCAAAATTCCTCATAATCAATACCCTTCACATTCCCATGCAATGTTTACAACTGAGTTTATAACTTCAAAACTACTCTTAATACATTCCTGTGTTGATTTCTCAGAGGTAAGTGATAATAAGGCTCATCTTACCAACTGCGCTCTATTGTAGAAAATCTTTTCATATTTCTAAAAACAACAGCATTATTGTACTTGGAAGTTGCTCCTCGTAGCCATGGATAATGAAAATTGATAGTCACGTAACAATTATAGCTGACAACACTAATTTAACTTGTAGATTTGTAAAGATAGGCATCCAGACAAGAACATAGCCAAGCAAAGAAAATGTAAAAACTTTATCGACTGAAAACTGACAAGTATGCAATATCTCTTGCAGCCCAATCTAGTTCATGCCAAATGTAGTACAAAATTAACTCGTCTAGAAATGTACCACAAAAGCCAAAACTTCTTCATAAATCTCGAAATAACCTTACCTTACTTTACCTTTGACGTTTGTTTTTCGGCTCCCGCTCCGTCTATGCAACGCTCAAGGAGGCGCACCTTAAACTGATATTACAATCTTAAACTTTGTAATATTCACTGATTGTCTTTTCAGAAGTGTAGCACTCTCCGTAAAGATATGCAAAAAGAAAATAAAAAATAAAAGAATTTTATATAAAAGTTCCTACACCACCCTCTCTTCAACCAGCCCCTGGAACCAATGAGAATGAGTGTATGTCCGGTGTCATCTCACATATCTTGGCTGTCATATTCATTTAACCATGTTTCTGCTAAAGCAAGTATATCAAAATTCTTATCATTCATTAATTCTTGAATCTCCAAAGTTTTATTCCCTACCAACTGAATATTAATAAAACCACATCATATTTCAGAACACGTATCTTCAGTAACCAATGATCAGTTATTTATTTTATTCTCTCAGTCTCATTTTTCAATACTTGGCAACATCTATCTCCGACACAAAGATCAGTTTCCTTATACTTATATCTCACACAGTTTATGCATTTCATATCAGTACCTGTACACTGATCCGTCTTATGTCTCTCACTACAAGTCTTACAGTAGAGATTTATTTACATTATTTGTCTGCAATTAAATTTTTTTTGCAATATGGCCATAACACTGGCAGTGGAAACACGAAGTGACCCAATACCTATCTCTCACACTATAGACACCCCACTCCAGCATTTACTTACTTTATTACTTTTTGTGGTTTATACCCTCCTGTAGAAGGCTTCGCCTCCTCTCTGGTGGGTCTAAAGTTTATTTAAATTTTCTTTTTTTTTTTACTTTTTATTTATTTCTCTCACATCTTGAAGGGCTCATTTATAGTAAAGAGTTTGATATCGTAGCATTTTTCAGATAAATATGTTTTCAGTTTTTTCTTAAATTGCACCACATCTTCACTGTCTCTAAGTAGCGCTGATAATTCAGTATATAATCTTGGAGCACTATATTGATAGCTTGTACTACCAATATTTCGATTAGATCTTGGTTCATGCAGTCTATATCTGTCACTTGCTTGTCTCACCGTGATGTTTGTTCCAAGTTCAAAAGGGACTGAATACTAATGTAAGTATTTTGGGTCTCCGGTCTTTAATGTCCTGTAGGTTAGCAAACTGATTTTGTATATAATTCTTGCTTTTATCGGCAGCCAATGCAATTCAATCAGTGTCAGTGTAATTCTTTGACGTCGCTGGGTGCCTTTTATTAATCTTGCTGCTTTATTTTGAATGATCTGAAGTTTTTTTTTTTATAAATTGATTGGCAAACCATAGTAAAGAGAATTGCAATAATCCAATCTAGATATTATATGGCTATGAACTAGCGTATTTAGGGTATCTTCATTTAAATACTTTTTGATAAATGTAATATTTCTAAGATGATAATTACATGTTTTTACTATATTTAATATCTGATTTTTCATAGTTAAAGTATTGTCAATAAAAAAGACCCAAATTTCGAACGACTGGTACCAGTTTGATTTTGGATGCTCCAATCTGTTTATATTTTAATTGTGCAAAGTTTTTCAATTTATATTCTGTCCCAAATAACATGTATTCAGTTTTATCATCATTCAGTTTCAATTTCTTTTTAACCATCCAGTTTTTTATGTCAACCATTATTTCATCAATCTTATTAGTAGTGTTCAGAATTGTTGCTATCGCAAACTATTATTGAGTATCATCAGCATACAATTTCAATCCAACATTATGTTTATATATATATATATATATATATATATATATATATATATATATATATATATATATATATATATATATATATATATATATATATATATATATATATATATATATATATATATATATATATATAATCTACGAGAACTCAATTGTATAGATATTAAATAATGTGGGACACAAGACACTACCCTGTGGTACCCCATTATTTATATCCATTATATTAGATTTTGCTTTCTATATTGTAACTATAGCTTTTCTATTTTGTAAAAAGCTTTCAAGCCATTTATGTGCATTTTCATCTGTGCCAATAGATTTCAAGTCTCTAAGAAGATACTTATGGACAACTGTATCGAATGCAGCACTGAGGTCAAGCATTATCAGTAATCCACACTTTCCATTGTCAACCATATTAATCATATAATTCATAATAGAGCAAACTGTTGTTTCTGTCGAGTGATTTTCTCTGTGAGCTGATTGATTTTCTGATATTGATGATATTGATGTCTCTAAGGTGAATCCATAATTGATCATTAATTGCAGTTTCAATAATTTTTGATAAATATGATAAGTTTGATATCGGCCTGAAAGAGCTTAAGTCATTATGTTCACCTTTTCCTTTATAATGCATCCTAATTCTCCACTTCTCGGAAATTTAGATTGTTATATACTCATGTTTACAATTTTGAGGTAGAAATCATATATTAAGCTTATATTTGGAGCATCATTAATATCTTTTATCGGGAATGGTTCATTCTCACAATATGTACACTTTACCCTACCAAATACTTTTTTTAGATCATCGATGTTTAATTCCTTGAATTTATTTAGCTATTTATATTCCGATTGTGGCATAAATTATGTATCTACAAAATTTATATCAGTAAAACTTCTATAAATCATTTCTGTTTTATTATCAAAATATTGGCCAACTCATTTGGCTTATTGATGTTATTTGGCAGAACTTTTTTTTGTTTTATACCTAATAAATCCTCTAAATTCTTATCCTTATTTTTTGACTCTTTGTTGTAGTATTTTCTTTTAGTTTTTTCAACCAAACTATTATATTAATTTCTTGCTTTAATGTATAGTTCTCTTGTTTCCCTTGTTTTAGCTCTTTTCCACTTATCTCCCACGTTACGTCTCATTCTTTTTGCTATAAGTAATTCTTTATTGAACCACATAGCCTTGTCCTTAATTATTATTTTCTTTTCAATTTTGGGGCATTTCTCAGTAAAAGTTTCAGAGCACAGTCTACTACTTTTATCAACATAGCAGTCTACACAGGTCTTACTTTGTATATCAAATAGACAATCACAGCTTATGTTTTCATTATTAATTTTCATTATACAGTCATCAATAAATTCCCTTGCAACAAATCTCGATTTATCTCTATAAATAATTTTTTTCCATATAGATTTAAATTTCTCGAAATCAGCACAAAAAGTAATTAAATTATGCATTTGTGAGACTGAAAAATCAGGCTCAGCTTTAAGTGTTTTTATTAGGTTAGGATCTTGATAATGTATTACCAAGACTAGTATATGATCATGTATTGTTGTAGGGTCTGTCACACTGTTCATTAAGTTGTGTGTTTCAAGAAGTTCAATAAATTCTCTTTCATTACTCCTGACCTCATCTAGTCTTAAATTAAAGTCACCACAAATGAATACTGTTCTCAGATCATTTATTGTATCTAACAGATTCTCAAATTCTCCAAGAAATTTATTTTCACTTCTATTAGGTGGTTTATAAATCACAATTATTGGTATGAGTTTATTATTGAATAATACTTCTAAATTATGTACTCAAAAGTTTCAAAATATAATTGATTTTTTATGATTTTTTTAGAAAAAGACTTAGAAATCAAAATACCCACTCAACCACCTATATCTATCCTTTCTGGGTAACTGATAAAAATTATATGTTGCAGGCTTCATTCCTTTAATTTTTGAGTTATCCCTCACATCACCCCATAGCCAAGTTTCAATCAAAATACATATATCTAGTTTAAGTTTATTTATCAAGTTTCTAATTTTAATAGTTTTATGGCCCACTGACTGAATATTTATTAGACTATATGAAAGATTATTAATTTTCTTAGATACCATGATCAGTTTTGCTTGTTTTTATTCTTAACAGTTCATCCTTATAAATTGGACATTTAATTTCATTTGTCCTGTGGTTAGTGTCATTCAATCCTTTCTTTGTTCAATTTGTGCATTTTTCCACTGTAATTTCTTGACATTCTTTAAATTTATGATCTCTTCCACACTTTGCACATACCTGGTTTTTATCGCATCCATTTGCTCTGTGTCCAAATTTTTTGGCACTTGAAACACTGAAAAACTTTGTAGGTGTCAAATACTTTACTTCTTCCATACATTGTATGCAACACATCATCACGAATAAAGATTTGTTTCCTTATTTCTGGGCTGCATTTTATGATAAGATGATAGCTATCATCTTGTTTTGCATTCAATTTCTTGACAATTTTAAAATCATCATCATCTTTAAAGAGTGTTTGAATCCATGAATTCTTCATGACTGTGTTGTCTACAATATTTTCTTCATCTTCTTCTTTGGAAACGTTACATACCTTAAGCTTATTTTTTTTCATTTATTGAGATGTTAGTCTCTTCTTTGTTGTCGTCAAATTCTTTCTTAGCATCCTCCAGTTTTTCTTTGTCTATAAAATTTACAATCAAGTGACCATCCTTTGTTTCTTGAGTGTATACTTTTAAATATAATCTTAAGAAGTTACTCTTAAAGGAAGATTTTACTTGTAATTTTTAATAGTACACTCATCTTTATGATTTGTTTGTTTTAGTATGTCTATATCGTACACCACAGATGTCTATCTGGAATATATATGCATCTTATTTGAATACCCAATGTACTTTGGAAATAAAGATTTATTATTATTATTATTATTATTATCTTTCACTTCATCAACTTGTGTTTTTATCTTCATTATCTTTTTTATCACACGCGTATCCAAAGTTTTCAACTTCTCTGAGTAAGTTTTCATTTTCTTGTCTTCATCAGATTTCTCGTCACTTTTGTTGTTGTTGCTACTTTCATATCAATTTCTAATATGTGTTGTTTTAATTCTTCATTCTGTTTACATCTTGATCATCACGAATTTATTTCCTTACAGAAGGATCAAATTTCAATATGTAGTGCACCGTTTTACCCGATTCTGGTTTGTCAAAAATGAGAGACATTTTATGTTCCACATCATGCACTGACTCTAAATATTCTCAGTGAGTTGATCTTCCGATTCTTCTTTAACCACATTACATATCATGAGCTTTAGAGCAAACTTTCTTTCTTTGTTCTTAATATTGAGATCATCTACTTCATTCAACTTTTTCGTAGCTTTATTCATCTCTCCTTCTGTAGCAAAATTCATGATAATTTTATCAGAAAAAATTCGTATCCGTAACGATAGTAAGTGGGCAAGTTCGGCTACTTTTTGCCTTCTGGCAAAGAATCAAATCGACCATGAATTCCAGTATAAATTCTACGAGTGTCAGTTGAAGTTATACCAACTTACTTTCTGAGAGTAAGAAAAAGAATAAAAAAAAAAGACGAAAACTTATTCCATTTCATAGATTTATACATTTCGTATCATTGAAGTAAGTACGGTAAGAAAGCAAACCCTCAGTCAAGAAATACGCATATGGTACTTTCATATTCAGATGGCAGATGATTCTTTAGCAAAGGAAACAAAGTGAGTTGTTGGAAAAGTTTGGAGGGGTCACGTGTTGACCAACCAAGGACTAGTATGGTTTCCTGTGCATACTATAGTAGAAGAAGAAGAGGATACTGTGAAGCGTAAAAGCAAGGCAACAACAAATGGATTTGTCTTATGTCCTGACGTTAAATTAATGTCATTTTCTTCTCCTTCTGTTAAGCATTGTGTTTATTAAATTAATAGCGAATAGTTTCTTAGTCTTTTTATTATTTTTTTTTAATATATATGGTGCCATTATATTTAAATTACAATTGCCTCTATTGTCAGGTTGAAGAACTTATTGTTAGCAAAACTTTATATATATTTGAGAGTTTAGAGTAGGAGCGAGCTTTACCACTTAGCCACGGCGGCCACGTGTTTAACGCGTTATGCTCAAGCATAAAGGTTGGTGTTGTTTGGATACTTAATTGAAATAACAGTTATTTATAATGGCGAGTGAAGGTGAATTAATATACGAAGGAAGTAACTTCTTTCGTCAGAGACTCACATTGGCGACACTTTGTGGAAAGCCAATTAAGATCAAGAATATTAGGACTTCAGATGCAGAACCTGGCCTCAAAGGTAAGAAAAAAGGGGGGTTAAGATGTTTTTTTTTTTTTGCACCCCTTTTAAAACCTACCCGAGAAATCAGTGTTACCACCGCTTCCTGGAAATGCCGTGATCCTGTATAATCAACGGCTTCCAGTTGAAGATAGGCTAGGTTAGGTCAGGTCACTTAGGTTATCTACATACTTTTTGCCCCCCCCCCAACAATATTGGTCCTAACATAAGAAATAGTGATTTCTGGGGAAAACAATTATTGTATTGATTCATAACTTAGGAAAAAAATATGATTAAGGTTCGTTTTATGCACCCTTTTTTATTTTTTAAACTAAACTTTTTTCTCATCTCGATGTGATTTTAATTAATCTTTTCATTGCTTTTCTCGGAAATAAGTAGTTTTTGTGTTAGGGCCGAAATTGGTGGGAGGCAGTGGGCACTTAAATCAACTAATCAGACCAACCCAACTGACCTAACCTAACTCAAATTTGAAGCCTCACATACCTTAAAAGGGTGAATTTGGGTGTTTATACATCAGCACTGCACATTTCAGTAAGTGTTGGTTAAACCTTTTTCCGGGTAGGCAATGGAAGGGGTGCATAAAATGAATTTTAACCGGAAATAGTTTAATCCAAAACTTGAAGTGGTGACTAAAACGAATCTCAAGCCAAAATTTTATCTACAAGCCCTTTTATATTCTATCCTAATTACCAGACGCCTACTTCTCTTTCTGAAGTAACAGTCATATACAACTTTTGCTGGGAAGAATATACACTCCTTCTTTACTCTTTGAATTACTGTCTCTGTGTTGTACCAACTTGAATTTAATACCATTGTTTTTGAAAGGATATTAAAGTGAATAAATTTGTGATTAAAAGGAATTGAACTTGTATTGCACAGTTCTTTATTTTTTATGACGAACTTTGTGTATATCCTCTGGTCTTTTAGAATTTAATGTTGGCCAAGTACTTTGTAGTTAAGACTATATCTTTAGCTGAAAACAAAAATATTTTCAATCCGCCCATGGATATCAGAAGGTAAAAGTTAGCAATATAGTTTCATTTTCTTTACATCACAGATTTATCCCCCTTTAAAAAAAAATTAAAAATATACGTTTAGAGTGTTAAGTGTCATATAACACTCTCCACATATTTATAATTTTTAGTGAAGTTAATGTTATGATAATAAATAGAATACATTTGATAAATGCTTTAAATTATTACATTTTTTATTTTAATATCAACTTCAAAATAATAGTATTTATGAATAGTTTATTATATTGATTAAACTGGTACTCTGCAGGTCTAAAGAAAGAAATGAATAACAAATGCCTCTTAAAGTAAACTATGGAAAAAATTAATGAAACATACTTTAATATCTAACTAATATTTAAAGAAATGAAAGAATATCAAAGATCTATTACTGTGAACTATGAAAAACAATGAAAATTATCAAATTGAAATACTAAACCATGTTTAAAGGAGTGAAGTAATAACAGAAACATATTAAAGTAACTTATTAACTACAGAAAATCTCAATGAGAGTTACAAGGATAAGAGTAGTATTTCATAGACCTTGTGTCCATACTGAGGAGATACTTCACATTTGCTTGGTAATACATATAATGTACATACTCATCCTAGTGTGTGCAGGATTCTATGTAGATTTCTTTTGAACTGCTCTACAGTAGTGCTATTAACAGCACTCTCTCGTACTTGATTCCAGGTGGAGCAGATCATGAATGTGAAGAAATCTTCACATATGCTAGTGTTAAACCTTTACATATCTAACTTGCAGCCATTGTTATGAGTTGAATTTATATTCAGGCTGAACATTTTTTGTGTCATTGTCAGACCCATTCAGTTTTTTTAATACTTCAATGAGTTGACTTCTCAGTCTTCGAATTTTTAATGAGAAAAGTCCCAGAGTCTTAGGTCGATCCTTGTAACTAAGCCTCCTGATAGATGGGATGAGCTTTTTTTTTCTTGCCTGAACTCTTTCTAATCGATCCATGTCTTTCCTAAGTGTAGGTGACCAAAACTGCACAGCGTATTCCAAAAGTGGCCATATTAATGAATTAAACATGTAAGAACAATCTCTTTAATTCTGTAATAGAACTGCCTCTAAATCTAGCCTAATAATTTCTCGGCTTTTTTCTCTATTTCTGTGTACTGCTTGGAAAACTTCAGATCACTTTTTATTTGTGCACCTAAATCTTTGGCCAGAACAGTTGTATTGAGAGGTTTACCCAAGAGTGAATAGTCTATCCTTGAATTTTCGTGGCCAGTATGCATCATCTTGCAATTTCCATATTAAAAGTATTTGCCATGGCTCAGCCCATTCTTCCAGCCTTTGTAATCTGCTTGGAGTTTCTCAGGCGCTTCAGGATGGCTGAGGTTTGCTCTGAGATTTATATTGTCTGCAGATTTTTAAATCACACTGAGAAAGAGAGAGAACACTTGGAGAACTTAGGAAAGAAGAGAATATCAGTTTAGAAGTAAAAAAGAGTGTTAAATTGAACGAATGTTATACGATGCCTTTCATTCACATTGTGTAAGGTAAGAGAATACCTGACTGTGTATACGTGCCTGCATGCATGTGTGCATTTCTGGACAAGATGCAAGTAAAATTTTCCAGACACCTCTGATACAATCTTGAGACCTTTTGTTCCAGGCCTCTGCTGTATTCTTTATTGCATCACAAATTTAATTCTATCAGTACTCTCGTAATAAAAGTTTTGAATGTGATTGAGTGTGCAGGTTTCTTGAGATAGAGTATGCCAAATATCCTATGCTTTGAAATTGGAGACAACCTTAAGGTCGATGGGCTGCAGAAGAGAGGTCCTATTTGGGAGAAGATGCTCCACTTGGTTAATGTAGTATATGCTGCTGAGAACTTCTGCATGGCCACTTTCAGTTTCGTATTTGTGCAGAATTTTGTAGGCGATGCATTTCACCTTCCAACACGGCATATCTTACCTTATAGTGTGAATCAGTAAACAAAACATTCATAGAACTAAGCATTGTTTAACCATTCTATCTTACTTGATAAGTAATGCACTGAAAGATTCACCCTATTGATTTTATCAAAGGAACAGGTGTTCTCAAACTCATGTGTAAGCAATTCTTGCAGCTTTTTTTGTACATCATAAGCAATCTCTCCTTAAAACTGTGTTACCCTTTTTTTTAATGCCTTGAACCTCTTCATGCTCATCTCCTATTATGAATAATTTCACCCTTTTGCATTAAGAATTTTCTCACATACTATCTTTTGTTGATGGTTCATCTATCTGCATACAAAACAGTTTTTCATTTAAATGTTGGTTCCTTCATGTCATTTTGTTATTATTGCAACATTCAGTTTTATATTTTTAAGTGTTCTGGAAGCATATTTAATGATGAAGCTGATTGTAAACTTTGCGTATCCAAATTCCTAGGCAGTGTCAGTAATGGGTGCGTTGTAAATTACTCATCAAGGAAGACCTGTATGGGAGGATAAAAGAGCACTTACCAACTCATCAGAGACCACATGTAGAGGGAAAGGTTGAGCAAACAGCCATCTTTCTGAACTACATATTGATAAAAAGAGTCTAGGCAAGTTATTCTTGCAGAAAATGCCTAGAAAATCTAGCAAAAAATAACTTAAATTTGTTTAAGATCCCAAATTTTTACAGACCAGCAGTACAGGGTCACTGTGCATCTCTGTAGAAAGTCACCAATTTTTTTTGGCCTTTATTTTGTTTCACGTATTCTGTTACAGAGTTCTATGCTTTGTCTGCCTTCATTCACTTCAAATATAAACAAAGAGAACTAACAAAATTTAAAGTGCCTTCAGTTTTTAGGATTACCAGGCATTGTTTTTGCATTATATACGATGTGTACAGCATTTATTTTCAGTTTTATGTTACTTTTACCCCAAGATTCCATAAGATTTTTGTCATATCATAGCTGTTTTTCTCTTGAATGTGAATTTATTTCCTTTCAGAATATGAGGCGAGTTTCATCAGACTCCTTGACAAGCTTTGCAATGGCAGCCAGATTGTTGTGAATGATACTGGAACATCAGTCTTGTACAAACCTGGTATATTAATGGGAGGTCAGCTTGACCATTCTTGCTCAAACCAGAGAGCTATTGGGTTAGTACAAACTTAACAGGATTTTGTAGTAGCATTTTAACCATTGCTTGCTCTAAAAGTGACAGAGGAGGTAGTGACAATAGAGTGAACATGAATGTTAAAGGTAACAATACAGTTAGATTTTATCAAAATAGAGGCCAAAATACGGGAGTCAAAAATAGTTTCTTGCGTGGTAGATATGGTGATACTGGCTCCCAGGGACGATACAGCAATACAAACACCTGGCTAAGTCATACTAACAAACAAAATAGAGAAAGAAGGGATTATGATTATAATAATTTCTCGCGTGGTAGACATGGTGATACTGGCTCCCAGGGACGATACAGCAATACCAACACTAGGATAAGTCATACTTACAAACAAAACAGAGAAAGAAGGGATTATGATTATGTGCAAAGTCAAAGATATGGATGTTATAATTGTGGTGAGTTCAATCACCGCCAATCAAATTGTAGATTTGATCATAAAGTTAAATGTAATGTATGTCATGAATATGGTCATAAGAGTAGATTATGTAAAAATAATGATTATTATTAGAATCATGGCCAAGAAGACAGTGCCGATGTGAAAGCTACTTGTAAATATAATGATAGATTATCTGTCGTACATATAAATGCACAATCCCTGTTATCCCATATACTAGAAATTGAACATATGCTTGTACAAGAAAATATTGATGTTCTTTGCATTAGCGAATCATGGCTGTATCCGTCAATTAACAATGCATTTATTAATATTCCTTCATATAATATTTATCGCTATGACAGTGGTAGAGGTGGAGGTGTATGTTTATATGTTAAAAATTATTTGAAGGCCACTGAACTAAATCTTGAAACTGAGAAGCACGAAGGAGTGGAAGATAAATGGATCTCTGTCCAACATAAAAAGTTTCCTTCTATTATCATAGGCTGCGTGTACCGCCACCCCAAAGCCTCGGTAACCTCTTTTAGCTATATTTTGGACGTTTTTAAGGAGATAATTTTAAAAAACAAACCAGTTTTTATATATGGCGATTTTAATGATGATCAACTAAAAAGAGAAAATAAAATGAGTAGACTTATTAAGAATTTAAATCTAGAACAGATTATAAATAAACCAACTAGAATCACTCCCACTTCAGTTTCCCAAATCGATCTAGTAATAACAAACTCCAAACATATGATAACTAAGTGTGACGTAATGCCAAGCCCTATAGCAGACCACGAGGAAATTGTAACGTCCCTAAATATTCGCAAACCAAAGAGACAACCAATCTTTAAAACATTCAGATGCTTAAGAAATTATTCACAAGAATTACTTTGTAGTTTACTTATGAATGAAGTACATAAATTAAATGAAATTCTATATACCGATAATATTAATACACAAGTAAATATTTTAACCAGTGTCTTATCATCATGTATAGATCGATGTGCACCACTCGTGACAAGAGAAATATTTCGTCCCCCCGCTCCTTGGATAACAGATGACATAAAAAACATTATGAAAGAAAGAGACAAACTACAAAATGAAGTAAAACTACAAAGAGATAATATCCCTTTAAGAGAAAAGTTTACAGAGCATAAGAAACAAGTAAAATCATTATTAAGTAACAGTAAGAAACAGTATTACAAAAATGAATTTCAAAACGCTAAAGGCAATATCTCTGATACATGGAAAATTGCTAAAACCATGCTTTCCAATAACTGTAATAAAAGTAGTAACATATCAATTATACCCGATGAGGTAGATGTAAGTGCTAAAGCAGAAGAGTTCAATAATTTTTTCGCTGAAGTGGGGAAAAAAACCTTTGAAAAAACAAAAAAAGAAATAATAAATGAAATCAATAATAGTAATGGTGGTAATAATAATGATGATGGTAGTAGTAATAATAATAGAAATGTTGATAATGGTGTAAATAATAATGATGGTGGTAGTAATGGTAATGATAATAGTGATGATGGTAGTAATAATAATAATAATGTTCAAGAACATAGTGCATTCAATAGAAGTAATGATGTCTTTAACCCTACTACAGTAGATTGTAATACAGTAATCTTAGTAATAAAAAATCTGAAAGACTCTAATGCATATGGATCAGATGGAATTTGTTTTCGTTTTATTAGAGATTCATTATTTGTAATAGCTTATTATCTGACGGTAATAATCAATACTTCCGTAGTTACCAATATCTACCCAGATTTATGGAAAAATCCCCATGTAATTCCTGGTTTTAAAAATGGAAATCCTGACGACGTCTCTAACTATAGACCAATCTCTTTACTACCAATTTTATCAAAGATACTTGAAAAGATTGTTGCAAATCAGTTAAGTGAGTTTCTTGAAAAAAATAAACTTATTGCAAAAAGTCAACACGGTTTCAGGCCAAAATTATCAACTGAAACTGCCTTATTGAAAATATCAGATGAAATATACAAAAATATAGATAATAAGAAAATATCATTGCTACTACTACTCGATCTTTCTAAAGCTTTTGATAGTGTACACCATACCACTCTATTAGAAAAATGCAAAAAAATGAACATTGACCCAAGCTGGTTCGAGAACTATCTAAAAAACCGCTACCAGTCAGTCAGAATAAAAGATGTAGTCTCAAGTCGCAAGAAGGTATTGTTTGGGGTCCCTCAGGGATCGATCCTAGGACCCATACTTTTTCTAATATATGTAAACGATCTAGTAAAATATTTACCTAACTGTTATGTCATTCAATATGCTGACGATACTCAAATCTTAATTGAAGGAGAAATTAATGATTTAGAAAATATTATTCGTAGAGCAGAAGAAATTTTGTATATGGCTAAACGTTACTTTCTAAAAAATGGTCTGTTACTTAATGAAACTAAAACCCAATCTATTCTTATCGGATCCAGACAATTATTATCAGAAGTTGATGACAATCTTCATATAAATTTTAACGGTAATATCATTAAGCCAATGAACTCGGTAAAGAACCTAGGTGTCTATTTTGACCGTTACATGAATTTTGAAATGCATATAGATGAAATTTATAAAAAAGTAATGGGTACTCTAATATATCTAAATAGGGTAAAAGACTCATTTGAAACATCAACTCGTATAATAATTGTCCAGTCCTTAGCTATGAGTTTAATTAATTACTGTCTCAAAGTTTGGGGATGTACAAATAAGACTCAATTACAAAGAATACAAAAGTTACAAAACTTTGCAGCACGAGTGGCTGTTGGCAATGTAAGAAAATACGAGCACATCTCTCCTGTTTTAAAAGATCTAGAATGGATAAAGATTAGAGATAAATATGTTTTTGATATATGTACCTTTGTTTTTAATATACTAAGAAACAATATTCCTGATTGCTTGTATAATTTTTCTACAGTAAGCTCAGTTACCGGGTTAACTACCCGTCAAGGGGAAGATTTATTAGTACGAAGGTCTAAAACTGATATTGGCTCAAGAGATATAAACATTCGTGGACCTCATTTATATAATCAGCTTCCCAGAGAACTAAAAAATGCTGGTTCAGTGTATACTTTTAAATATAATCTTAAGAAGTTGCTCTTAAAGGAAGATTTTACTTGTAAATTTTAATGGTACACTCATCTTTATGATTTGTTTGTTTTAGTATGTCTATATCGTACACCACAGATGTCTATCTGGAATATATATGTATCTTATTTAAATACCCAATGTACATTGGAATAAAGGATTATTATTATTATTATTATTATTATGCTCCAAACCATGGATCATACATATGTAAAAAAAATCTTATTTAGGATTTGAACTGGCATCATCATTTTCTTTTTTTTTAGTGAAACTTGGATTGCATACTTCTGGAATATAAAAACCGTCTGGTAATTTTTTATCAAACAAGTACATTATATTCATCTTTCAAAAAGGACCCCAAGTATAGATTGGGAGAAATAGAGACAACACTATTATTATTTCCACCTCTCCTTTCCTCCTAATACCTACCTCTCCAGTCCTCCTAATACCTACCTCAACTACCCTTGACACAATCTAGTTGCCTGATTAGTGAGCAAGTTAGTTTGCTTCAGGGATTTCATCTATGAAAATGTGTAACATTGAACTCCATTTGATGGTCATTGGTTGTTGTAATGGCTCTTTTTATACACCCATATCAATGTACTTTGATATTTTTATTATTGAGCTGGGAGGCTTCTATGTAGCTACTGTAAATGTTATTTGAATCCCACATCTTATGCGGTATAACATAGTTCAGCTTTCAACATGCGTGATCAGAAACTATTAATATAAGTAATTTTTTTCTTTTCTAAAAATCATTATAATAACTATTGTATTGTCTTTGAATATACTTCCTATTTTAGTAGGTAAAGTTTAAGTGCAGCACAGATATCTAGGTATGATAGTACAGTATATGAGAATTTTGGAATAAGTTGTATGCTAACTTCATAGAAACATTTATGTAAGTGCCTTGAATGTACTGCATAATCTTTTATTATGCATGGTGTTGAATAACAATTTAACTATGTAAAAAGCAGGACCATTTTATTAATATTATTTTTCTGTTTGTCTCCTTGCAATCCATCAAGTCTATCTCTGATGGAGCTGCAGCCAGTCAGAATACAGTCACTCTTAAAAAAGAGAAGAATTGAAAGCGCCAGCCCCACACTCACATTGATAATCCAATTTACAGACTCTACAAGCTATAGAGTGTAGGCTACCAATGCATGGAGACTTCAGAAGAAATTCACTTTCCCTTTAACATGCCAACAAACAGTGTTCAATCATTCTTGAGTATGAAGAAAAGCTGCTTAATTTATGTCTCCCAATAATAGATAAATTTTTTCTACATTAAGATGTAGTCTCTTCTTTTTAGTATGTAAGGGAAAGTGTAATCTCTTGCTTACACCTATAGAAAGTTTACTGGAAAAAAAAGAAAAACTTGTCCCCTTAACATCAAGGCTCCAGCTGGTGGATTTGTTTGATTACAACTCAGATTCTTGTTTCGGTTCTTAGTTAATGTAAGGTATGTTATTATGTTTCTCCTTGGCCAATTATAAAACAAAAATATCAAATTACGTACAGTATCTGCAGTTCCTGTTTACTTAAATTAAATGGTGAAAGGAAGGACATACACAAACCTGAGAAATTACAAAGAACAAGAAATGTATGCTTTGGAAATATACGCATAGAATTATTACTCCCCTGCGAGGCCCCACCCTCCCTTTTTTTGCCATGTGGGTTATATGCATACAGGAATTTTCCTCTGTGGCTGTCCAAAGATTCACCCCTTTGTGGGGCCACTCTCCCAAATTTCAGCTATTTTGTATACTCATTCACATAGTAGTTTCCTCCAAGGGCGTTGACCCTCAAATGTGTATACAGTATTTATCTCATCATGCTCTTGGAGAAGAGGTTTATGCTTCTAACTCCCTGTCTTCTGGTCGGTTGTTTCTTTTTTGCTCACTAATACTTATTATATCTGTACATGAAACAATGAATTCATCTAGCATTTACAGGTTCTATGCCTTGTAAATTCCTATTACCAACTGTTCTTACACTAAGAATGTACATCCTTTCATAATGGCGATTATTACTTGGCTGTGAAGCATAAAATGATAAGGTCAGTAAGATGAATGTCATAATAGAAAATAATAAAAAATTCAAAACATCATACACTCGACACATGTATATTTGGACATACAAATATATGTATTACCCAGTTGTACATAGATGTCAAACATCAATGTTCCTGTAACTGATAGAGTATTTCCAGCTAGTGCTCTTTCTTAAAAACTAGGCTTTAAGTAGTGTATTTGTGTATAACAACTCCCTGTTTGTCGCAAAAGACTGTGAAAATGACTCTTACCCGGCTGCAAACTGTACATTATTTTCTGGTCTCAGTGATATCTGTGACTTCCATTGTGCTTGTATTGATTTTGTGCCATTTCCATATACCTAATTTTCTTCACCAGATATTATCTTCTTCATAAAGTTTGAATACATGATCAGCACAGTTTAGCAGATTTTCAACTGCATCAGAGATAAGAAGGTCTTACTGCTTAGAAGCGAGGTAATTTGGCACATATTTTGCTGGAACCCGATACAAGCCCTTATCTTCTGTCAGAATTACTTGTGCAGAATTGTAGGTAGTGGCAAGGTCATTTTCTTTGCCATACATATTTAGCTTTCGTTTTTGTTATTTCCCGGTTTTCCATCAGTGAGGCTTGCAGGTTCTTGCCACTTCCAAATTCCTGCTTGTGTTAGGCCTGCCAAAATACTTTATCACTCTCTACTTATGTTTGTCCACTTTTGAACCAACTGCATCCGAATTTAATTTGTGTCACACTCATTGCTTCATTGCCCAAAACCTCCTGAGTCTTCTTGGCACTAGAATGCCAGTCACCATTTTGACAAAATTTTACGCATTATATGTTTTCCATTTATTCGATTATTGTGACAAAATGAAAGCAAGATTTGCAGTGAAGAATCACCCACATTTGAACAACTCTCTTAAGTGACTGAGCCAGGTAGCAGCACTAAAAATATTCCAGCATACTCACAACATTTCAAGATCACCTCTTCATTCCAAATAGTTTTCACAGAAAAAAGAAATTAATTCAGGGTCCTTTTCCAGTAACTGTGTCCATTATGACTTATAAGAATAATGTCAAATAGATTTGGTAAATATAACATGCCCATGTAAATGAATAATAATCAGAGTCAGCTTCAGTAGCAGTATTTATGACCTCATCCAGTACTTTCACATTATAAAATTAGCACCAATATGAAATTGGAGACGAGACTTCCTTTCTATGAATAAGTTATAGTTGGCATCCTTATACAGTGTTTTTGTGTTTTTTGCAGGTACTATTTGGAGCCATTATTCATGCTATCTCCTTTCTGCAAAAACCCTGTAATAATTACATTAACAGGTGTCACAAATAACAAGGTAGATATATATAATCCTCATACCCTAAATAAGTGCACTGAGGGCAGATTATTGTAGGTAAATAACGTACTTGCTTACAGTTTATTTTTCCGTAACTAAATGTCTAAATTAGCAATGAAAATAAGGATTCATATTCAGTAGTGTGATTATAATGTAAGAATATGTTTCTGAATATTATGTCTGAATTTGCTAATTCACTTCTAGGTTGATCCTTCAATTGATATGATTCGTACTTCAATGTTACCTGTGATGAAGAAATTCTTTGGCACGGACGATGAGCTCAGTTTGAAATTAGTGAAACGTGGGCTTCAGCCAGGAGGGGGGGGCACCGTCACTTTTACGTGCCCAATTCGGAGAACTTTTAGATCATTTCAGGTACAGTACATGGTAGTTCTTTTTATATCCGCATGTCACGTAATTTACTCCACTGCACTTGTTCACCACATCCTTATGAAGTACTTTGGCCATAATGATACTTTAGTATTTATGTGAAATATATTTGTCATTGTTGGTATTGTAAGAGTGTTATGTTCATTTGTAATATATATTTATAGATTAGATGTAGGGAGAGCTTGTTTATGACAGATACCCTAGGGACTGGAAATATGCAAAGACTGTATACTCTCGAACCTCCACATACGAATGCTTGGCTAAAGGAATGATTATTTTAACGAAACATAGGTCTCGAGTAATAGAAGAGGTAGAAAAATTATTTTTATTTGGATAAGTGAAAATGAGCTTGAATAAGATAGTGTTAGTGAAGCTATAATATGCACGAAGGCTCTACGGTTACACCATAATTTAGTAGCGAACACTGGGAGAGCTAGTGGTGCTGAAATTGACAAATTTAAAACAAAGAGAGGCTGGTTTGAAATTTGTCAACAAACTGGAATTCATAGTGTTGCTAGGCGTGGAGAGACGGCTAGTTCGGATCAAAGGCAGCGCATGTCTATGTGGTAAAATTGGCTAAATTCATAGGAAGTAAAGGTTATGTCTCGCAGCAAGTTTTTAACTGTGAAGAAACTGGACTGTTTTGGAAAAAAATGCCTAGAGAGACCTACATAACCCAACAGAAGTCACTGCCTGGCCACAAACCAATGGACAGGCTTACACTTCTATTGCGCGCTAATGCAAGTGAGGATTGCAAGATTAAGCCTCTTTTATTCTACCACTCTGAAAAATCGTGTGTGTTTAAGCGCTGTAATATGTTGAAGGCTAGACTTCTGGTAATGTTGAGGTTGAATAGCAAGGCTTGGGTAACACATATCCTTTTTTAGAATGGTTGACTGAAGTTTTTGCACCAGCTGTCAAGATATATCTTGAGGCAAGAGGTTTGCCCCTTAAGTGTATTCTGGTAATAGACGACTCTCCTGCCCATCCTCCAGGCTTGGAAAAAGATTTTGATATGGAATACAACTTCATAAAAGTCATATTTCTGCCTTCAAACACCACTCCTCTCCTCCAGCCCATGGACCAGAAAGTCATTTCTACTTGTACGAGATTGTGTACGAAGAGTTTTTTTCCAGGAGATTCCAGTTCACTAAAGACACGGAATTAACCTTGCGTGAATTCTGGAGAGACCACTTCAAAATCCTCCTCTGCATAGGCCTCATTGACAAGGCGTGGAAGGAGATCTCTTCCTGCACATTGCAGTCTGCCTGGTGGAAACTTTGGCCAGGTTGTATGGCTGATAGAGACTTAGAGGGTTTCAAACAGAGGACAGCTGTCAATATAGTTAACAGGATTGTGGCCACGGGCAAATCTGTGGGCTTGGAGGTCAACAAGGAGGATGTGGAGGAACTGGTGGAGGACCACAAACAAGAACTCACCATATAAGACCTTACAGAGTTGCAACATTAACAGGTGAAGACTATCCAAGAGGAGGAATCAGTGGAGAAGGAGGATGAGAGGGTAAAGGTTGCAAGTGATAAGTTAAAGGAAATTTCTAGTAAGTGGAGTGATGTTCAGGCTTTCATTGAGAGTCATCACCCTGACAAAACTGTGACCAACAGACCAGTGAACATTTTAAATGACAATATGATGTCCTATTTCCGAAAAATTTATAAACAAAGATAAAGACAAATTTCTCTGGATCGTTTTCTTGTGCCAATACCAGCCAGAGAACCGCCTTGCAAGAGCTAACAAAGATAGAAAACACCAGAAATACCTGTACAATTGCCCTACGTTTTTATGGAAGGCCACTCTCCTTTGAAGGAGTAGTCCTCCTCCTCCTCCACCACCATCCACGTGTGCCAGCAACTATCAAACACAGAGGTAAATATGATTATTATTTAAGTACAGCATTAGAATACTGTACTCTATTTTTCTTTAATTAAGGTTATATTTAATTTCATTCTATATTTTTGCTACATAAACCCATTAAAAAGAATAAAAAGATATGTTTCTGGGGTTGGGGAATCGATTCATTGGTTTTACATCAGTTTCAATGGAAAAAATTATTTCCAGTTATGAACATTTCAACTTGCAAATGGGGTTAAAAAACGGATTAAGTTCGTGACTAGAGGTACCACTGTACTTTTAGCCCTCAAAACACCAAGCAATCTACGGAATGCATCCTCCCTGGATTACACTCAATTACACACTGATGTTCACTCGTGGTGAGTGCTTTGTTTAACACATGCGGGGAGGAAAGATGCCACACAGCACCAGGAAACATTGGTATGCCATAGCAAGTGTTCTAGCGCCTATTTTCATTTGAAAATAGACCCGCAGAATTTGAACGAAATTTTGAGGTTGATCGGGTTCGATGCACATGCTCGCGATATGATGCAATCCGCCCTTAAGGGGTCAAGTATGTAGAACTTGAAATCTTTCTGCAATGGAGAGCTCTCTCTCTCTCTCTCTCTCTCTCTCGCTCTCTCTCTCTCTCTCTCTCTCCTCTCTCTCTCTCTTCTCTCTCTCTCTCTCTCTCTCTCTCTCTCTCTCTCTCTCCCTCTCTCTCTCTCTCTCTCTCTCTCTCTCTCTCTCTCTCTCTCTCTCTCTCTCTCTCTCTCTCTCTCTCTCCTCTCTCTCTCTCTCTCTCTCTCTCTTTTTTTGTGTGTGTGAGACACCTGGACAGGCAAAAATATAAAAATAGATAAATCTGCCCTCATTGGGCCTGGGCACAAAGAAAAAAAAATTAAAGAGAAATTTTCAATGCTATATATTTGTCCATGTAAAAATTATTGTACTTACTTGGTATGATTTATTTTAAAGTGTTAGTGAATAGTATGTAGAGCAGAAGTGATTACAAACACTAATTTTCAAATAGATAAGTGTATCATATTTTTAGATTTAAGCTAGAAATATGACATAATTTCATTCCATAGTAGATGTTATACTCATAGCTATCTCTTCTGTGGAAAAAGATCTCCTTGTCATGTCCATCTCATTCTGAATTTTTTCTCAGACCAAGTGAAAACTTGAGGATTAGGTTAGATTTGGTTGGTTTGTTGAGTAAATTTAAAAGTAAATAGCCATTCGGAGTACTTTCCGTATGGTTGAAAGTGAAACTACATATCTGTTAGATATATATGAATGTTCGAAAATATGTGAAATCTTTTAATAGTACATTTGAGATAAGGTTGAGTGAGAGAAGCATCTTTAAGGTATTTGCATGGGGTGGAAGGATTTATTTTAGATAGAACCTAGAAGGATTGAACTTTACATGTGTAGAACTGGGGAGCCGTTTCCATAAGAGCTTAACAAGGATAGATTAACATTTTTAAGTGCTGTTTACTGTTACATGTGGAATATTAGTGTATGATGTAGACAGTAACAGGTTTTTAAAGTAAAATTTCACAGTATGTAAAGAGAGGAACACTGCATGAAAATTATGTTCATTTCTAGTTGTAAACCTGAATGGGGCACCAATTTATATTAACACATTTTTATCAGAAATGCAGCCATACCTCCCACATTTGCCCTTCTCTCATTTTGAGTAGCTTTAAGAATATGGGAGCATGTAGTATTTCTCTTTCCGAGAAGAATTGTCTTTAAATATGATTACTTGTAGTATAGTTAAAAACTAAGGTAGATTAAGATGTTAACAGCGTAAGATGAGGGACACGTATACACATTTTTTGTTCCTTGTATATGTAAATGACCTACCAGAGTCTATATATTCATTCATGAATATGTTTGCAGATGATGTAAAGATTGTGAAGAAAGTGAGAAATGAGAACAATGGTGGAGAACTTCAGGAAGATCTAAATTGTCTGCATGAGTGGTCAGAAAAGTGGCTACTGAAATTCAATATTTCAAAATGTAAGGTAATGAGAATGGGTACAAGTGCAAGAAGGCCCATATAAATGGCATAGTAAGGGCAGCATATGCTTTCTTAGCAAATGTGAAGGTAGCCTTCAGGCACATGGAAAATGTTCAGAAATATTTATATAACCTTTGTGAGGCCAAAACTTGAATATGCAGCCCCCTTTTGGAATCCACACTTGAAGAGCACGTAGTTAAGCTGGAAAAAGTTGAAAGACATACCACAAAACTGGTACCAGAAATACGCAAGCTCAGTTATGATGAGAGGCTGAGGGAATTAGACTTACCATCACTTGAAGCTGGAATTTTGAGGGGGGACATGGTGATAGTCTTTAAATTCCTTCATGGTTATTATAGAGTGGATAGGGATTGATATTTTGATATGGTTGGCACTAGAACTAGAGGTCATAATTTGAAGCTTCGTAAGAAAACTTCTTTGCTGGATGTAAGGAAGTACTTTTTTAATGTAAGAGTAGTTGATAATTGGAATTTGCTAAGCGAGGAGGTAGTTAATGCTAACTCAATCTTTAGTTTTAAGGACAAGTATGATAAGTATCACTAAGTACAAAATGAAACCGATCAGAAGACAGGAAGTTACGAGCTTTGGGCTCTTTCTCTTAAGTACAATTAAGTAATTGCACACGAAGCATACACACTACTGTCACCATGAGCATCACAGCAGCTTCTAGAATAAAAGCACATTATAGAGAACTTATCACATTGAAGCCACCATAAACTATAGACTTATTTCCTTGACCAGCATAGTTTGCAATGTTATGGAGAAACTAATAAGGAAACATATCTTTCTTCACTTGGAATCCTTCAACTTTTTGTCAGTGAGACAACATGGCTTCAGAGAAGGTAGCATTGGCATTGCCAGCAAGCTTGGATATTTGACAGCTACTGTCACCATATTCATCACAGCTGCTTCTAGAATAAAAGCACATTATAAAGGACTTATGACATTAAAGCTACAATAAACTATAGACCTGTTTCCTTGACCAGCATAGTTTGCAAAGTTATGGAGAAATTACCAAGGAAACATATCTCTCTTCACATAGAGTCCTTCAACTTTTTGTCATTGAGACAACTTGGCTTTAGAGAAGGTACTTACGAGCTTGGAGGTCTTTTCCGCTAGCACAATTAGGTAATTACACATTCCGTGTAATCTTGGTTTTCAAACTTGAATCATTCCTAAAAGCTGTACAAAAACCAAAGCTATTTTTCACATGAGAATTAATGTAAAATGGATTAATCCATACCTTGACTCCTTAAGAAAAGAGTGTTATGATAAGACAGAGATATCCAACTTTAGATTAGACTGGATGACACAATCCTTAAAGATATATGACTGAGCCAAATTCATATTTTTCTGATTAGACTTCTTGCTTTACAAAAATTTTATATTTTTGACATACATATAGCGCAGCATATCATAAGGTACTTCTTCGGTCTATCTTATGCATACTTTCACATTCCTACCAATAAAGTTTCCCCTTGGGCAAACCCTCATTCATCACATTTACCTCCATTTAAGGCATTTCATATTATTCCTTTCACCTGCATGTAAAGCCTAGTATTCACTCACAAATAATCCTTATAGTCGCCACCAATGCTCTATACAACAAATCTTGGTATGCAGAGTAAAGAACCTATTCCAGCACGCAATAACACTCTTATTTCAATCTCCATTCCCCAAACTGCTTTTATTGGTAGGAATGTGAAAGTATGCATAAGATTGACTGAAGAAGTACCTTATGGTATGCTGTGTTATGATATATGTATGTCAAAAATGTAAAATTTTAGTAAAAGCAAGAAGTCTAATCAGGAAAATATGAAATTGGCTCAGTAATAGGCTCAGGCATGTGCTTTATCTTGTTTATATCCAGAAGTATATTTGATTAAACAATAAACTTAGAAAACTTTTGAAAAGATACCATAATGTTTTTCATATTATTTGTTTCTGTTTTTATTGTTTGTAGTTGAAACTAACAAAATTAAAGTAAAAGTGCTTCGCTTAGTATATTGAGCGAGGTACCTTTTCAGGTATATACTGGGCACTTAGTGTATTTGTCAAATAATTACAATTATAGTGTTCTTGGTGATACTTAGTTCTGATTTTCACATTGCAGTGGCTTGAATCTGGGCGAGTGAAGCGTATTCGTGGTGTAGCTTACTCAAGTCGGGTTGCTCCAGCAGTCACCAATAGAATGTTAGATGCTGCTAAGAAAGTTTTTGCTACTTTTCTCACAGATGTGTACTTCACTGTTGATAATGCAAAGGGAAAATCGCCAGGTTTGTTTCTGATTTTCTTTGTATATAATTTTATATAAATTTTCTGGAGAGTAGTGTGTAGTTTTTCCGGATTTGTATATTTTTCTGCATAAATCATAAATAAATTACTCTAGGAAATAAACGTGGCTGTACTTCTGGGAAATGTAATTTTATTATTATATAAATAGAGTTACTGTTTCTATCCCATTGCAGCTTAGTGATAATATTACAGTCTGAAAGAGTTACACCAATTGTTGCGATACAAGAAGGCCCAAACTTAAATTTCATTGACTTTTGGTGTTCCACACTAGCATTTAACAAAAAAAAAATATTTTAGGTTGACATACACACTGCTCACGTGGCGGCTACAGGCTCCGCACTTGCTCATCTACTCAATTTACATGTAAATATGGTGTGTTCACAAGTGCTGTTCTAGCCATAGATAAGCATTTTCCCTAGAACCTGATGGTCTTTACTGTGTTTTTATTACTACAGTCCCTTCCAGTACTTGATAAATAAAAAGAATAGCCAATTATAAGAAGAAATTTCTAGGCAAGCGCTCTGTGATGAACTTGCAATCAAAGCAGAAAATTATTTTTAAGCATAAAACAGGTCAGTTGGGCATTGGGATTACCAGCGAGCTCGGTTATTTGACATCTACTGTCGCCAAGATCATCACAGGTGCTTCTAGAATAAAAGCACATTATAAAGGACTTATCACATTGATGCTACAAGAATAAGTAATGAAAGTGAAGGAACCACTTTTGAAATAGGAAAAAAATGGCTTTATGTGGATTGGAGACCAGGCTCAGAAACAAGCTCTTCTTTGCATGCAACTGAAACTAATTAGGGCCCAAATCCTTTAGAATGTAAACTTTTATATTTTTGTGAGGGTTCAAATTTTCTCAACTAGCAGAGGATGATTTTATCATATCAGTAATCTTTCAATAATGCATGATATTAAAGTATGTGGAGAGGCTCTTAGCCGGGATGAGTAAGGAGCAACACAAAACCAAAAATGGCTGATGAAATTTGATGAAGGATTGTGGCTTCCAGAAGAAATATTTAGGTTGATGAGACTAGAATGTTCTGTCACAAACTGCCATCGAGGAGCTTATTATAAAAGGAAGAGTAAAGCATGAAGGGATTCAAAGCATCAAAAAGAGTGGTAAAATTACTTTAGGAGAGGTATACTTTGGGAAAATGCAAGCTGACATCATTACTACTTTGTGCATACCTGTGTCCTCGAGAATATAAGTTAGTAGACTCTTCCAGTTTATTGCAAATTGAATAAGAAGGCAAACGTTTACTGTAGTTTTATATTAAGATCGGTATAGCTCTTCATTTTTGCTTGAAGTTGAGAAATATTGCAAGGAGAACAGAATCCCTTGCAAGATTTGCTTATATTTGACAAAGCATTCCTTCTTAAATCTCGCCAATATCTTCCCCAACTTCCAATTTGAGTACTGTACTCTCAACGAGATCCTCTTACTGCAGCCCAGTAATCAGGTGCATATCTCTCACTTTAGGGAATACTACCATCATTTTGTATGCTTGCTCAAGTAACAACATACACTCACCTCTTGGAACAACTCGAAGATAGGCTCTCAGAGGGCACGTGTAATGTAAAATTCGCGTAATGTAACCAGTCATTTTCCATAAGAAACAGTGATAATAGGCATAGATACGTTCCACAACCATACATAAACACACTATGCCAAAGATATAAGATAAGTAGAACATATTTTATAAGTATATAATAAAGCAGAAAGACCTGTAGTTATTTATATTAAAATACAAATAGTGTACAGTATAAAAGATATACAGATTTACTCTACAGTAAACAAATTAATGTACAGGGTATTCTATTATGCGGTGGGCAACAGGCATACACTGGGAGGTGCGTGGTGGTGGTAAGCATGTAACTAAAGCGGTGGGAGAAGATGAGGAGGATGCGAGAGAATGAACCTCTGTCTGCAAACGTAAACAAAGATAAAATAACCAAAGCAAGAATAAAAAACTTTAAAAAAAAAAATCATTATGCAATGCCTAAATGTAAAACACATTCTACTCACTCTATATACGGTGAGCAACAGGCATGGGACGAGCGTGGTGGCGGTGAGCACTTGTACTCTCACCACGCTCATAACGGGCCAAAACTTTAAGTTTTACTTCAAGGTTTATTGCCTTTCTCACTCTTTTGGTAGTAGAAGCACTTCCACAGTCTTTTCCTGGGCGTTTACTGGCCATGATAGACACGTATATAAAAATTTGCAAAAAACTCGGGAAACACAAACCTTACCACAAAAGCAGTTAAAACAAACAATAAATACACACAGTATGCTGGGTATAGAAACACTGAGGCACATGGCAGCATGGTGGGAAAGTGCCTCCAAGGCAGTTGATTATTTACTAAAATCAGTTGTTTTTTTTTTTTTTTTTTTTTTTTCAAATTTTTCGCGGGCACTTTATTTCAATTTTGCATATAGAAACGTTAAAAAGCGAGTTAACTGTACTTGATTCAGAAGATTTTTTGCTGCTGGAGGCTTGGAAGAATTCTTTTATTATTTATGCCATAAAGAATATTGCTGAACCCTGAAAGGACGTGATTGCAGTTTTTATGAAACTTGTGTGAAAGAAATTAGCCCCACATCTTGTTTCAAGTTTTCAAGGGTTTGTAGCTTCTTAAACCATAAATTCTTAACCGTATGGTCCTAGTGCTGTACTGTTCAAGTAAGTCTTAACTGAAGGTTCAGAAAGCAGCTAATGATGAATGAATTACCCTGCTTCCATCAATTTCTTACCATGCGTAATACTCTATAACTAGTCCAAACATACCAGTGGATGCAAGAAAACTATAAGAGCTTTTCCTTAGATATATATTCATCTGAAACATAGTATCCCCTTGCTGGGATTCGAACCTAGAACACATTATCAGTGTGCCAAAGGTTTAAAAAAAGAAACAAGACTCTGCTAGCTGCTAAGCTAGGGAATAAATAGTTTCTGTTCATTTTACTGTCTCTTCCCAACTTGACTCGTGACTTTTTTCCCATTTAATTAAAATCATCTGTTACAGAGGCATCAACAATGAACAAATAAAGCACATTATTATATGTGAAAACTTGGAACGTATTTTGCCTCTGGCTGGGATTTGGACCTAAGACACATCATCAGTGTGCCAAGGTGCTACAGCTACACCACCAAAAGTATATAAGAAACAAACCTCTCATCTAACTGTTAAGCTTAGGAATTAAAACATTCTACTAAATACCTTTTGTTCATTTTACTGTTTCTTCTCAACCTCGTACATGGCTTGGTTTTACATTTAATTCGTTCCATGCTATATAGACGTCAGCAGTGTATAAATACACACATTATTGTATGCGGTGGGGTTGTTTCATGTTTCGCATCATAACTATATAGCATATGATTTTAATAAAATGAGAAAACAAGCCATAAGTGAGGTTGGAAAGAAACAGTAAAATGAATAAAAAGCATTCAGTAGAATGCATTCATTCCTTAGTTTAGCAGTTAGCTAAGAGGATTATTTCTTCTTTATACCTTTTGTGTTGAAGTTGGTAGTGCCTTGGCACACATTGATGTGTCTTATGTTCGAATGCTGGCCAAGAGCAAATTCTTTCATGTTTTCACATATAATAATGTGTGTATTTGATCATATATGAATCTTATTAGAATTAATTTTGATGCAAGTGTCATTTTAAAACCTTTTTCACTTCCAAGATAAATATACCTGTATCATTGATATTCTTTTCTCTTAGAAGCTAACGTACCCACTCTGGTCCCTCATAGAACCGTATCTAAAGCATTTTTCCATTGATTAAATGTTGTTCTACAAGTTTTTGTTTCTTAACAAAGCAAAATAGCATTATTTGTCATTAAATGACATTGCAATGAAAGAATATTAGTTTTACCCTGAAGTTTTTACTTATACTCACACCAGTGACATGCAGAACTGTGCCACTCTGAGAATGTTTATGATATAAAAGTAAATATATGAATAAGGACTAAATACCCCTTGTGGCCTTATATTGTAGTGTAATTTTCTATATCATGCTATCCTTGAGTTCTTTTTGAATTCTTGGTCAGGCTCCTATGTCATCCAAGCTTCATATTATGTCTTTTTTAAGTAAAATTTCGACAATGCTTCAAATACTAAATATGTGCCCAAATAAAAAAAACACTAAAGACTCAAAATGTCATGCTTTGACAGAATAATTATTACAACAGTATTCAAAAATAATAAGATACTTGCCTAAAGTAATTTAAGTGCATTTTTAGATGATGTATTGATTATTTTCTGTACTTCAAATTATAAGACTGAGGGATTTTATTATTTTTGCAAAACCTATTCTGATTCAAGACAAGTGGAGCTCTTTGAGTTCAGACTGCATGGAATCAAACGTGTGTACTTAATCTTTAGTACTTTACTGGAGTAAGCTGAGTCCTTGAATAGCTGAATTACAATCTGTTGTCTGAGCTTGCAGTTCCTTCAGCTGCTGTAATGATTCAGATATTGATTATGTACTTCAACCCTTTGGGTCTTGTGTCTGTTGTCTGGACCAGATTATCACTGGAATCTATTGAATCAAGTCTCGAGTGGCCATGGTATAAAGGAAGAGTGAGAGTAACAAACATGAAGAAAAAAGTTAGTACTCTTAATTTTAGTAGGTTGCACATTGCATTTGATGTGGAAATGCTTGATAATGCATATTCGAGAAATGTATTTCCTCTTTAATCTACATTCCAGGGTTTGGATTATGTACAGTAGCAGAAACTAACAAGGGCTCATATCTCTCTGCTGAATCTATAAGCAATCCTCCGAGTGATGATGTTGATATCAGGCTTCCCGAGGACATTGGTCAAGAAGCCGCTTGGAGATTATTGGAAGAAATATATCGAGGTGGTTGTGTTGATTCGCTTTGTCAACCTTTAGTATTATTATTTATGATTTTAACTTCAAAAGATATCTCCAAGATAGTCTTGGGACCTCTTACACCTTATTCGTAAGTATTACACCCCTTCATTCTGAACCTCTGATGTCGCTACTGTTGGTGACCAAAATCATGTGGCTTGAAACAGTTGTACTTGTGATTGATTTATAACTTTAATATAACAGCTCCGTCGTATGTTTGGTTTGCGTTATAGAAAATTAGAATATTATTGTGTCCTTGCATTATTTAAAACCTGCAAAATGCCATTTCAGTTTGCCTTTGCAAGAGAATACATGCCAGTATTTACTTACATATATGATTCTTTACATACTCAAAGTTTTATCTTCTAAGGATATCCCTTTTCATGATGAGATTCTACATTCCTATTTCCTTTATTTTACAGAATACATTTTCTTCGACATATTAGAGATTTCTTTCAAGTTACATTCAAGATAGACGAGTATCAGGACAATGCTGACTTGTTTTCTGATGGTGATAAAGAAGCAGAGGAGAAAGAATTTAGATGTGGTGAAAAAAAGCTTGTATTGACATGTGTAGGAATAGGTTACACAAATGTCAGTAAAGGACAGATTTAATTTTAGCAAATACACTTATTTACTTGCCAACATCTGGTCTAAGTACTAAACCTAAGGAAATGAGTCAGATATATTTACATTAAAATCTATGTAAATTTTGGTGATATTTATTATTTTAGTTATGATATAACTTCCCAACAAATGTTAATAACATTTTGAAAATGTGGAAATAAAGCTAATGCTATTGAAGTACTTTTTATGAATGGAAAAAATGTACAAGTTACCTCTAGTAGGAATTGGGTAAGTACGGTGTTTTAACAGCTGCAACCCAGCTTCAACGAGCATCTGTAAGACTTGAGCTGACAGGTGTGGTTCTGTCATACGTGAGCTGTTGAATATATAATAACATTAAATTCATGGATTAATGTACTGTTTTGTGCTCTAGTGTATACAGAAGCTCCCCTCTTATGAACAGCCGAGTTATGAACATTCACAGATGTGAACAAAACTCTACCCATGTAATAATGTATGTATTACTGTACTGTAGTGTATTATTACATAATTATTAATATATATGTTTTATGTAGTTGTTAAGTGTCTTTAGCCTAAGTACTATACAGTACTGCATGTGTATGTACTGTCCAGTATATTTTTATTTACTTAAGCACAACTTACCAACAATTCTTAAGAACATACTTCTGGAACCTAACTCAACTTACCAACAATTCTCCTTACGAACATACTTCTGGAACCTCGTTCGTAAGTTGGGGAGTGTCTGTGCAAATGTATATACAGACCCCCTACATTTTTTCTGTCAGTTTTAGATATTTTAATTTTGTGATTCCTCCAAGGCAAGTTAGAGGCTATCTGAATACCCAATATGTTCATAGAATTAAGAGGATAATTTTCGTTGTCTTCAAAGACAATAGCGTTATCAAAAGGGACAAAGATAATGAAATAGCCAGAAACTGTGTATTGGAGGCAATAAATATTGCTAAATTTTGGGTGCCCCACTCAGATGCTCTCTGTAAATCGGAGTTAAGAGTTGCACATACAGCGATATAAGATTGATTTCAAGTAGCATATGGTCATGAGGAGAAGGCAGAAGAAAGCTGGAGGGTTGAATCATCAGCAAAGTGTTGAGAACAACAAACAGTCATTTATTTCCATTTGGCAATGGCTATTCTTTTACAAAAGTAAGAGTACACTTATAAGTAGACATGTAATTGAACTAATAAGTAAGAGGGTAATACATACAGTGAAAAGAAATATAGCATTCATAGAAAATGAAGATTACCATGAGTTAACAGAAACGTATAAAATTATAATGACAATAATCATACTATAATAAAGATGTTAATAATATAGTAGTAATAGTAGCACTCGATACAGGATCATTATTATCGGCATCATCACCATATTTATATTCCTTACAGTGAGAATAATTAGTTCTTAAATTAGAAATCAAAGAAGGCGATATCTATTTACATATAGAATGGTTACTGTTAAGGGAAATTATTTTAAATCATTAAGTTTGATTAGTGTGTGAGCAGTAACTATTTGTCCAAAAGTCAAAAAAAAACTATATAGTTTGCCTTTGAAGGCTGTTAAGGAGGATGAATTTTTAATATGTTAGAGAGAAGGATGGGGCTTGGAGAAGGTCATTGATGAGGAGAAGGAACAGCGTAGGTGAAAAAACAGAACTGTGGAACATCACTCGTAACTGGGAATAAGGTAGATGTTGGGCCATCAGCAACCAAAGAGATAAAACAGTTAGAAAAAAAGCTGGAAATCAGAGAGGAGGGGTTAAGCCATAGGCAGGAAGTTTGGCCAACTTAGCCTTGTGCCACTTAAAAGCCTTAGAGATATCAAGGGCAACGACAAAGGTATCCCTATAGTTCTTCAAAGAAGATGATTGCATAAGTGAGATAAGACTTGAGGTTACCATTGGATCTTCCCTTAGTGAAGCCCTGCTAGTGATCAGAAAAAGCGAGTTAGATTCAAGACGTTTCAATAGGTGAGAACTGAGCATGTTTCAAATACTTTTGTGAAAGAAAAGTTAAGAGCAATTGGTCTGTACTTGGAAGGAATAGAATGGTCACTCTTCTTAGGAACTGGCTAAACTAGAGCATGCTTCCATGTTGAAGGATTAATGCTGGTTGAGAGAATGAGGTGAAAAAGTAGGCAAAGCACAGGAGCCAGTTCATCTGCAAATTCCTTCAGGAACTTGCAGGGATACCATCGAGTCCTGAGGCTTTGTTGGTCTTCAGAGTGCAAAACTTTGAGGACTTTGCTATTAGAAAGAATAGGGGAGGGCATAGGGCTAGACAGGGATGAAGTAGGAGGGTTAGGTGTGCTGGAATTGCATAAAGAAGAGCTAGCAGAAAATTGAGAGCCAGAGAGAGTGGTTTTATCAATTGGAGAGCAAGCTATAGAACCATCAGGACAAATGAGAGGAGGAAAGCATGAGTTACAGATGTTTTTTGAGAGCACCTTGGCTAAGAATCATAAACATTTATTAGTGGTAGAAAGTTCAGGCCATCGTCTTTCCTTCTTAGACAGGAAGGCTTAGTCCTACGAATCTAAGCAGTGCAGTAATACCTAGTTATAATAACGGCAGAGCAAGTTAAATCAGAAGGAGAGATTTTGTACGATTGGTATGCCTGATCCCTGGCCTGGATAGCCATAGAGCAGGAGTGGTCAGACCAAGGATTAGAGGGACAAAAGGTTGATAGAAGAGGGGATGAACCCCTCCATTCCAGAGGTTATGATATCGGTAACTTTTTGGGGTACCTGATCAGTGTTGCAGGTCCAAAGGCAGTAGTCATCCCATGGACAATCAAGGAGAAAGTTATGCAACCCATTACATTAGGTATGCTTATAGTGCCAAAGACGGTGCTAAGTATGAGGGATCATTAGTGGGAGAGTGAAAATGGAAGACCTTGAGATGAAAGAGTGATTAGAGTTACTGAAAGGGGAAAGTACAATATATAAATAATTTGTAGGCTTAGAAGTAAAGAATAGGTCAAGAACGATATTTCCATGGGCGTGTTGTTCAAGAACATGTGTTGGATGTTTGATAATCTGCTCCAGATCATGAGTAATAGAAAAAGCAAGAGCCTCACTTCCCCCCCCCCCACATATGTGTGAGTTGGATGACACCACTCGCTTTGATATATTTTGAAGTCTCAAATGTAGAGAGCTTCATCGCGTGGATGAAAAGATTGCAAGGATTCATGGCAAGAGGAGAGGTATGTAAAGAAGAATACAGGTATACCTCGCCCAACGTCGTTAATTGGTTCCAGGAGAGACGACTCAAGTCGAAAAACGACTTAAATCGAATTAACTTGTCTCTAGGCTGGCCTAGATATACAGATTTACTGTAGTAGTAGTATAGTTGGGTGGGATATGCCTTTTGCAAAGGCTCCCAAGTCTTGGTTTTGCTTTGCTAAATTGTTTGTGTGGATTTTATTATTTGATTTCTTTTTCTAAAAATTCTTTTTATACATTTTTTCTTTCTTTGACGTCTTTTTCACTGCAATATCTAAATAACAATATATTAGCAATTATTTCAATTTTCTTTTCAATATATGGTTGTGCTAAGAAACTATATTCTGTTCTTATTTGTGCATATGCTTCACAAAATAGTATAAAATGTTCTAGGCTCTCTTCACATTGTTCGCACGTTGGGCAGGTAGTATCTTTATTTTTAAATTTATGTGCAGTAAACATATTAATGAACTCTATTATGCCGGTGGCAGCGGGCTTAGCATGGGACGTGCAAGGTGTTCAGTGTTGCCAGATAAAGCGGATGTTTTTATATTCAAAGGTATGGTGCATTTTAAGATATATATTAATTACAAGATGGTAGTACTGTAATTTAAATAAAAATGTACTTCATCTTTAAGATACTTGAAATAACTTACCAGCTTACATGTATGTTTTTTATATTTATCATTGCTCTCATTTATGTATTCTGGCAACACTGATGGTGGCAGTGAGGACGAGGATGCATACGTTTTGTCACTTAAGTATCAGCTGATGCGCCCGCACACGCTATTTCCCTGACAATATTATATTAAAAATATGTTTGCTGTTTGTTCTTAATGCTTTTTGTCAATTTTCCTCATAATATCCGATCACATTAAGCTGTAGAAGAGGAGTAGGATTCGGAAGAACGAACCTCTTATCGGCAAACGTTTTGCTACATCCGTATCAGCTGATGCACCCTCACACGCTATTTCCCTGACGATATTATATTAAGAATATGTTTGCTGTTCGTTCTTAATGCTTTTATTCAATTTTCTTCATAATATCCGATTGCATTAAGCGGTAGAAGAGGAGTAGGATACGGGAGAACGAACCTCTATCGGCAAACGTTTTGCTACCAGTGCTGCCAAGTCAAGCTGTCCAAAATTTCCTAGATTTGCTTACAAAATTTCCCTATTTGGCTCAAATTATCCCAGTTACAGATACATATACAAAGCCTATTTCAATAGTTAAATACTGCTCATAATCTCATTACATACCTTATTGTTGATCTTTTTGGCAAATGTCATCAGTCATGAAATTTAAATGGGCCTTAGTTATTTCCATGTCTTCAGCAGATGAAGTTTCAAAAGTTCTTTTTGCATGTAACATCCTAACTAATGATTCTGAGGTTAAAGAATTTCTCGTTTGTGTTTTCATTAAGTTCACTTGTGAAAAATTCTCTCTCTCTCTCTCTCTCTCTCTCTCTCTCTCTCTCTCTCTCTCTCTCTCTCTCTCTCTCTCTCTCTCTCTCTCTCTCTCTCTCTCTCTCACCACGATGTCTTACCTTGTCCTGTAGGAGACCACGAGCTTCTAATAGCTACAGTTAATGTCAGGAAGGAAAAGAGACCGCCAATTGTTAAAACTTTCTGATCTCTTGAGAATTATTCTCAAAATTGTTTCTGTGACACTCTTCTTAATGAATACAACATTTTAATTTCAGTACTAACTACAGATTGTGTAAATTATCAAGTTTCTACTTTTACTGATGTTTTTACGAGATGTTTAAATGAATGTGCCCCTCTTACAACCAAAGTCATGACACGCCCTCCTGCTCCGTGGATTGACTCTCAGTTAAAAGAGCAAATGAAAAGGAGAGATGACCTCCTAAGGCAATTTAAATCTGATAACAAAACTCCGAGATGGAAAGAGCCTATAGAAGAGAAAGAAACCTTACTAAAACAATGTTGTCCGAAAAGAAGAAAAATCATTTCAGGGAAGAATTTTCCAAGTATAGGGGAAATATCAAAGGAACTTGGAATGTTATAAAAAGAATAATTCCTGCAAATAAGGAAATCTTAGAAAATTCTGACCTCAGTGATAATGTGGAAAAGCGAGTGAATGATTTTAATAAGTATTTTGCTAAAATAGGTAAGTCCACATATGAAAAGTCCCAAGATAATAATGACTTGATTATTAATCAACCACATAATTGCCAGCCTCCAGCTGAAAGAAATATTATCAATAATTTTAGACCGCACCCAATCGATTTAGTCACACTTATTCTTATCATAAAGAACCTCAAACCAACAAACTCTTGTGGTTCCGATGGGATACAACTTCGCTTCCTAATTGACTCATTGCCAGTTACAGTATTTTTCATTTTAGTCATTGTTAATACATCCATTGTTACAGGCATTTATCCTAACCTCTGGAAGCATCCCTATATCATCCCCGTTTTTAAGTGGAGATACTAATAATGTTGAAAATTATAGGCCAATCTCTCTTCTCAGCATTCTGTCTAAAATACTTGAGAAGGTAGTTGCCACCCAGTTAATAAATTTCCTTGAATCAAATTGTCTATTATGTGAAGAACAACACGGTTTTCGGCCTAAACTTTCGACCGAGACGGCCCTACTTAAAATTACTGATAAAATTTATAGTAATATTGAAAATAAGAAAATATCACTTTTATTATTGTTAGATTTGTCTAAAGCATTTGACAGTGTACACCATCAAATTCTAATGAGAAAACTTTCCAAAGTTCATGTTGACTCATTTTGGTTCGAAAATTATCTGAAAGATCGAATTCAATCAGTTCGAATGGGCTCGACTCTCTTCTTCTTTAGATATCAGTTTTGGCGTTCCTCAGGGTTCAATTTTGGGTCCTCTGCTTTTCCTAATATATGTTAATGATTTACCTCAATTTATAAGAGATTGCCTACTTGTTATGTATGCTGATGACACCCAGATTATGCTTACTGGTGACATTGATAGAATTCCTGAAATCTTAAAAAGGGCTGAAGATATATTAAACTGTGCCAAAAGTTATTTTAACAGTAATGGTCTTTTACTGAACGAAAATAAAACTAAATTCGTTATTTTTGGATCAAATCAATACCTGTCCCGCATTCCTGAGAACATCAGTATAAATTTCAACAATGTTTCACTCTTCCCATCTAATAAGGTTAAAAATCTAGGAGTTATTATGGACAGTACCATGACATTTAATTTTCATATCGATGAACTACATAAAAAAGTGAACGGGACCCTTATTTACTTGAACAGAGTCTATGAAAGATTCGAGCCTGATTGTAGGGTAATTGTAGTACAAACATTGATTTTACGTATTCTCAACTACTGTCTCAGTGTTTGGGGTTCCACGACTAAGACCCAGATGTTAGGAGTGAAAAGGCTCCAGAATTTTGCTGCAAGAGTTGCCATAGGGGGGTGCATAAACATGATCACGTGACTCCCCTCTTTGAGAGATTGGGTTGGCTAAGGATGGACATGAAGTTCATATATAATATCTGTCTTTTAGTTTTTAAAATAAATCATGGAATATTACCGGAATGGCTCTTCTCATTGCCAACAGTTAATCAAGTGCGTATCAATAACGTCAACACCAGATATCAGAATTCTTTTTACGTGCCCAGAACTTCCACTGATATTGGGGCAAGAGCCTTAAATGTAATGGGCCCGAGACTTTGGAACTCTTTACCCGCAAACTTAAGAAGCTGCCAAACATTACCCTCATTTAAATCTCATCTTTTAAATCACCTACTTAATAAGTGATTTTAGTCTTATTATTATCCTCCCATTGGGTAGACGAAGTGTACGTATGCTTATTTTAATGTGTAAATATTTTGATTTTGTGCTTTGCAAATTTCATTTGTTTTATTTTGACATTTTACATTGTAATTTGTAATTAGATTAATTATCATGTAATAGCCATTTTTGATGGAATAAAGTTTTTGACTTTGACTTTGACTTTGACTCTCTCTCTCTCTCTCTCTCTCTCTCTCTCTCTCTCTCTCTCTCTCTCTCTCTCTCTCTCTCTCTCTCTCTCTCTCTCTCTCTCTCTCTCTCTCTCTCTCTCTCTCTGTGCATCCAATGTATTTTTCAATTTCTTCATCTCGGTTACCACACAGAGTAAAAATATAAAGAATTAGAATAATAATAGCTAGTTCTCCAGAATTTTCCTAGATTTTCCCCCTTTCTTTTCTGGATTTTCCCTATATTTTAGGGAATTTTCAAGTTTCTTCCCTGTTTCCCTGTATCCACCTGAATTTCCCTATAACAAGGAAATTTCCCTGTACCTGGCAGTCTAGTTTGCTACTTCCGTATCAGCTGATGCACCCTCACATGCTATTTCCCTGACAATATTATATTAAAAATAACTTTGATGTTTGTTCTTAATGCTTTTTTTTTCAGTTTTCTTCATAATATCCGATCATAGCCAGTTTATCGTTTAGTGTTATAACATGACGCTTAACACTTGCACTAGGAATTTTCTTAGCCATGGGGGCAAATTATAAGGTCACAAATGAATGATAATGAGAGTAGCCGATAAACAGTCGTATACCGTGCATAAACTAATCAATTCAAAACAATAGCGGTTTTGCGGGAATGACGAGTGACGACGCCTAACAGTAGATATTGGAACTACTGTACGTATTTTAATAAGATTTTATATGCTTTTATTCTTATTTATTGTACAATAACATGATTTTATGTGCTTTTGTTTTTATTTATTGTACAGTAACATGATTTCATGTACTTTTAATGGTTTTCTAGTGATATTATGATTCCAACATTTGTAGCTGACAGACGTAAAGTTGATTATAATGATGTAAACTTTATTTTTATTTTTATTTTCCATATATTTTTTTGAAAACCGACGTATAATCGAGAACGACTTAACTCGAAACGACTTAAGCTGAGGTATACCTTACAAAGTTAGTGGAGTTAGGAGAGCAGATGCAAAGAAATATAATGGTGGTAAAGAGATAGATCTTCAGCCAGAAAATATTGAAATTAGGAAATTCGAGGTCCATGAGTCTTGCAATAGGTGTACTGGTGTTACAGTAGGCACAGACATCACCTTAAGAAAAGAAACTAGAATGCATGTTGTAGTGAGAGATTTGAAACGGGTCAGGGGATGCATAGCTAGACAGATGGTTTTCTGAGAGGAGAAGGAGGTTGTGGAGGGATTTGCCTTGGTGCTATTCCACAGACGAAAGCTTAGAGGGCAGTTCTCAGATGTTAGAAATATAGATGTAAGGTTGCACATTCCTTGAAACAGAACCATCCATAAGCTATTGCATAATAGTAGACTGCAGTGTTCATGAGTTGGGGAGCATCTGTAGTTTCTCCATAACTCTTCATTTTAGTGAAACAGGCCTATTGTTTAGAGTTGTTTCTCCTTTTCTTTGTAAAGTTAGGTACTACGGTTGTTTATTTCCGCTTCTGTGTATCTCCCCAAATTCCAACAGTATTTAAAATATGATGCACAGTGTTACAGATATTGGTGCAGCACATTTCTTAAGTATATAGGGGATATACTGTCAAGCCCTACTGCTTTATTATCATATAATTATACCTCTGCTTTGCATACTTCTGTAATTGAAAAGGTAATGTTCCTTAAGTCTGGCCCATTTTCCCTCATCTCTGCAATATGAGGATGTGGAGTCTTCTTCACTGTTAATACTGCGTGAAACTCCTTGTTCAATTGTTTGTAGATCTGTATATGTTTCAATGCTTCCGGCTGCACTTTCCCACTTTAAAACTTGTTCTTTAACCTTAATGTTCTCTCTAACAAAATTGAGCAAAAGTTTGTGGAGACCAAGGATTAGAGAGAGAAAGAGTTCTGATAGAAGAGATGATGAACGCCTCTATTCCCGAGGTTATGATCTCAGCAATTTTTTGGGATACCTAATCGGGGTCGCCAGTCCAAAAGCAGTAGTCGTCCCATGGACAGTCAGGGTGATACCTACGCAAACTATTACTTTGGTTATACTCCTAGTGCCAAAGACGGCGCTAAGTATGAGGGATCGTTGGTGGGAGAAGTGAAAATGAAGAGACTGTGATCAAAGAGTGGCCAGAGTTACCAAGAGGGAAAAGTACAGAATATTCTTAAAAGTAAAAAATATGTCAAGAATGATAGCTGCATGGCTGTGGTTATCAAGAACACTTATTGGATGTTTGATAATCTGCACCAGATCATGAGTGATGGAAAAATCCAGAGCCTTATTTCTCCTCACATATGTGTGAGTTGAATGAAGCCACTCACTGCGATGTATTTTGAAGTCTCCAATGTAGAAAATTTCGTCTCGTGGATGAAAATATCTTAAGGACTCATGGCAAGAAGAGATATATTCTAAGAAGGACACAAAGTAGGTGGAGTTACGAGAGCAGTAGCAGAAGCAAAGAAATATAGTGGTGGTAAAGAGATAGATCCTCAGCCAGAAAACATCGAAATTAGGAGATTCGAGGTCCATGAATCTTGCAGTAGGTGTGCTGGTGTTACAGCAACCACAGACCTCACCTTTAGAATAGAATGAGAATGAAGGTTTTAGTGAGAGATTTGAAACAGGTCAGGGGATGCATAGCTAGACAGCTGGGTTTCTGAGAAGAGGAGGAGGTTACGGAGGGATTTACCTAGGTGCTGTTCCACAAACAACAGCTCCATAGTGCAGTTACCATATGTTAGAAATGGGATGAAAGGTTGCACATTTCTTGAAACAGGACCATCCTTATGTTGCAGCATAATAATAGTAGTCTGCATAGGCACTGTATATTCCACGTGTTCGTATCTCTGGATGATTGTGAGTTGGGGGGGCATCTGTCGTTTGTCTCTAACTTTGCAGGTTCCTTAGTTATGTGAAACAGGTCTGTTGTTTAGAGCAGTGCTTCTCCTTTTCTTTTTAAAGATAGGTACCATATTTGCTTATTTCCGCATATGTGAATCTCCCCAAATTACAACAGTATTTCAAATACAATGCACAGTGCAACAGATAATGCTGCAGCACAGTTCTTAAGTATATAAGGGATATACTGTCAAGCCCTACTTCTGTAATTGAAAAGGTGATGTTTCCTATGTCTGGCCCATTTTCTCTCATCTCTGCAATATGAGGGTGTGGAGTCTTCTAAACTGTTAATGATGCGTGAAACTCCTTGTTCAATTGTTTGTAGACTGTTTATGTTTCAATGCTTTCGGCTGCACTTTCCCACTTTAAAACTTGTTCTTTATCCTTAGTGTTCCCTCTCACAAAGCTGAGAAAAAGTTTGTGCGGACCAAGGATTAGAGAGAGAAAGAGTTCTGATAGAAGAGGTGATGAATGCCTCTATTCCCGAGATTATGATCTCAGCAATTTCTTGGAATACCTAATCAGGGTTGCGGGTCAAAAAGCAGTAGTCGTCCCATGGATAGTCAAGGAGATAGTTACGCAAACTATTACTTTGGTTATGCTCCTAGTGCCAAAGACGGCGCTAAGTATGAGGGATCATTGGTGGGATGAGTGAAAATGAAGAGACTGTAGTCAAAGAGTGGCCAGAGTTACCAAGAGGGAAAAATACTGAATATTCATAAAAGTAAAAAAATAGGTCAAGAATGATAGCTGCATTGTCGTGGCTATCGAGAACACATATTAGATGTTTGATAATCTGCAACAGATCATAAGTGATAGAAAAATTCAGAGCCTCACTTCCCCTCACATATGTGTGAGTTGAACGAAACCACTCACTGCGATGTATCTTGAAGTCTCCAATGTAGAAAATTTCGTCTCGTGCATGAAAAGATCTCAAGGACTCATGGCAAGAAGAGATATATTCGAAGAAGGGCACAAAGTTAGTGGAGTTACGAGAGTAGTAGCAGAAGCAAAGAAATATAGTGGTGGTAAAGAGATAGATCTTCAACCAGAAAACATTGAAATTAGGAGATTTGAGGTCCATGAGTACTTACTTACTTACCTAATTGTGTTTACGGGAAAGAGCCCAAAGCTCGTATCTTCCCGTCTCCTGATCAGTTCCATTTTATACTTAGTGATACTTATCGTACCTGTCCTTAAAACTATGGATTGAGATAGCATTAACTACCTCCACGCTTAGCCAATTCTAATTATCAACTACTCTTACACTGAAAAAGTATTTCCTTACATCCTGCAAAGAAGTTTTCTTACGAAGCTTCAAACTATGACCTCTAGTTCTAGAGCCAGCCATATCAAAATATCGATCCCTATCCACTCTATCATAACCATGAAGGAATTTAAAGACTGTCACCACATCCCCCCTCACTCTTCTAGCTTCGAGTGATGGTAAGTCTAATTCCCTCAGCCTCTCATCATAACTGAGATTGCGAATTTCTGGCACCAGTTTCGTGGCATGTCTCTGAACTTTTTCAAGCTTAGCTATGTGCTTTTTCAAGTGCGGATTCCAAAAGGGGGCTGCATATTCGAGTTTTGGCCTCACATAGGTTACATAAATATTTCTGAACATTTCCTTGTCCATGTGCCTGAAGGTTACCCTTACATTTGATAAGAATGCATATGCTGCCCTTATTATGCCATTTATATGTATTTCTGGAGACAAATCTGCCAGTATGTTTACTCCTAGATCTCTCTCATTTTCTGTCTCTTGAGGTTGTACTCCAGCCACCGAGTAGTCAAGCTTGGACCTTCTTGCACTTGTACCCATTCTCATTACCTTACATTTTGAAGTATTGAATTTCATTAGCCACTTTTCTGACCACTCATGGAGACTATTTAGATCCTCCTGAAGTTCTCTACCATTGTTCTCGTTTTTTACTTTCTTCACAATCTTTGCATCATCTGCAAACATATTCATGAATGAATTTACAGACTCTGGTAGGTCATTTACATATACAAGGAACAAAAGTGGCCCTAAAACTGAACCCTGTGGAACTCCACTACTAACTCTTCTCCATTCAGACACTGAGTGTCTTACTCTAACCCTCTGTTCCCTTCCTTCGAAGTAAGTTTTTATCCATTCCAAGACATTTCCACCTATTCTAGCCATTGCTTGCAGCTTCCTAATAAGTCTCCCATGTGGAACAGTGTCAAACGCTTTCTGGAAGTCTAGGAATATGCAATCTAGCCCAGCCCTCTCTTTCCTGTAAGATTCGGCTTACCTCATCATAAAATTTTAATAAGTTTGTTACTGTTGATCTACCTTCTCTGAAGCCATGTTGCCTCACTGACAAAAAGTTGAAGGATCCCAAGTGAAGAGAGATATGTTTCCTTAGTAGTTTCTCCATAACTTTGCAAACTATGCTGGTCAAGGAAACTGGTCTATAGTTCAGAGCCGTATCCCTCCTTCCCTTTTTGAAGATAGGTATCACATTGCTTGTTTCCAGCATCTTGGAATCTCCCCTGACTCCAGTGACTTTTTAAATATGATACTTAGTGCCACTGATATTGAGTTTGCGCATTTTTTAAGCACATGAGGGGATATGTCAGCAGGACCTGTAGCTTTATGAACATCTAAATCCATCAGCGCTTTGCATACCTCTGTGGCTGTAAGGTTGATGTTCTCTAATACCGGCCCTTGAGCTTCTATATCTGTAATCTGAGGGGGTGGGGTATTTTCTTCTGTAAATCCTGACTGAAACTCCTTGTTCAATTCTTTGCAGATCTCTTCATCCGTCTCAGTGCTGCTTCCATCCGCTCTCTTTAGCCTTAAAACCTGTTCTTTTACCTTCACTTTTCCTCTGATAAAGCTGTGGAAAACCTTGGGATTTTCTTTAGCCTTCCTGGTGATGTCCCTCTCATAGCCTCTGCCTCTCTCCTTTTCCTTAGGTAGTCATTTCTTGCTCTTTTGTAGGTTTGCCAGGCATTTATGTTTTTTCTCCTATACCTTTTCCAGCATTTGTCTCTCCACTCCTTAGCTCTTTTACACTCATTATCGAACCATTTCTCTCTGGCATGAATTAAACCTACTTTGGTGACAGGTATGCAGCAATCTACTATCTTCCCATATTTCTCACAAAAGATGTCATACATTTCTTGTACAGATTTGTTGTAAAATAAGGTTCTCCAGTCAATAACTGCAAAAAGCTCATTCATTTTGATGTAATCTCCTTTCGGATAGTTCCTCCTCATGTCCTCAGTGCCTCTACTCTCAGGCAGAATGTCTTCAATGATATTCTCCATCAACAACATACACTGGTCATTCTTGCCAATTGGTGGTTCATACTCAATTTTTTCCATATCCAACACATTATCTGTGAATACTAGATCAAGTAGTGATGGCTCATCCCCACCCCTGGCCCTCGTTGGTTCCATTACATGTTGGTGTAGGAAATTCCCTTGTGCACAATCTAGGAATCTTGCCCCGAATGAGTTCTCACCTCTGTGTGGGTCAAGATTTATTCAATTTATCTCTTTATGATTAAAATATCCCATAATCAAAATCCTACATTTTTTCTCCCGTGCCATGTTAACATCTGAGTTTATGACTTCAATAGTACCTATATGAATTTACTCATAAATTTCAAGCCTATTCTGGTTTCTTGGTGGATTATATACAACAGTTATTATAATGTTCTCTGACCCAGTATTTATGCGAGCAACAAGAAATTCTTTGAACTCACTTTCTATAGCCAAGTTTATTTCTTCAACTTGAATCCTTTCACTTATGAGCAGTGCTATCCCTCCACCAGTCCTCTTAGATCTTTCAATCCTTAATATCAGAAGCCCTTAGGAAAAACTGTGACACTGTTTATGTCCTCACTCAACTTAGTCTCTGTAATTGCTACTATATCTGCCTTACTGTTGTGAATCTTATCTTTTAATTCTACTGCCTTACCAGCTAATCCATCAGCATTTGTGTATAACAATCTTAATGAGGCCCCATCCCCTGATCTTCTGTCATTATCTTCTTTATCTCCCCTTTGTCTGGAAGAACTCTGAAATGAAATTTTTTCTTCTCTTCTTCATTTCTTTCCTCATTTAACCTTCTTGCCTCTTCCAACAAGTTTTTTATCTTTCCCATCTCTTCCTGTGTTCTGTATTGTCTAATGAACACTTCTTTGAATTCTTGAAGGTCTTTTAGACTTTTTTTTCTCAACAATATTTCCCTATATGTTTCCCCTCTCTCAAAGGTTACTTTTGTTGGTCTCAGCTTTCCTTCCCTCGAATATTTATCTAGTTGGTGTATGTTTACAATATCCTCAGGACCACAAACTACTCCAAGCTTTCTTATCAGATCTACAACCCTAGCTTTATTTTCTTCAAGTCTCCCCTGCCATGTTGGCTCCTGGGATTCGCTTATGCCTGAGATTACCACTGTCTTCTCTTTATCAAGTGCCTGTTTGATGAGTGGGTTTGCCATTTCCATCACAACGTCTTTCATTTTTTCGATTACTGTCTCTTTATAGTCAACTGTTTGTATGTTTTCCAGTGCCACCACCTTTACAGCCTCTTTTGCTGCCACATTCCCCTTTAGTGCATCAGCAAAGGAAGTTTTCATGGCATCATTTTCCATATTCAGCTCCTGGAACTCTTTTCTAAACTGTTCAATGTTTTCCTTGATCTGGACATTCCAAGCAGCAATCTCGTCTCTCTCAGAAGAGAACAGTGAACTAATATCTAATTCATTTAGGTTGTCATTCAGCTGTTTGTTTTTATCTTCTTGTTTAGAAATTCTAGTTTCTAGTTCACTCGCTTCCCCTTCCAGCTTCATTATTCTTTTTTCTAGTTCCTTTCTCTCCTGCCCTTGTGCTTTATTTGCTTCCTCCAAAGATCTTATTTGTTCTCTGAGTGTTTCATTCTCTTTCATTTCTCTTTACATATTCCGAATTTTATCATCAAGGCTTATAACCATTGCCTCTAAATCCTTGATTTTCTGTTTTAGTCTCCTAATAGCTACCCCTCCTCCCGACCCATGGGTGGAGAGGTTTGGGACAGAGATGGCCTCATTTTTATGTTCTCCCTCTCACAGAATATAGAAAGAAGAAGAGAAAGAGAAAAAAAAGAGAGAAAAACTTTTCTTTAAGCTTCAAACCGAATTTTTATATCTCCATATAAGTGTTATTTAGTGACTCAATTTATCTCTTTTCTGGTAACACACATCTTAACTTAAAAATGTGACCATGGTAATTTGAGGATAAAAAGAAAAAACGCAACAAAACAAAAGTCAAACTTGAAGGAAAATTCGAATTTGTCTGAGGAGGCACCCACCTGCTTCTGCTATATATTCTTCCTAACTGATAAACTCACTTGCTAACCAAGATATGTTATCACAGGATCAGACTTTACATTTAACTCAATATATATACAAAATAAAAAAAATAGTAAAAGAGAAAGCTAAAAGAAAAGAAAAAAAAATGAAGAAAATAAGACAGCTGTACTACTTGGCAACTTAACTCAGTACTGTTGACAGGTGTATTTTTGGTATTTATTTAATTATTCAATTATTTCGTGTTTCAAACTAGCTATCAAATTAATATAAATGGGAAGGATACTGATTTTAACAATATATGGAGCCACAGGATCAGGTGAACGGCTTAATAGCTCTCCCCAGTTGACACAAAAAATTAGGTCTTGCAGTAGCTGTGCTGGTGTTACAGCAACCACAGTCATCACCTTTAGAACAGAATGAGAATGAAGGTTGTAGAGAGAGATTTGAAACAGGTCAGGGGATGCATAGCTAGACAGCTGGGTTTCTGAGAAGAGGAGGAGGTTACGGAGGGATTTACCTAGGTGCTGTTCCATAAACAACAGCTCCATAGTGCAGTTACCATATGTTAGAAATGGGATGAAAGGTTGCACATTTCTTGAAACAGGACCATCCTTATGTTGCAGCATAATAATAGTAGTCTGCATAGGCACTGTATATTCCACGTGTTCGTATCTCTGGATGATTGTGAGTTGGGGGGGCATCTGTCGTTTGTCTCTAACTTTGCAGGTTCCTTAGTTATGTGAAACAGGTCTGTTGTTTAGAGCAGTGCTTCTCCTTTTCTTTTTAAAGATAGGTACCATATTTGCTTATTTCCGCATATGTGAATCTCCCCAAATTACAACAGTATTTCAAATACAATGCACAGTGCAACAGATAATGCTGCAGCACAGTTCTTAAGTATATAAGGGATATACTGTCAAGCCCTACTTCTGTAATTGAAAAGGTGATGTTTCCTATGTCTGGCCCATTTTCTCTCATCTCTGCAATATGAGGGTGTGGAGTCTTCTTCACTGTTAATACTGCCTGAAACTCCTTGTTAAATTTTTTTGTAGATCTCTTTGTCTCGGTATTGCTTCTGTCTGCCCTTTCCCACTTTAAAACCTGTTCTTTGACCTTAATGTTCCTTCTCACAAAGCTGAGAAAATGCTTGTGCAGACCAAGGATTAGAGGGAAAAAGTTTTGATAGAAGAGGGATGAATGCTTCCATACCCAAGGTTATGATGTTAGCAACATTTTGGGATACCTGATGAGGGTTGCAGGTCCAAAAGCAATAGTCATTCCATGGACAATCAAGAAGAAAGTTACACAAACCATTACACTGGGTATACTCATAGTGCCATAGACAGCGCTAAGTATGAGGGATCATTGATATGGGAGTGAAAATGGAAGAGATTGAGATCAAAGAGTAGTCAGAGTTACCAAGAGGGGAGAGTACAAAATAAGCTTAGAGGTAAAGAATAGATTAAGAATGGCTTTGATAACCTGCTCCAGATGGTGTGACGTAATGTGACATTACCCATGTGGTGTCATCTGTAAAGTGTGTTAACAAAGAAATGACAGGTTTATGGTTCAACCCATTGGCCTCTCACACCTCTGTCTCTCTGATCGATGGATGTCAGAAATGTTCAAATTACTGTGTTGCTTCCATGAGAACCGAAAGCCAGCTTCCACAACAAACTATACATTGTACATACATACATGTATACTTGGGAGAGGTGTATAGGTAGAAAGTATACATATAGGCACTTATGTTAGAATGTTCCTTGTGCCAAACTGGTATTCCTTTAGGCAATCTCCTCACACTATAGGTGATTGGTTGTTTTCCCTTCTCTGGAAGCTTATTGGTGGAGATGTCACCAAGAATACCATGCCCTGCCATCCCGGTGATACAAAAGAGTCAGAAGCAGTTAAAGAAGGGCAGAGTCTTGTGGGCACCAAAAGGGTTAGCACTTTACCTTAAGGGAGCAGGAGCATTGAGGCATAAAATAAGTGTATAACTAAATAAACTAAGTGTTAAATATATTTGCATATCCATTATCACCTCGCATGCTGTAGCTCTGGTCTGTTAGTGTAGAGAATACCTATACGACACTGGTGGCAGCCTAGTACGATACCATGCCTAAATTACCATGAAGAGATAAGAAGTTATATGCCAGTGAATCTCATGCCGTGAAAAAATTCAAGATACAGATTATAAAGCATCTCTGGAAGCAATGTCGGAGGAAGAAAAAATTTGTCGAATCCTTGAGTTAGAAGCTTTAAGACGCCTAAAAGAAAGTGGCGAGGCCTCACCGTCGAGGAGAGGAAATGTGGCCGACAGTGACGCTAATGACAAAACAGACATCGAGAGCGACGCCTCAAACTCTGACGACTCTCAGGTTATAGAAAAACCACAGCAAGTCACACCTCATCCTCCTCATCCCCATCCCCGTACTGTAAAAACCGTCCCATACATTTTGACTCTGAGGGAAAGTTGCTGAAATGTCGTTCACGAGGACTGAGAAACGTCAACTTGAGAAAGAATTTCAGCGCGATTTACGTACTTCACCCTGCATAGCACTGTGAATGGTGCTTTAAGGAACAACACCCCTACTAGGTGTTATTTGTTGCTGAATTCGACTAAAAAGATGCCTGGAATGGTGAATCGGCGATCTTGCAAGAGGTATGGACGACATTGGTGAGAAAACCAGCGAGTTCAGAAGAAAGGAAAACCCCATCCCTCAGTACCAGAGGCAGTGACGTTCTTCAAGCAGCACCCCAAAATAGCTAAGTACTTGCAATTTTTATTCAGTGAGTAATGGGACTACTATTAAAAGAACTATAGGTTGGAGTACTCGGCCATTTTATTTTGTAGACATGCTTTGACTCAGCCACCCCACATATAAGAGGGAATATGGCTTTAGTAAATTAATAGAAGTAGAATTTCTTTACCCGGTACTAAACTAGATAATTTGCACTAATAGCTATAAGCAATAATAAACAGTATAACGAGTAATTGCGTTTGAAGGGTGTTCAATTTATTTTTTTTATTACCTAGGCTAAGTATTATATGGGCGAAGGTATTGATTTGACTTAAAAAAAAATATTATATGTGTACGACTAATTATATGCTAATTTTCTAAAGAGGAAGTAATCTTATTGAGTATCGTTTGCGGGAGTGAGTGTTCAAAAAATATAAGTCGTACAGTTTTTATACACTCCGAAATGCGCATAAAAATTACCTTGAGAACAAACTTGAATCCGCTTGAAAGATATTTCTATTATCACGTGTGATATTTTCAAAGAAAGAAAATGCAGGAATGATTGATTGATCTCTCAGCTTCATTAGTATGAAGTAATGGTATTTGTATTGATCATTTACTGTTAAAATACATGTATGTCATATCCATTGAAGAATCAGACGTTTTTATGTTACTAAGATTATTATAGTTCGATATAACGCTGTGCCCTGATATGGGGGTCGGTGTTGTACCCTACCACATCGTGGATGGGAAGCATAGAGGGGACCAAGGACCATTGACACAGTCATGCGACTACAGGGGCCGATCGCAATTTCACACACACATTCCTTCAGAGTGATGGGGAAAGAAATCAGCGGGCTGTAAACAGAAGAGTGACTGGGGGGAATGTTCAAAGAGGGAAAGAGAGTGTGAGTTGTGAGTATGAGTGAGTGGGGGGGGGCACTTTTGGGTGAAATCGTGAGGAGCTCGTAGGAAGCAGGACAGGGGTAGGGCCTGGGAGGGCCCTTCCTCTGCATCACGCATTTCTTACTGCAAGCCATATGAAAATGAAGAAGACGTATTTGTTGCTATGCGCATAGTTTTAATGGGAAGTGATGTAGACATTGCAATACATATATAAAGGGATATGTTTATGTAAATGCTTCAAAAGTCAACGTATTAAAGTTCCACATGCCTAGATATGGCTGAGGTGCAGTTATTTATATATTTTTTTGTCCCTTACTCCGCCAGTAGGATAGTTGTTCGATATTCGAAATTCCAAGAGAGATATTAATTGATAAAGGATGCGAATTTATGAATGATTTTTCTTATCTATATGAAGTATTTACATTAATTGTTTGAAAAAATATTCTAAATAGATAAATAAATGACTACATAATATACGTATTTATATAAAAAATTCTAAACTTTTCCTGTCTGCAGAGGTAGTCTGTTGGGAAATAATAATTTAAGAGAGAAGGAGAAAAAAATGTCACCCGCCAGAATAAAATGTCCCCCTTTTATCTAGGCCCATACCGAGTACTAGAGATAATGCATGATAAAGAAAAACTTTGAAATTCAAGCAATGATAAAGTTTGCCACTATTATTTTAGCTTGGTCATAAAAAAGGAGTGTGAGCTCACAAGAAACGACAACAAGAATGTCACGCAGCCGTTTCCTGAACTTGAAAAGGACGAGGTCGATCCAGAAACCAGACAGGGGAGGAAACAGCGCATGCACGCAAATCTCCCCGCAAAAGCTAGCTATCTGAAGTCCAGAAGATAAATACTGTATTTAGCTGCATTTTGGGTAGGAAAGGAAAGAGAGAGCAAGAAAAATGGGTAATTAAATACCTAACCAAATGTAAGAATAGGAAGGACTGGAAAAATACCCCCCCCCTTGTCTGCTGAGGTATTCTGTCGGAGTAGTCACTCAAGAAAAAAAAAAACAAATAAACGTTCATTTGAGTTCACAGAAAAAGCATATACTTTTTAATGTATGATTCCTTGAGAGATTATGTAACTTATACGAAATTCATTTTTTTTAATGTTTGCAAGTGAAATATTATTTTTTTTATTTTATTACTGCATGCACAGATACACGTTTGTTTTTATATTGTTTTATGCTGAGGAGTGGATGTAGTCTTCATACGATAATTGTAATATTTTGAAGAGATAAGAATATTAACAAGTTTGAGAAGCTTATTTGCAGATAATTATTGTTAATTTTTATAATTACTATTGTGCTAATTAAGATAATTTTAGCTTTCCAGAGCGGATGTGTTGGAAAAATATATTTCTTAGGGTTATATGGTGGGTCGTCCTGCATTCCACAAGGACACCCAGTGACCTTCGCTCTTTTACCCCCTCCTTTTTCGCCCCTCTCTCCCCCGTCCGGGATACTCTTGCCTCGTGGATACATTCGTGGTTTCATTACCCCCTGGCTACATCTCTCTCTCTCTCTCTCTCTCTCTCTCTCTCTCTCTCTCTCTCTCTCTCTCTCTCTCTCTCTCTCATCTTTTGCTCTTTCTGTATTAAATGATGCTATGTCTTCATGTTGATTGAGTATTTTGCTTGTTGATGTCTTTTTTTCTTTTTTTTTAATTGCTAGATGATAAATGTGACCTAGCTTTATTATTTTTGATGATTGATTTTTTGCATGTTGATGTTACACAGATAATGAAGAAATTGAATTGAGTAGTAACAGAGAGTTTGTTTGCCACATATTTCAACTGTCTTTAAAAGAAATCTGAGCTACCACAGACAAACTGAGCAACAGGAAAGTTGGTGGTTATTGTTGTTGTTGTTGTTGTTCCGGTTTTACGTCACGGATTCCCTTTTCAACCAAGGGCTAGGACGGTTGCCTTCTTGTGAAGGACTTGTTTAGGCAGATGTAATCGTTACCCTGAGTGCATGCCCTTGCTAACTTCAGGCCGTGACGGGGCGCGAACCCTCGACCTGACGCCTCAGAGTCGCGGACACTACCCTTTGAGCCACGGTGACTACTGCTACTATATATATTATGACAGCAGGAATTCGAAATAGTAAAAGAAACTGACCAAAAGAAATTGATTTAAAATGAGCATTATTATGAAATATAAGCACAGAACTTTGTTCTTGCCTCAAAATGCCAGTATCACTTATATATTTACTGTTATTCCTAAGTTATTATTATTTCTATTATTATTATTATTATTATTATTATTATTATTATTATTATTATTATTATTATTATTATTATTATTATTATTATTATTATTATTGTCTTCCTCATTATTACGTTGGCTGTTGTTGTTGTTGCTATCACTCCATGGCCCATCTTGCTAATTATTATTTCCGTAATACTATCAGTAGTAACCCAATGATTAGCATATTTATTTTTTGAATTCATGCCCTTGTGTTACTGTAGTCATTGTTAATAAGAGTATTTCTTTAGTGGCTATTCTTAGTATTTCATGACTTTTTTTATATCTATAGCATATTGATGTCATGCAGAGATAATCTACCAGTTACTCAGCTACTTCCTAAGTATCTTGAATACATATCTGAACGGTATAGACGTGCTTACAACTACCACCCTATTTCCAGGCAGCCCCGATCTGCAATATGAAAAGACTCAAGAAAACATCAACTCAGTGAATATGAGTAATTGCTTAAATGACAATTCTTCCAATGAAAACACAAGAGAGTACTTCAAAATAAATCCTATCGATTGTGCTACCCTAATTCTTACCATAAAGAGCCTAAGAAACTCTGGCTCTTATGGTTCAGATGGTATACCATTTCAGTTCATCAAAGATGCTCTACCCATGATTGCATCCTATATTCTAACTATTATGAACACTTCCATTGTTACTAAAAAGTTTCCTGACTCTTGGAAAATATCACATGTAATACCTCTGCATAAAAAGGGGGACAGAGAAGATGTGACAAACTATCGTTCCATTTCCCTGCTACCCATTTTCTCTAAATTATTAGAAAAAATTGTTGCATGCCAACTTATGTCATATTTAGAATCAAATAGACTACTAACGATTAACCAACGTGGTTTCAGACCAAAACTCTCGACGGAAACTGCACTGCTTAAAGTTACGAATAGTATATATAATAATATAGATATGAAAAAAATATCTTTGCTTATATTACTAGACTTATCAAAAGCCTTCGACAGTGTAAACCATGAAATTCTTTTAAGTAAATGTATTAACTTAAATATTGATCCAAGCTGGTTTAGCGAGTATCTATCTAATCGTAAACAATCCATACGTCTTAACAACATTATCTTTGTGCCAAAAAATGTATCATTTGGTGTTCCACAGGGATCAGTACTTGGTCCTATCCTCTTCTCCATTTACGTAATTTTTTTCTGACTGTCTAGTCGTACAATATGCAGATGACACTCAACTACTCCTTAGTGGTGATATTAATAATCTCCCAGAGCTAACTTTAAGAGCAGAAAACACTCTGTCAAAAATTAAAACCTATTTCCAAGAAATTGGGCTGTTAATTAACGAAAGTAAAACACAGTGCATATTTATTGGTTCAAGGTTCCACATAGCACAAATTCCAGAAAACACAACAATTATTTTTTGCGACAATATTATCACACCTAGCAAAACAGTCAAAAACCTAGGAATTCACTTTGATAACCACATGTTGTTTGATTCCCACATAGATAAAGTATGCAAAAAGGTTACAGGAACATTAATGTACTTATCACGTATAAAAGACAATTTTGAGACTACCACTCGAATAACTGTTGTTGAATCTCTAGCCCTAAGTCACATTAATTACTGCACAACTGTTTGGGGAGCTACCACTAAGACTCAGATAAACAGAATACAGAAGCTTATTAATTTTGCAGCTCGAGTTGCCCTGGGAGGAATAATAAACTTGGGTAGCTGCGGGCAGAAAATAAGGTCGCTTATGCTATTTATGTTTTTGTATTCAAAATTTTGGACCATCATTATCCTAGCTGGCTATTTGATTTAAAAACAGTTAGGGATATAAGGGGAACCAACACAAGACAGAGCAGTGAGCTCTTTATTCACAGAACAAACACAGAAGCTGGTTCAAAGATGATCACTATCAAAGGGCCAACACTCTGGAATAATATTCCAGAGCATCTTAAAAATGCATCCTCCTTCACAGCTTTCAAAGGCAAACTATATAGTTTTCTTTTGGACAAATAGTTGCTGCTCATTAAGAACTAATTATTCTCATTGTAAGGAAACAAATATGGAAATGATGCCGATAATAACGATCCTGTATCTAGTGGCATACTTACTACTTTATTATTAACATTATTGTTAACATTTTTATTACAGCATTATTATTTTCTATGAAAGCTACATTTAATTTAACTATATGTCTAACCCTCTTATTTATTAGTTTAGTTTAATTACATGTCTACTTATAAGTTACTATTAATGTTGAATAACCATTGTACAAAATGGAAATAAATGTTTGTTTGTTTGTTTGCAAATGCAGGGGATGCGCAGTATCCACTTTGTGTGCTTACATATGGCCATTGTTTATACCCACAGGTAATATCTAGTCTTTCCTGCATTTGTAATAGCGAATTAGGCCCTGTTTTCCGGTCCTAGAGTCAACTCCTGGCTATTCTAATTGCAGTATTTGAGCTTGAGAGGGAGATTCACCTCCGTGGAATAGGTGTCGTGAGAGGAAAAATGGTGTCAAGACCACCTCAAAAGTCGTAAAACAAGGGGGAGGAGGCACTCGAACTTGATATATCTGCACTCTTCCAATGTCCGATGGCCCCCTGACGTAGGGTTAAGGGTCATACGTTGTTACAACCCGGACCTATCTCACAGCGTAGAAGTGAGAGGATGACGGAACAAGGCGTGGGGTCGTCCCAGTACCTAGCAATATCCCAAAAAGAGGAACTCCATATGAGGACAGAGGTAATGTTGGGAATGCAAAAGAAGTGAACGAAATAAAACGAGACCAGGGAAACTGAAAATTCCCCACTTCTCTTTTTGAAAGATTTTAGATGGAGATCACACAGGAACATGAAAACTTCCTAATAAGATAAAAGTAAGAAACAAATAGATATTTCTCATACACTGAAACATATGAAGAAACTGCAAACTGTCCTGCCAAACCCGAGTTTTTTATTTTCTTCTAGATTTTAAGATTTAAGTTCAGAAAGCCTCAATGCCTCCCCAAGAAGTAGATATAAGAGAAACTATTTACCCTAGGTTTAATATAGTAAGTGTCACTGACTCAATTATGAGCATTATCAGATAATTGTCATTTATAAACAGTGATTACCTAATTGTGATTACCTAATTGTGTTTACGGGAAAGAGCCCAAAGCTCGTATCTTCCCGTCTCCTGATCAATTCCATTTTAGACTTAGTGATACTTATCATACCTGTCCTTAAAACTATGGATTGAGATAGCATTAACTACCTCCTCGCTTAGCCAATTCCAATTATCAACTACTCTTACACTGAAAAAGTATTTCCTTACATCCGGCAAAGAAGTTTTCTTACAAAGCTTCAAACTATGACCTCTAGTTCTAGAGCCAGCCATATCAAAATATCGATCCCTATCCACTCTATCATAACCATGAAGGAATTTAAAGACTGTCACCATATCCCCCCTCACTCTTCTAGCTTCGAGTGATGCTAAGTCTAATTCCCTCAGCCTCTCATCATAACTGAGATTGCATATTTCTGGCACCAGTTTCGTGGCATGTCTTTGAACTTTTTCAAGCTTAGCTATGTGCTTTTTCAAGTGCGGATTCCAAAAGGGGGCTGCATATTCGAGTTTTGGCCTCACATAGGTTACATAAATATTTCTGAACATTTCCTTGTCCATGTGCCTGAAGGCTACCCTTACATTTGATAAGAATGCATATGCTGCCCTTACTATGCCATTTATATGTATTTCTGGAGACAAATCTGCCAGTATGTTTACTCCTAGATCTCTCTCATTTTCTGTCTCTTGAAGTTGTACTCCAGCCACCGAGTAGTCAAGCTTGGGCCTTCTTGCACTTGTACCCATTCTCATTACCTTACATTTTGAAGTATTGAATTTCATTAGCCACTTTTCTGACCACTCATGCAGATTATTTAGATCCTCCTGAAGTTCTCTACCATTGTTCTCGTTTTTTACTTTCTTCACAATCTTTGCATCATCTGCAAACATATTCATGAATGAATTTACAGACTCTGGTAGGTCATTTACATATACAAGGAACAAAAGTGGCTCTAAAACTGAACCCTGTGGAACTCCACTACTAACTCTTCTCCATTCAGACACTGAGTGTCTTACTCTAACCCTCTGTTCCCTTCCTTCTAAGTAAGTTTTTATCCATTCCAAAACATTTCCACCTATTCTAGCCATTGATTGCAGCTTCCTAATAAGTCTCCCATGTGGAACAGTGTCAAACGCTTTCTGGAAGTCTAGGAATATGCAATCTGCCCAGCCCTCTCTTTCCTGTAAGATTTGGCTTACCTCATCATAAAATTCTAATAAGTTTGTTACTGTTGATCTACCTTCTCTGAAGCCATGTTGCCTCACTGACAAAAAGTTGAAGGATTCCAAGTGAAGAGAGATATGTTTCCTTAGTAGTTTCTCCATAACTTTGCAAACTATGCTGGTCAAGGAAACTGGTCTATAGTTCAGAGCCGCATCCCTCCTTCCCTTTTTGAAGATAGGTATCACATTTGCTTGTTTCCAGCATCTTGGAATCTCCCCCGACTCCAGTGACTCCTTAAATATGATACTTAGTGCCACTGATATTGTGTTTGCGCATTTTTTAAGCACATGAGGGGATATGTCATCAGGACCTGTAGCTTTATGAACATCTAAATCCATCAGCGCTTTGCATACCTCTGTGGCTGTAAGGTTGATGTTCTCTAATACCGGCCCTTGAGCTTCTATCACTGCAATCTGAGGGGGTGGGGTATTTTCTACTGCAAATACTGACTGAAACTCCTTGTTCAATTCTTTGCAGATCTCTTCATCCGTCTCAGTGATGCTTCCATCCGCTCTCTTTAGCCTTAAAACCTGTTCTTTTACCTTCAGATTTCCTCTTATAAAGCTGTGGAAAAGCTTGGGATTTTCTTTAGCCTTCCTGGTGATGTCCCTCTCATAGTCTCTCTCTGCCTCTCTCCTTTTACTTAGGTAGTCATTTCTTGCTCTTTTGTAGGTTTGCCAGACATTTATGTTTTTTTCTCCTCCTATGCCTTTTCCAGCATTTGTCTCTCCACTCCTTAGCTCTTTTACACCCATTATCGAACCATTTCTCTCTGGCATGAATTACACCTACTTTGGTGACAGGTATGCAGCAATCTACTATCTTCCCATATTTCTCACAAAAGATGTCATACATTTCTTGTACAGATTTGTTGTAAAATAAGGTTCTCCAGTCAATAACTGCAAAAAGCTCATTCATTTTGATGTAATCTCCTTTCGGATAGTTCCTCCTCATGTCCTCAGTGCCTCTACTCTCAGGAAGAATATCTTCAATGATATACTCCATCAACAACACACAGTGGTCACTCTTTCCAATTGGTGGTTCATACTCAATATTTTCAATATCCAACACATTATCTGTGAACACTAGATCAAGTAGTGATGGCTCATCCCCACCCCTGGCCCTTGTTGGTTCCATTACATGTTGTTGTAGGAAATTCCCTTGTACGCAATCTAGGAATCTTGCCCCGAATGAGTCCTCACAACTGTGTGGGTCAAGATTTATCCAATCTATCTCTTTATGATTAAAGTCTCCCATAATCAAAATCCTACATTTTTTTTCCCGTGCCATGTTAACAACTGAGTTTATGACTTCAATAGTACCTATATGACTTTCCTCATAAACTTCAAGCCTATTTTGGTTCCTTGGTGGGTTGTATACAACAGTTATTATAATGCTCTCTGACCCAGTATTTATGTGAGCAACAAGAAATTCCTTGAACTCACTTTCTATAGCCAAGTTTATTTCTTTCACTTATGAGCAGTGCTATCCCTCCACCAGTCCTCTCAGATCTTTCAACCCTTAGTATTCTGAAGCCCTTAGGAAACACTATGACACTGTTTATGTCCTCACTCAACTTAGTCTCTGTAATTGCAACTATATATGCCTTACTGTTGTGAATCCTATCTTTTAATTCTACTGCCTTACCAGCTAATCCATCAGCATTTGTGTATAGCAATCTTAATGAGGCCCCATCCCCTGATCTTCTGTCATTATCTTCTTTATCTCCCCTTTGTTTGGAAGAACTCTGTAATGAAAATTTTTCTTCTCTTCTTCATTTCTTTCATCATTTAACCTTCTTGCCTCTTGCAACAAGTTTTTGATCTTTCCCATCTCTTCCTGTGTTCTGTATCGTCTAATGAACACTTCTTTGAATTCTTGAAGGTCTTTTAGACTTTTTTTTCTCAACAATATTTCCCTACATGTTTCCCCTCTCTCAAAGGTTACTTTTGTTGGTCTCGACTTTCCTTCCTTCGAATATTTACCTAGTTAGTGTATGTTTACAATATCCTCAGGACCACATACTACTCCAAGCTTTCTTATCAGGTCTACAACCCTAGCTTTATTTTCTTCAAGTCTCCCCTGCCATGTTGGCTCCTGGGACTCGCTTATGCCTGAGATTACCACTGTCTTCTCCTTATCAAGTGCCTGTCTGATGAGTGGGTTTGCCCTTTCCATCACAACGTCTTTCATTTTTTCGATTACTGTCTCTTTATAGTCAACTGTTTGTATGTTTTCCAGTGCCACCACCTTTACAGCCTCTTTTACTGCCACATTCCCCTTTAGTGCATCAGCAAAGGAAGTTTTCATGGCATCATTTTCCATATTCAGCTCCTGGAACTCTTTTCTGAACTGTTCAATGTTTTCCTTAATCTGGACATTCCAAGCAGCAATCTCGTCTCTCTCAGAAGAGAGCAGTGAACTAACATCTAATTCCTTTAGGTTGTCATTCAGCTGTTTGTTTTTATCTTCTTGTTTAGAAAGTCTAGATTCTAGTTGACTCTTTTCCCCTTCCAGCTTCTTTATTCTTTTTTCTAGTTCCTTTCTCTCCTGCCCTTGTGCTTTATTTGCTTCCTCCAAAGATCTTATTTGCTCTCTGGGTGTTTCATTCTCTTTCATTTCTCCATCCATATTCCGAATTTTATCATCAAGGCTTATAACCATTTCCTCTAAATTCTTGATTTTCTGTTTGAGTCTCCTGATGGCTACCCCTCCTACCGACCCATGGATGGGAGAGGTTTGGGACAGAGATGGTGTCATTTTTATGTTCTCCCACTCATAGAATATAGAAAGAAGACGAGAAAGAGGAAAAAAAAAGAGAAAAACTTTTAATTAAGCTTCACACCGAATTTTTATATCTCCATATAAGTGCTATTTAGTGACTCAGTTTATCTCTTTTCTGGTAACACACATCTTAACTTAAAAACTTGACCATGGTAATTTAAGGATAAAAAGAAAAAGAAAAAATGCAACAACAACAAAAGTCAAACCTGAAGGAAAAATTCGAACCTGTGTCTGAGGTGGCACCCACCTGTTTCGGCTATCATTATTTTCTTTATCTCCCCTTTGTCTGGAAGAACTCTGTAATGAAAATTTTTCTTCTCTTCATTTCTTTCATCATTTAACCTTCTTGCCTCTTGCAACAAGTTTTTGATCTTTCCCATCTCTTCCTGTGTTCTGTATTTTCTAATGAACACTTCTTTGAATTCTTGAAGGTCTTTTAGACTTTTTTTTCTCAACAATATTTCCCTACATGTTTCCCCTCTCTCAAAGGTTACTTTTGTTGGTCTCGGCTTTCCTTCCCTCGAATATTTACCTAGTTGGTGTATGTTTACAATATCCTCAGGACCACATACTACTCCAAGCTTTCTTATCAGGTCTACAACCCTAGCTTTATTTTCTTCAAGTCTCCCCTGCCATGTTGGCTCCTGGGACTCGCTTATGCCTGAGATTACCACTGTCTTCTCCTTATCAAGTGCCTGTCTGATGAGTGGGTTTGCCCTTTCCATCACAACGTCTTTCATTTTTTCGATTACTGTCTCTTTATAGTCAACTGTTTGTATGTTTTCCAGTGCCACCACCTTTACAGCCTCTTTTACTGCCACATTCCCCTTTAGTGCATCAGCAAAGGAAGTTTTCATGGCATCATTTTCCATATTCAGCTCCTGGAACTCTTTTCTAAACTGTTCAATGTTTTCCTTAATCTGGACATTCCAAGCAGCAATCTCGTCTCTCTCAGAAGAGAGCAGTGAACTAACATCTAATTCCTTTAGGTTGTCATTCAGCTGTTTGTTTTTATTTTTTTGTTTAGAAAGTCTAGATTCTAGTTGACTCTTTTCCCCTTCCAGCTTCTTTATTCTTTTTTCTAGTTCCTTTCTCTCCTGCCCTTGTGCTTTATTTGCTTCCTCCAAAGATCTTATTTCCTCTCTGAGTGTTTCATTCTCTTTCATTTCTCCATCCATATTCTGAATTTTATCATCAAGGCTTATAACCATTTCCTCTAAATTTTTGATTTTCTGTTTGAGTCTCCTGATGGCTACCCCTCTTACCGACCCATGGATGGGAGAGGTTTGGGACAGAGTGTGTGTGTGTGTGTGTGTGTGTGTGTGTGTGTGTGTGTGATTACCTAATTTTGGTTACCTAATTGTGTTTACGGGAAAGAGCCCAAAGCTCGTATCTTCCCGTCTCCTGATCGGTTCCATTTTATACTTAGTGATACTTATCATACCTGTCCTTAAAACTATGGATTGAGTTAGCATTAACTACCTCCTCACTTAGCCAATTCCAATTATAAACTACTCTTACACTGAAAAAGTATTTTCTTACATCCTGCAAAGAAGTTTTCTTACGAAGCTTCAAACTATGACCTCTAGTTCTAGAGCCAGCCATATCAAAATATCGATCCCTATCCACTCTATCATAACCATGAAGGAATTTAAAGACTGTCACCATATCCCCCCTCACTCTTCTAGCTTCGAGTGATGCTAAGTCTAATTCCCTCGGCCTCTCATCATAACTGAGATTGCGTATTTCTGGCACCAGTTTCGTGGCATGTCTGAACTTTTTCAAGCTTAGCCATGTGCTTTTTCAAATGCGGATTCCAAAAGGGGGCTGCATATTCGAGTTTTGGCCTCACATAGGTTACATAAATATTTCTGAACATTTCCTTGTCCACATGCCTGAAGGCTACCCTTACATTTGATAAGAATGCATATGCTGCCCTTACTATGCCATTTATATGTATTTCTGGAGACAAATCTGCCAGTATGTTTACTCCTAGATCTCTCTCATTTTCTGTCTCTTGAAGTTGTACTCCAGCCACCGAGTAGTCAAGCTTGGGCCTTCTTGCACTTGTACCCATTCTCATTACCTTACATTTTGAAGTATTGAATTTCATTAGCCACTTTTCTGACCACTCATGCAGATTATTTAGATCCTCCTGAAGTTCTCTACCATTGTTCTCGTTTTTTGCTTTCTTCACAATCTTTGCATCATCTGCAAACATATTCATGAATGAAGTTACAGACTCTGGTAGGTCATTTACATATACAAGGAACAAAAGTGGCCCAAAAACTGAACCCTGTGGAACTCCACTACTAACTCTTCTCCATTCAGACACTGAGTGTCTTACTCTAACCCTCAGTTCCATTCCTTCTAAGTAAGTTTTTATCCATTCCAAAACATTTCCAGCTATTCTAGCCATTGATTGCACCTTCCTAATAAGTCTCCCATGTGGAACAGTGTGTGTGTGTGTGTCTGTGTCATTTTTAACCCGACCACAAATTGTCCCTAGGACTTATAATTATTAAACTAAGGCGCTACCAACAGCGCCACAGAAGGTTAAAAGGAAACATACCTTGTAGCTGGTATAGTAGGAATGAACACATTCTATCTGAATGCCACTATGTTCATATTACAGTTTCCCCAATCTAACTCGTGGTTTCGCTTTTGCATCTAATTCAACTTCCAAGCTCATTGTGGACCAACAATAACCAAATACGCATGTTACATATGTGAAAACATGAATCATTTTTACCCCGACAAGGACTTGAACCTAGGACTTATAATCAATAAGACAAGGCGCTACCAACTACACCATAGAAGGTTAAAAGGAAACAGACCTTATAGCTTATATCTGCAATAGTAGGAATGAGCGCATTCTATCTGGATGCCACTATATTCATATTACAGTTTCCCCAACCTCACTCATGGTATCATTTTCGCATTTAATTCAACTCCTAATCTCATTCGAGACCAACAATAACCAAATAAGCATGTTACATATGTGAAAACATGAATCATATTTACCCCGACAGGGACTTGAACCAAGAACTTATAATTACTAAGCCAAGGCTCAACCAACTACACCACCGAAGGTTAATAGGAAACATACCTTACAGCTTATATCCGCTATAGTAGGAATGAACGCATTCTGTTTGAATGCCACTATGTTCATATTACAGTTTTCCCAACCTCACTCATTCGTTTTCGCATTTAATTCAAATTCCAATCTCAGTAGGAACCAACAATAACCAAATAAGCACATTACATATGTGAAAACATGAATCATTTTTACCCTGACCAGGACTTGAACCTAGGACTTATAATTACTAAGCCAATGCGCCACAACTACACCACAAAAGGTTAAAAGGAAACAAAACAATAATGCTTATATCTACTATAGTAGGAATGAATGCATTCTCTCTGAATACCAATATGTTCATATTACAGTTTATCCAACCTCACTCATGGTTTCGTTTTCACATTTAATATAACTCCCAATCTCATTCGGGACCAACAATAACCAGATAAGCACATTACCTATCTGCAGACATGAATCATCTTTACCCTGGCTGGACTTGAACCTAGGACTTATAATTACTAGGTCAAGGCGCTATCAACTACACCACAGACCTTATGGCTTATCTTTGCTATAGTAGGAATGAGCGCATTCTATCTGAATGCCACAAAGTTCATATTACAGTTTCCCCAACCTCACTCGTGGTTTCGTTTTTGCATTTAATTCAACTCCCAATCTCTTTCAGGACCAACAATAACCAAATAAGCACATTTATTACGTGAAAACATGAATCATTTTTACCTCGACCTGGACTTGAACCTAGGACTAATAATTACTAAGCCAAGGCACTATCAACTACACCACAGAAGGTTAAAAGGAAGCAGATCTTAATGTTTATATCTTCTATAGTAGGAATGAACACGTTCTTTCTGAATGCCATTATGTTCATATTACAGTTTCCGCAACCTAACTCGTGGTTTCGTTTTCGCATTTAAATCAACTCCCAATCTCATTCAGGACCAACAATAACCAAATATGCGAATTATATATGTGAAAACATGAATAATTTTTCCCCCAACCGTGACTTGAACCTAGGAATTATATTACTAAGCAAAGGCGCTACTAACTACACTAGAGAAGGTTAAAAGGAAACAGACCTCATGGCTTATATTTGCTATAATAGGAATGAGCGCATTCTATCTGGATGCCACTATGTTCATATTTCAGTTGCCCCAACCACACTCGTGAATTTGTTTCTGCACTTAATTGAACTCCCAATCTCATTAGGGACCAACAATAATCAAATAATCACGTTACATATATGAAAATATTAATCAATTTTACCCCGATGGGACTTGAACCAACGACATATAATTACTGAGCCAAGGTGCAACCAACTGCACCACAGAAGGTTCAACGGAAACAGACCTTATAGTTTATACCTGCTATATTCAAATTACAGTTTCCCCAACCTCACTCATTGTTTCATTTTCGTATTTAATACAACTCCAAACATCATTTGGGACCAACAATAACCAAATAAGCACATTATATATGTGAAAAAATTACTCATTTTTACCTCAACAGGGACTTCAACCTAGGACTTATAATTACTAAGCCAAGGCGCTACCAACTACACTGCAGGAGGTTAAAAGGAAACAGACCTTAATGCTTACATCTGCTATAGTAGGAATGAATGCATTCTATCTAAATGCCACTATGTTCATATTACAGTTTCATCAACCTATCTCGTGGTTTTGTTTTCGCATTTAATTCAACTCCCAATCTCATTTGAGACCAACAATAATCAAATAAGCACATTATATATGTAAAAACATGAATAATTCTAACAGCAACAGAGACTTGAACCTAGGACTTATCATTACTAAGCCAAGGCACTTCCAACTACACCACAGAAGGTTAAAAAAAAACAGACCTTATAGCTTATATCTGGCATAGTAGGAATAAACACATTCTATCTAAATGCCACTATGCTCATATTATAGTTTCCCCAACCTCACTCGTGGCTTTGTGTTCGCATTTAATTCAACTCCCAATCTAATTTAGGGCCAACAATAACCAAATAATCACATTACATATGCGAAAATTATGAATCATTTTTACCCCCACCCGGACTTGAGCCTAGGATTTATAGTTACTAAGCCCAGGAGGTACCAACTACACCACAGAAGGTTAAAAGGAAACAGACTTTATAGCTTATATCTGCTATAGTAGGAATGAATGCACTCTATCAGAATGCCACTATGTTCATATTACAATTTCCCCAACCTTACTCGTAGTTTTGTTTTTCGCATTTAATTCAACTACCAAAATGATTCATGTTTTCACATATGTAATGTGCTTATCTGGTTATTATTGGTCTCGAATCAGATTGGTAGTTGAATTAAATGCGAAAACAAAACTACGAGTAAGGTTGGGGAAATTGTAATATGAACATAGTGGCTTGAACCTTGGACTTATAATTACTAAGCCAAGGTGCTACCAACAACACCACAGAAAGTTAAAAGAAAACTGACCTTGTAGCTTTTATCTGCTATAGTGAATGAACGCTTTCGTTCTGAATGCCACTATGTTCATATTACAGTTTCCCCAACCTCACTCGTGGTTTCGTTTTCGCATTTAATTCAACTCCCAATCTCATTCGGGAAAAACACTAACCAAATAAGCGCATTACATATCTGAAACCAAGAATTGTTTTACTCCGACTGGGACTTGAACCTAGGACTTATAATTACTAAGCCAAGGCGCTACCAACTACACCACAGAAGGTTAAAAGGAAACATACCTTATAGCTTACATCAGCTATAGTAGGAATGAATGCATTCTATCTGAATGCCACTATATTCATATTACAGATTCCCCAACCTCACTCAAGGTGTTCTTCTCGCATTTAATTCAACTTTCAATCTCATTCGGGGCCAACAATAACCATAAAAGCACATTACATATGTGAAAACTTGACTCATTTTTACCCTGACCGGGACTGGAACCTAGGACTTATAATTACTAAGCCAAGGCAATAATAACTACACCACAGAAGCTTAAAAGGAAACAGACCTTATAGCTTATATATGCTATAGTAGGAATGAACGCATTCTATCTGAATGCAGCTATGTTCATATTACAGTTTCCCCAAAATCACCTGTGGTTTCGTTTCTTCATTTAATTCAACTCCCAATCTCATTTGGGACCAACAATAATGAAATAGGCACATTACATATGTGAAAACATGAATCTTTTTTACCCCAACCGGGACTTGAACCTAGGACTTATATTACTAAGCGAAGGCGCTACCAACTACACCACAGAAGGTTAAAAGGAAACAGACCTTATAGCTTATATCTGCTATAGTAGCAATAAGCGCATTCTATCTGGATGCCACTATATTCATATTACAGTTTCCCCAAATTCACTTGTGGTTTCGTTTTCGTATTTAATTCAACTCCCAATCTCATTTGGGACCAACAATAAAAATCAAGCATGTTACATATATGAAAATATGAATCAATTTTACCCCGACTGGGACTTGAATCGAGGACATATAATTACTGAGCCAATGCCCAACCAACTACACCACAGAAGGCTAAAAGGAGACAGATCTTATAGCTTATAGCTGCTATAATAGGAATGAACTCATTCTATCTGAATGCCAATATTTTCATATTACAGTTTCCCCAAACTCACTCGTGCTTTTGTTTTCGCATTTAATACAACTCGAAACCTCATTCAGGACCAACAATAACCAAATAAGCACATTATTTATGTGAAAACATGAATCATTTTTACCTCGACCGGGACTTGAACCTAGGACTTATAATTACTAAGCCAAGTCGGTACCAACTACACTGCAGAAGGTTAAAAGAAAGTAAACCTTAATGCTTATATCTGCTATAGTAATAATGAACGCATTCTATCTGAATGCCACTATGTTCATATTAGTTTCATCAACCTAACTCATGGTTTCGTTTTTGCACTTAATTCAACTCCCAATCACATTTGGGACCAACTATAACCAAATAAGCACATTACATATGTGAAAACATGAATAATTCTTACCCCGACAGAGACTTGAACGTAGGACTTATAATTACTACGCCAAGGCGCTACCAACTACACCACAGAAGGTTAAAAGAAAACAGACTATATAGTTTATATCTGGTTTATTAGGAATAAACACATTCTATCTAATTGCCACCATGTTCATATTACAGTTTCCCCAACCTCACTCGTGATTTCCTTTTCTCATTTATTTCAACTCCCAATCTCATTTAGGACCAACAATAACCATATAAGCGCATTACATATGCGAAAAACATGGATCATTTTTACCCTCACCCAGACTTGAACCTAGGATATATAATTACTAAGCCTAAGAGCTACCAACCACACCACAGAAGGTTAAAAGGAAACAGACCTTATAGCTTATATCTGCTATAGTAGGAATGAACTCATTCTATCTGAATGCCACTATGTTCATATTACAGTTTCCCCAACCTTACTCGTGGTTTCATATTCACATTTAATTCAACTCTCAATCTCATTCGAAAAAAACAATAACCAGATAAGCACATTACATATGTGAAAACATTAATAATTTTTTCTCGAACCGGGGCTTGAACCTTTGACTTATAATTACTAAGCTAAGGTTCTACCAACTACACCACAGAAGGTTAAAAGGAACTAACTTTATAGCTTATATCTGCTATAATAGGAATAAACGCTTTCTATCTGAATGCCACTATGTTTCGTTGCGAAAACGAAACCAAGAGTGAGGTTGGGGAAACTGTGATATGAACTTAATGGCATTCAGATAGAATGTGTTCCATCCTACTATAACAGATATAAGCTATAAGGTCTGTTTCCTTTTAACCTTCTGTAGTGTAGATGGTAGCGCCTTTGCTTAGTAATATAAGTCCTAGTTTCAAGTCCCGGTTGGGATAAAAATGATTCTTGTTTTCACATATGTAATGTTCTTATTTGGTTATTGTTTGTCCTGAATGAGATTGGGAGTTGAATTAAATGCAAAAACGAAACCACAGGTGATTTTGGGGAAACAATAATATGAACATACTTTCATTCAGATAGAATGCGTTCATTCCTACTATAGTATATATAAGCTATAATATGTTTCCATTTAACCTCCTGTGGTGGAGTTAGTATTGCCTTGGCCTTGTAATTATAAGTCCTAGGTTGAAGTCCCGGTCGGGGAAAAAATGATTCATATTTTCACATAGGTAATGTGCTTATTTTTTTAATGTTGGTCCTAAATGTGATTGGAAGTTGAATTAAATGCGAAAACGAAACCATGAGTGAGGTTGGGGAATCTGTAATATAAATATAGTGGCATTCAGATAGAATGCATTCATTCCTACTATAGTAGATATAAGCCATAAGGTCTGTTTCCTTTTAACCTTCTGTCGTGTAGTTAATAGCGCCTTGGTTTAGTATTTATAAGTCATAGGTTCAAGTCCCTGTCGGGGTAAAAATTATTCATGTTTTAACATATGTAATGTGCTTATTTGGTTATTGTTGGTCCCGAATGAGATTGGGAGTTGAATTAAATGCTAAAATGAAACCACGAGAGAGGTTGGGGAAACTGTGACATGAATATAGTTGCATTCAGATAGAATGCATTCATTCCCACTATAGCAGATATTAGCTATAAGGTCTGCTTCCTTTTAACCTTCTGTGGTGTAGTTGGTATTGTCTTGGCTTAGTAATTATAAGTCCTAGGTTCAAGTCTTGGTCAGAGTAAAAATTATTCATATTTTCACATATGTAATGTGCTTATTTGTTTATTGTTGGTCCCGAATGGGATTTGGAGTTGAATTAAATGCGAAAACGAAACCATAAGTGAGGTTGGGGAAACTGTAATATGAACATAGTGGCATTCAGATAGAATGGGTTCATTCCTACTATATCAGATGTAAGCTATAAAGTCTGTTTCCTTTTAAGCTTCTGTGGTGTAGTTGGTAGCACCTTGGCTTAGTAATTATAAGTCCTAGGTTCAAGTCCCGGTCGGGGTAAAAATTATTCATGATATCACATATGTAATGTGCTTATATATATATATATATATATATATATATATATATATATATATATATATATATATATATATATATATATATATATATATATATATATATATATATATATATATATATATATATATATATATATATATATATATATATATATATATATATATATATATATATATATATATATAATGTACTCTATAATCCATGTAAGGGGTTGGTTGATTCAAAGCACACACTTTTGCTAGAGGCTAATATGCTCTGCTTTAGCATCAACAGAGTTAACGGGCATAGATCCTTTGCCTGAGGGCTGGCACCTGGTGCTGGTTCACTTTCACCTATGTATCTTACGGCATTAATCCCAGTTTGCTGTGCTAGTAGGCACGACAAATTCCTTTTGCCCACATCACATTACACATTCCTTCTCCAATCAAAACTATCTCTTGCACTCTTTCATCCATAATCCACTGGCATACCACGTGTATGCAAAGCTCTTTTTATCCCATCCATTCATCTCCTTTTAGGTCTATGTTCAGCCTTCCTTCAGTTATTTGCACTCTTCACATTTTCTTTGTTAGTCATTCATCATTCTTTCTATATGTCCAAACCATCTCCATACTTTCTGGTCTAACTTATCAAACAGCCTTCTTTCAACACGTGATCACTGCATCACCTCCTCATTTCTCACTGTTTATTCTAGATGCACTTCATATACTTCTAAAGCACCTCATCTCTAATTCATTTAACTTTCTTTTCATCCTCTCTTGCATTCCAAGTCTCTTTTCCATACAATGTTGCAGACACAATCAATCCTTCAAATTTCCATCTCTTTGTTTTATTCTTAAGTAACTATTTTTCATTACCCTTTTCATCCCATCTGGACATTTTCTTACTTCTTTAACTCTTTGACTTACCCCTAAATCCACTCCTCCATTCACTGTCACGTGTGACCCCAGATACTCCAAACTCTCACAATTCCCAAGTATCACCCCTTGCCCTCTCACATTGGAGCTCTCCATATGTAAAGAAAACTAATTGAGCATTAGCCAGATTTTAGGTGATTTTTGATGGATCAGTAAGTTTAAGTCATCGGAAAATCATCACCTGAAATTTGTCCTGCTTTGTACTCTTTTTGATGATTAGAGGTATAGACTACGTTGTTGGACAGGGGATTACTGCTTGATTTCTCCCTCATCGTTACATGAACAATGCATGTAGTGTGAGGTTCCTTTAGCATCATGGTACACCACTGTACCTATATCCGTGAATTAGCTGTCACCTAAACTTAATGAACACACTTTCTGATTGAAGTATAAATTCTTCTGATATCCCACTCTCTCTGAGCTCAAAGGTGACCTAATGTACAGTGATGACAGGGACATCCTGCCTCAGGGCAACTAACCTCAAATGTCAGAGTCATCCCATAGTCAATGATTTATTGTCAATTACAGCTGAAGCAGGCAGCATGCTTCCCATCACTGAAGCCTTGCGTATAGTCAGCAATGCCTCCTTAGCTAAATTCCTTGCAAATAATTCTTTCTATAGCAATATTGACTCCTTGGCACCTGCTGCCAATTTAGGTAAACAAGAAGAGTCTACTGTTCGCCAAATGCGAGGCTCCTATACATTCATCTCCCACTCATCACTTCTCTGAGCAATGAAATCATCCTAGGACATCACCACAGGTAAATGTACCTCCAGCATTTGCTTGCTGAAATTACTACACTAAGATCTTTTTTGAGGGCAAACCCTTGTTTGATGCCAAACTACTTAGGATACCTGACATTCCACCTGAACTGACACCTAGCTGAAGACAATATGTTTGCATTTACATCACTCTTTGTGTACATATCAATAAAAAAGCACAAACATCATTGACATCATTTTAATAGGGGAGCTTTATTTTGTTCCTATCAACCACCTGATGTAACCTGGAGAATGCCTGATCCACTGTTTCCATTTGCCACTTTTTACTTTCTTTGATGGCCCCTTTCCCACCATGTGAGTTTCACAGAATAAAGGTGAGTAGCCTTAGTGCTACCTTTCCCACTACTAGTTCACTGGATAATATCTTGACGTCTCGCCTGGTGGCATCCCATGTCAAGTGCTCCTTTATTCCTGCCTTATTTTCTGACTACATTGTCCTTGCCTTCCATTACTTACACCCAGACACACTTTCTCTCTGTAGTCACACTAGTATCAATATCACCCCTAAGTACTTCATCATTTATATCTCTTATACTGTCATATCTCCAGCCCACATTCAGTTATGAATAGTGTGAAAACTACATTCCTCACTTGTTACCTTCTCACGCAAATTTTGTCAATGCTAGGTTTGTAGTCTACATATTAAACACGTAACTGAAGCTCATAGCTGTATACTAAGATCACTGCATCACTCAGGAACAGAGGAAGACAGTGACAGATGGCCTATCCTTCCAAAGACAGCTTACCCTCTACAGTTTGCAGCAGTACAAGTCATCTAATGTAGCCCCTCAAGAGTGTGTCCACACAGAAAATTGGCATCATTTCTCAAATAGCTTTAATCATCAGACAAAAGCATCCCTGTGTGGTAGCTGATAAACTTGATTGTCAGGAACAGAAAACCTAGTGCCTTCCACCATAGTCCAGACAGTAAACTCAATATCTCTAGGATAGATGTTCAGAACATTCATAATTCCGTAAACTTACCCCATACATTCAAGAGGCACTCTGCTCCATAGAAAAGCTTCTTGCCCTCCCTCTGATGAATGTATTTTTGAAGTCAGGAGAGGATTTTGTGCCCATAATTGAAGGTGAACTCAAGACATGTCCTCACCAGCTGTAAGGCAACTACTACAGGTACTGATGGGATCGCCAGTTCTGTCCATCTTTGAGTCCAGAAAGTATTAGGCAAATTCCTTCTCTGGTTTTATAATAACAGCTTCCATCAGGGCAATGTACCACAAATCTGGAACTCTAGCACAATCATTTCCATTCCAAACACAGCACAAGCAAATTCAGCTCCCTCTCCTTACATCCTGCTTAAGTAAGGTGTGTGGAATGCTTTTTCCTCACACGTCTTCTGTTCTAATTCAAGAACAAACTGTCGTCTAGGCTGTATGGTTTCTTTTCACAACAATATACACATCATTGCCTCATGGAACTCTACACCCAATTCTCTCCCACTAGTGTCGTGGCTTTCAATGACCCTGAGAGTGATTTTGATATGGCAAATAAGGATATCATCTTTGATCAGCTTGTAGATTGTGGCATCAAAGGCAATATTTTGCAATGGGTGCTTTTTTACATTCAGAGAACATCCTCCTATATGCTGTTCAAGGGAGTGAGTAGCTCTATTAAGGAATACCAATTTGGCATCCCAGAATTAGCATCCTTAGCCTTTTACTCTTTAATGTCCACATGTAATCTGCACTCTCTCCACTTTCTGATGTCCCTGACCTCATTATCACCTACTATGCTGACAACATCTGTATCAAACTCCAGAAATTTTCCAGCGCTTCCTTCACTCGTTTTATGTGTCGGCTTACTCATGTGGCCTCATTATTTCCCTTGAAAGTAGCCGAGTTTTCTCTCTTCATAACCCAAGACCTCTTCCAGATTTCATCATAGGGAACAATATTATCCCTGTGTGTAAACAGTAAGTCTATATGGGCCAGCCAGTGAGAATTGCCTCACCATGCTTGCAGGACAGCATATCCACCCCTTGATTCAGTTGCAACAGTGCATAGCCCCTCCAAGTGACATCTCAGCAAAGGATCTGGTATCCCTATCCCTGTGGCCTAGGCATTTTACATTATTCTTTAGCAATCAGTCATCAAATCCTTCTCTCTGCATCAATTCAACTGCCCACAAACTTCTCCAGAGCTTCTTGGCAAGTTTTGGAATGGAGTGATGAGACTTATCTAGGGCTATCACATATCTACGAGGATAATTAATATGCAGAATGAATTTAACTTTCCTTTGCTAATTGAAAGGATCTATTAAAATTCTCATATATTTCTGCAAAGTCCCTCCATTTTCCTCATAGTTTCCCACACTATTCAAATGTCATAAGGAAAGCTCTTCAAGATGACTAAACCATGCTTAATATACAGAATGGTGCTCGCCCTCTCATCAACATTTTCCTGCATGTTTCAACGACTTGACGTCACTGCTTTTGTAGCAGAAAATTTCCCTGCACCTCCCCTCTAGATGCTTTCAGTCTCAACAGTCCTTTTTATTCTCACTTTCAAAGCAGACCCTCTCACCCTACAGAAACAGCTAATTTCAGGAATGATAACAATTATTTCCTCCACAGTCCCCACACCACACCACCTTTACACAGACTGATTATGCCACTAGAAGGTACTCATAGAAGTTCATCTTCTTACCTGATACTGAACCAACTGAGTGCGGTGAACTGGATATAAAATGTTAGATCACTACAGTTCCGCATTCTCTGAAGTACATGGTGTCCTGGATGCAGTGACTTTCCTCTACCAAAAAGGACTCAGCTGAGTCTTTATATGTGACCCATAGTCGACCCTTCATGCTCTCACATCATTCATACCTGCCTGCCTGTCATCAGATAGTATACAAAAATTGCCTTCACTGACCCTGGCTCATGAGCATGCATTAGTTATCAGGTTTTTGTGGATTCCTTCACATGCATTGATAGCACATTGTGACAGAGTGGACAGCTTCGCCAAAGCCGCCTGTGGCCTGCCTGCCCATAATGCTGTATTTGCACCCTCCCTCCTGAACTTCAGGTCCAGTTTCCATGCAGCCACCCTTATTTCCAAGAGCCATACAGAGGATAGCCAGAGAGTAACCAATGTCACTATGCCTCTCTACGACTCCTTCCAATTCCAGCAATTCAAGTACTGCCGACTTGAGCTAAAGATCCACAAACTCAACATGCTATCAAGGCATATAATGCTGGGCTACAGATATCTGTGGCATACTGTAGGAATGAAATACGACCCTAATTACATCAGTGTAGATAGTCAGAGAGTTGGGTCTGCTCCAATGACGGATTTATCGATGTATATATTCTTGAGGACGCCCAGGTTGACTGAGCTCTTTGGAGCATTTGGGAGCTCAATCTTGATGTTGAGTGGGCAGTAATTCCATGGTGGAGGGCATCTGTAGTGTGGATGATGAGTGTCCAGGACCCTAGCCTGGATGTTGCTCACGACACCTAAAGCTGTTAGTTCGCTGCTGACCTTTGCTGCCCAGGTCTTCCTAGGAAGGCCAGGATGTTGATTTAGAGGAGGTTGAAGTCCTTGCCAGAAATGCACGGGTGTTGTGCTGTAGTGGTCTTGGCTAGGATGGAGGTCATTCTCTGCACAGATCTGTGATTCAAATAAAGGAGGCTATTTTCCAGCTGGAAGTTTATTATCTCTATCCAAATGGGGACTCCTAGCATGACTCGCATTGCATTTCTTTGTATGACCTCAATGTTTGTCCACTGAGGTTCTGAGAGAAGCCAAAGGGCAGGACAATTAATCTTTTGCCTTTATTATTTATATAAACGAATAAAGCGATATATGTATATATATATATATATATATATATATATATATATATATATATATATATATATATATATATATATATATATATATATATATATATATATATATATATATATATATATATATATAATATATATATGTATATACATACAAAAAACAGGAAAAAAAGAAAAATTAGCAACTCTCTCTCTCTCTGCCGCCATGGGTGGCGGTAACACTCCCCTTGTCGAGCACTAGCGGCTGCCGAAACCAAGCCCCACGTGGGCATATTACGTCTCCGGAATGTGAACTCCCTCCAGTAAGCAGAGATGAATCAGCGCTCGCATCATTGTCCCCTTCTGCATCCTGACCCGTACCCGACGAACAATCCTATCATCACTGCAAAAGACTTTCATAACCCTAGCTAGTGGCCACTGATTCCTAGGGATGGGCATATCCATGATAAGAACCACATCTCCAACGGATAGTTTTGGACTCCCTCAGACGTTCCTTTGTCTGCTCCGCACTCTCGGCAGATATTCCCTCAACCACCTCTTCAAGAACTGATCAGCCAGCAGCTGTGCGTGCCGCCATCTGAGTCGGATATAATCTTCAGTAGTCCATACTCCCAGGAAAGGGCCGGGATCCCCCCTGGTGTATAGAGCGTGAGCAGGCGTAAGCACCGTCTCATCCCCTGGCTCCTGTGAAGCCATAGTTAACGGTCAAGTATTGACAATCCACTCCATCTCACAGAATAAGATTTGCAGGCGACCGTCATCCAACACCTGATTTCCAATCAGAGCATAGAGTGTTTTCTTTACAGTGCATATTTGTCGCTCTCAGACACCTCCCACGCGTGGAGCCCCGGAGGCGTTGAAAATCCAACGTATTTCCCCGCTTGGCCAGCCTTGTTTGGAACTCTCAGTCGGCCTCCCAGGACTTTGCAGCCTCTTTGAGATCCTTGCATGGCCGTACCATGTTGATGCCATTATCCGATCGCAACAGCCATGGCGTAATGCCCTCCCTGCACATGAACCGAGAGATAGCCAAGAGTAGGTCTGCAGCATCTAGCCTGGTAAGTGTCTCCAGGGTGGACCGCCCTTGTGCTAAGGCGCGTATAGAGGCGGCCCCATCGCTTAACGCGTCGATGTCCCATGGTAACCATGAAGTGGCCAAAGCAGTCGAGTCCTGTGGCCTCGAAGGGGGGGTCGTCCATATGCCACTCTATCATCTGGAAGATCCGCCTGTCTCTGTGGTCGCAGCTGCCCATTTTGACTTTTGCACAAGACACACTGTCTCAGCAATCCATCTACCAGTCGCCACACCTGTGGGACCCAGTATTTCTCTCTCAGCGAGGCGATCGTGTGCTCCCTCCCTATGTGCCCTGCATTTACCTGGTGGATGCATCGGATGACGAGGGTAGTAACTGGATGGTCCTTAGGGAGGAAAATTGGGTTACATATGTCCTGTGTCACCACAGCTTTACGTAGGCAACCACCCACTCGTACTAAACCTTTCGAATCCAGGTGTGGCTCCAAGAAGAATATCCCACAGGACTTGGAGAGAGGCTTGCCACTTCAGGTGAGCCTTGACTGCCTCACCATAACTCTCCTTTTGCACGGCCTTAATAACCCGATGTTCAGCCATGTGTAACTCGTCCACGGAGATGTAGCTATGATTATTCACCAGAGAGGCCGGCCTGGGAAATAGCCACCCAAGGAACTTCCATAGCCAGGCCACCGATCTCTGTAATGTATCCCAGCTAGAGAACTGGTTCTAGAGGCATTGAGAAGGCGACAGTGGAGTCTGAGTTACCATCGCTGTCAGTGATAAGGGCGATCGCAGCTCCATGTCTTCAGTGTCTCCTGTCAGCAGAGTGTTTTCCGGAGGCCAATGCTTCCTTGGGTAGCCTAGGAAGTCCGGCCCACTGGTCCACCTGCTCCTCACCATCATGGCATTGCTCGAAAGGCCCCGCAATACGTCATCCACTGGGTTATGTGCCGAGGGCACGTGACGCCATTGTCGGATTGGTGCCAGACGCTGTATTGCTGCCACCCTGTTAGCAACGTAGGTCTTGAAATGCATGCTAGGATTGCTGATGTACTGCAGCACTAGCATACTGTCCGTCCAATACACAACGTAGTCAAGCTTGACCTCTAGCTCTTCGGTGATGATGGCAGTTACTTCGGCGGCTAGCTTGGCGGCACACAGCTACAACCTAGGTATACTCATTCCCTTCAAAGGGGCTAAACGTGTCTTACCGAGAACGAAGAACACACTTTCCCTGTCCTCAGTGTCAATGAAGCGCAGGTAGCTGGCGGTGCCATACGCCGACTGGGATGCGTTGGCAAAGGTGTGTAATTCCACTCGCTCAAGTTCTCCCGTAGCCCCATTGCAATAGTGTCTAGGTATCGCGAACCCCTTCAACTGTTGTAAGTCTTTCATCCATTCCTTCCAATCCCGCTACCTTGCTTGCTGATAGGTTCGTCCCATCCCTTACCAATCCAGCACTCTTCCTGGAAGATGATCTTGCATGGACCACGAATGGCGCCAGTATTCCAATAGGGTCATAGACGGCGCT
>JAXCGZ010000006.1:7500-12500 GCA_037179515.1 Halocaridina rubra
TTGGGGTAAGTCTTCTTTTTTAGTCTTCTTATTTCTGTTTGTCTCAAAGGGCAGATTTTCCACCATCAGACGCCTGTCTCGAGATTATGTTTCCATTCTTCGCACTTTTGCATCTAATTGTTGTGGGTTTTTGGATCTTGTAAAGATTAGTAACCCTAATGAGTCCATGTATAGTTAAAGATCCCCAAAAATTGCTAGGTTTAATCAGGTGACTTTCCTTCTAAACATGAATAAGCCTTGAAAACACTACGATAACTTTCTTTAAAAGATCCGCATTTGGTATTTTCACGAAATCTGCACCAGCAGAGACGTTTTTCCATATCACATCCTGAGGTTACAAATGTACCCACAAGAACACCAGACAACGACGGGACAGTCGTGTTTACCTCCATCAAAGTCTGAGCCCATTTGTTCTACAAATGACAACATTTAGTAGCATACTTTCCATCAAGAATTTGCGCTTGTATATAACTCTGCGTTTGAGGAAATAATGCTCCACTAATTAACTTGTACATCTAATTGATATTTTCTCTTTCTTTTACATAACACATAAAAGATGAGAATATCTCCCAAACGCATTAAGATATTGCTTCACCATTGACCCCTCATACCTAATCTACTTTCTGAACCAACTGGGTTAACAGGGCTTCTACCATGCGAAGGTTGTCACTATCCTTCCTTTTTTCTCCACATGTTGCTTTAGCTAAGAAAAGCAGTATAAACAACCATCGGTATTCAGACTCAAGTCCTGGTGGCTGAAAACTAGGCACAGCATCCGTTTCATGGCTAAATTGAGAAGAGTATGGGTAGAGGGCGGAGGAGGATTTTTCAGCTGTTTGTGTCATCTTATGTATCACTGTTTATCCTCATTCGAATGGGGTGGACGCAGACAGGTTGGAGCAGGGGAAGTTTATCTGGATGCCCCTCCTAACACGCCGCGGTGGACTCGTACGTGGGTTTATTTCTTCCCAAGTCGAGTGCTTACCACTGCGGTACTGCAGTCTCCCATATAGTATGCATCTATACTGATTGGTTACTATAAATGAGTATACACTGTCCTTAATTGCACTGATTCATAACAGGTAAACAAGTGATCTTTTTCTAAGGTACGTTCAGGAATCCGTACGGCTAAGTATGTTAACACTACAGGAAAAGGAAAAAAGTCAAACAGAGAAGGACTTGGACTTGATCCAGCATTATCTCTTAACACCAAATCTCAAACTAAGTGACATCTATGCAGTGTTGACCGACCTGGTTATTGCAGGTGTGGATAATGTAAGTGATTTATATTATTCTTTCTCTCTTTTATGCTCGACTTTATATATCTCATTATTACTCCCCATTTGCGCGGGGATGGATACAGACAGGTTGGAGGTGTGAAAAAAGGCTGAAAGCCCTTCCTAACGCCCCACAATGGGCTCAAGCACGGGTTTTTCACTTCCGTAGTAAAGTGCAATAATCATTACCTCACTGCGGTCCTCTCTCTCTCTCTCTCTCTCTCTCTCCTCTCTCTCTCTCTCTCTCCTCTCTCTCTCCTCTCTCTCTCTCTCTCTCTCTCTCCTCTCTCTCTCTCTCTCTCTCTCTCATTCTCTTTCTCACATGGTTTATTTCTTTTAATCTTTTAGATAGTAACTTTATAATCGAACAATGAATTGGTCTATGCAGTACATTTAGGGCAAAGGGCATGTGTGGTACTGAGAGTTTTGACAAGCTACAAAGGAGATAATTATTAATGAATATATAAATAAATAAATAAATAAATAAATAAATAAATAAATAAATAAATAAATAAATAAATGAATAAATAAATACAGAAAACAGAGTATGATATGGAAATTGAAATGATTTTTATTTCATCGATGAAGGCAGGTACAAAATGAGGGATACTTTCGACATTACATTTAAATCAGAATTTTCTTTTTAATGAGCACCGGAAGACACGAACTTTTCCCTTAGTGAAAAGGAAACTAATAGAGGAAAGGATCTTCCACGAGAAAGCTCTTACCCATCAAATATTGTACTTCGTGAACTTGCTTAGCTGGAAGATGTTACCCCTGAAGGGATGCCAATGCTCTCTTCTTCCCTTAATATCTCTGCCAAAAAGAATTAAACTCTAAGCCTCCTGTGTGGAATCAGGGGCTATGTCCATTGTGATATAAGATATTCTTTAATGTATTTTCTCCCTATGGGGGGCAAGAATACCTCCCCCTGTTCTCCTAAGTGTCGTAAAAGATGACTAAATGGGGAAGAGCGACGGGACTGCGAATCCCCTCCTTTAGGGGAGACCATGACTTTAATGTGTAGATATAGATAGTATTATTTCCTTACAGATTTCAGCAACAGTTGCTTTTACCATGTTGTATTTGGCTCAAAATCCAGACAAACAGAGCAAGATGCAAGAAGAATTGGATAGTATTTTAGGGAATGGAAATGACCCTCTGACCCCAGATCAAATGGCCAAGCTCTCTTATACAAAGGCCGCCGTCAAAGAAACCTTAAGGTAGGACAATTTCAACATTCGTGTAAATTTTTTTCAAATGAAATAGCACACGCTGAGACAAACTTCATAAAGTGCAACTAATCTAATTCTTGCTTAAAGTTGAGGAGCTTCATATATTATTTTAATTTATTCTTATTTCTATGTCATTGTTTCAGAATGGAAATTTACACAGTGCAAATTCATTTTTCTTTTATCATTCTCTTAGAATGAGCCCAGTCTCTCTAGGGGTTGCAAGAAGCCTACGAAATGACGTTGTTCTTTCTGGTTACAGAATACCCAAAGGGGTAAGAGAGCACAGGCCACTCACTACCTCATTCTTAGTCTTTCTTTGGATCTGGTAAAGAAGAGTAACCCTAAGGTGTTCGGGTTATTCATATTTACAAGCACAGTCACCTAACCTAACCTAACCTAACCTAACAGTTAAAGGGTTATTTAACTTTTCATGGGATTCTAGGGGTTATTCATCTTTAAAAGATCCGTTTAGATCTATTTATCGTTGAAACTAGACAATATCCAGTTCAGTACAGTATATCCCTGAGCTGAATGTTTGCATGTTTCCCAAGTGCAGATAAAAATAACACAAGCAAAATAGACTTTGAAAAATAGAAATAGTGAGCATTACCTAAATTCATAATACTATTTTAGATATGGTTCTAGGATAGTATTTATTCAGTGAGTATGTAGAGTATCTTCCTTTTTATACTAAAATAAGAAATACGTTTTCTGATAATTTGTCGGGAAAGATGACAACATTTGTAGTATACAGTATAGTACTGTATATACCTACGTATACAATGGCCACAATCCCTCTTGTAAAGGGAGTGGCCGAGTCAAAGCACACACATTCACCGGAAACTAATTTAACTCGATCACTACTCTTAGCTCCCTGGGGATAAAGTACTGCCACAATTCTCTCCACCACCATGCTTGGGTTACCCACAGTGTGAGTAAGCAAGGATTCTTCTGCCATTAGGGCCGAAAGTATACTAGAATTCTGTCTGCTGTTAAGTAATAGCAACCGTGTAAAAACTATTTTTACATTATAGCTGATGTGTACGACTTTATAGTCATTAACAAAATTATATTAGTAGGCAGTGCACAACTTACTGTCAATAGTAATATCATGTACAGTACAGTACTTCTAGTCTCTGCTACATGATAGTAATCATAATGTATGTATAGGAAAGCTTTACAGTTATGAGTACATTAGTACTATTACCTATTTCACAGTATTATGCTTATGAGTATATTAGTGCTAGCACTACTGTACAACTTAATAATCATGGGACTTGTACAACAAATATTATGCCGCACTCCTCACTTACTCAACATTGTTAGAATTACTTCATATAATTCCCCTAAGCTTCAACCTGTCTATGTCCACCCCAGTATGAATGGGAATTAATACTGACAAATAAAACGGCGAACAAGCAACATAATATATGAAATAAGAAACACAAGAACACATCTCCAGCACATTAAATCAATCACCCATAAAACTCACGGCCTCTACATTTGCAGTTCAACGTATTCGCCCTGACTAAATATGCTGGAATGATGGAGGAATTTTTTCCTGAACCAAATGAATTCCTTCCAGAGAGATGGATAAGGGAACATGCTTCGGGTTCCTTGAAGCCTTATAGTTGTGTGCCTTTTGGGTTTGGCCCACGAATGTGTATAGGAAGGAGATTTGCTGAGCAGGAAATGTACGTTATCCTGGCTAGGGTAAGTCATTAAGACTGCTTAATGATAAAGTAAAACAGATATACAGCAACTGCATTAGATTCGCAGAGAAGGTGATGTATTCTTTCCTGACAAACGTATCGGTGTCACGAAACTTAAATAGTTTTTAGCAAAGGAAGGAGTTTTGCTGAACAAGAAGTGTACGTTCTCTAAGAGGAAATATTCTCGTAAAAAGTAGATTGGCTCAGTGACAAAGAAAAGAGATTATCTGAAAAGGTGTACTTCAATTTTGCTAGAAGATAATGCTGCCACCTAAAGCAGATTAAATGAATAATAAAGGAAATATTTATGCTGAGCATAAGTTGTATGTTTACCTGGTTATTGTAAGTTGTCATTCTAGAGAAAATAGTTTAAGGACATAAGTAAGCTAAATTAATGACAATTGCAGGAGCGTTGATGAAGAAAAGATGTAGGCTCTTCTGAGGCTACACATCAAATTATGTTTCTATTGGCTCATATTTGTGCATTAATAGGCTACTCTGAGCCTCAGTTTTCTCTTGGCATGCAAGCAGAGTACTTTATAATACTAAGTCTGCATCATAATAATGTTAATAGTTTATTGTCTCATTTCAGACTTATCATACATGCAAGAGTGACGGAAATATTGTTTGACATATACATACGTATAATAAATAGCCTGTCTTTTTTCGCATTATGCAAACAGTGTGCTCTAATAATTCTATTTTACTTTTCCGTTTTATTATGAGAACAGAAAGTCTGATAACTCTCCTGTTTTTTTCTCCTGTTACGCAAGCAC
>JAXCGZ010000006.1:17500-20000 GCA_037179515.1 Halocaridina rubra
TATATATATATATATATATATATATATAACCAAGCAAGCACATTACATATGTGAAAAAATGAAACTTTTATTTTTACCCCGACCAGGACTCGAACCTAGGACTTATAATTACTAAGTCAAGGAGCTACCAACTACACACCACAGAAGGTATGAAAGGAATCCAACCTTTTAGCTTATATCTGCTATACTTAGGGATGAACGCATAGAATGCGTTCATCCCTAAGTATAGCAGATATAAGCTATAAGGTTGGATTCCTTTTATACCTTCTGTGATGTGTAGTTGGTAGCACCTTGACTTAGTAATTATAAGTCCTAGGTTCGAGTCCCTTTTGGGGTAAAAAATGATTCATATATATATATATATATATATATATATATATATATATATATATATATATATATATATATATATATATATATATATATATATATATATATATATATATATATATATATATATATATATATATATATATATATATATATATATATATATATATATATATATATATATATATATATATATATATATATATAGATATATATATATATATATATATATATATATATATATATATATATATATATATATATATATATATATATATATATATATATATATATATATATATATATATATATATATACATATATATATATATATATATATATATATATATATATATATATATATATATATATATATATATATATATATATATATATGAATCATTTTTTACCCCGACCGGGACTCGAACCTAGGACTTATTATTACTAAGTCAAGGCGCTACCACTACACCACAGAAAGTTAAAAGGAATCCAACCTTATAGCTTATATCTGCTATACTTAGGAATGAACGCATTCTAACTGAATGCCACTATGTTCATATTACAAATTTCCCAACCTCACTCGTGGCTTCATTTTAGCATTTAATTCAATTCCCAGTCTCATTCGGGCCATGAAATAATCAATTAAGCACATTACATATGTGAAAACATGAATCATTTTTTACCCCGACCGGGACTCGAACCTAGGACTTATTATTACTAAGTCAAGGCGCTACCACTACACCACAGAAGGTTAAAAGGAATCCAACCTTATAGCTTATATCTGCTATACTTAGGAATGAACGCATTCTAACTGAATGCCACTATGTTCATATTACAGATTCCCCAACCTCACTCGTGGCTTCATTTTAGCATTTAATTCAATTCCCAGTCTCATTCGGGCCATGAAATAATCAGTTAAGCACATTACATATGTGAAAACATGAATCTTTTTTTTTACCCCGACCGGGACTCGAACCTAGGACTTATTATTACTAAGTCAAGGCGCTACCACTACACCACAGAAGGTTAAAAGGAATCCAACCTTATAGCTTATATCTGCTATACTTAGGAATGAACGCATTCTAACTGAATGCCACTATGTTCATATTACAGATTCCCAAACCTCACTCGTGGCTTCATTTTAGCATTTAATTCAATTCCCAATCTCATTCGGGCCATGAAATAATCAATTAAGCACATTACATATGTGAAAACATGAATCATTTTTTACCCCGACCGGGACTCGAACCTAGGACTTATCATTACTAAGTCATAGTGGCATTCAGATAGAATGCGTTCATTCCTAAGTATAGCAGATATAAGCTATAAGGTTGGATTCCTTTTAACCTTCTGTGGTGTAATGGTAGCGCCTTGTTTTAGTAATCATAAGTCCTAGGTTCGAGTCCAGGTCGGGGTAAAAAAATTATTCATGTTTTCACATATGTAATGTGCTTATTTGATATTTACTGCCCGAATGAGATTGGGAATTGAATTAAATGCTAAAATGAAGCCACGAGTGAGGTTGGGGAATCTGTAATATGAACATAGTGGCATTCAGATAGAATGCGTTCATTCCTAAGTATAGCAGATATAAGCTATAAGGTTGGATTCCTTTTAACCTTCTGTGGTGTAGTGGTAGCGCCTTGACTTAGTAATCATAAGTCCTAGGTTCGAGTCCCGGTCGGGGTAAAAAAATTATTCATGTTTTCACATATGTAATGTGCTTATTTGATATTTCATGCCCGAATGAGATTGGGAATTGAATTAAATGCTAAAATGAAGCCACGAGTGAGGTTGGGGAATCTGTAATATGAACATAGTGACATTCAAATTGAATGCGTTCATTCCTAAGTAAAGCAGATATAAGCTATAAGATTGGATTCCTTTTAACCTTCTGTGGTGTAGTGGTAGCGCCTTGACTTAGTAATCATAAGTCCTAGGTTCGAGTCCTGGTCGGGGTAAAAAAATTATTCATGTTTTCACATATGTAATGTGCTTATTTGATATTTCATGCCCGAATGAGATTGGGAATTGAATTAAATGCTAAAATGAAGCCACGAGTGATTTGGGGAATCTGTAATATGAACATAGTGGCATTCAGATAGAATGCGTTCATTCCTAAGTATAGCAGATATAAGCTATAAGGTTGGATTCCTTTTAACCTTATGTG
>JAXCGZ010000006.1:25000-37500 GCA_037179515.1 Halocaridina rubra
GGATAAGAACGGAAGAGTGCTTACTGACCCCGACATGATTAAAATGCGGTGGAGGGACTACTACGAAGAACTCCTAAATCAGGAAAATCCAAGAATACGAAGAGGTGAAGGAGTGGGAATGGAGGGAGAGGTAGACCCTGTGAGTGAGGCAGAAGTCAGAGAAGCGTTGAAGAAGATGAAAAATGGAAAGTCAGTAGGGCCAGACCAGATTCCTGCAGAGGTATGGAAGAGTTTGGGCGAAGAAGGGATACAGGTGCTGACAAAGTTCCTGAACATGGTGATGAAGGAAGAGACTATCCCGAACGAGTGGAGAGATAGTATAATGGTACCAATTTTCAAAGAAAAGGGAGACATCCAGAGTTGCAACAACTATAGAGGAATTAAGCTAACATCTCACACTATGAAACTGCTGGAAAGAGTGTTGGATAAAAGGCTGAGGGAGGAGACAGAAGTTTGTAGTGAGCAGTTTGGTTTTATGAAAGGTCGAGGAACAATGGATGCAGTATTCGCAATGAGGCAGACAATGGAAAAATATAGAGATAAGCAAAGAGGGCTGTACATGGCGTTTATTGACCTGGAAAAAGCTTATGATCGGGTCCCGAGAAGCGAGGTGTGGAGGAGTATGAGGTCGAAGGGAGTGAAGGAGAAGTATGTCAAGATAGTTCAGGACATATACAGGGAAGCCACAACAAGAGTAAGAAGTACAGTTGGCACTACAGAGCCTTTTCAGGTGAAAGTTGGACTCCATCAGGGATCAGCTCTTAGCCCCTATCTATTTAACCTTCTCATGGATGTGATGGTGGAGGAAGTGACAAAGGAGGCACCATGGAGCATGCTCTTTGCAGACGATATTGTTTTGGTCTCCGAGAGCCGTGAAGAATTGCAAGAGAGGTTGGAGCTATGGAGGGGTTTGCTGGAGGATTACGGACTGAAGGTGAGCAGACAGAAAACAGAGTACCTAGAGTGCAATGTGACACAAGGAGGCGACCTGTTCATGCAAGACCACAAGCTCCCAAAGGCGGACGCCTTCAAATACCTCGGCTCCTACGTAACGAAGGATGGAGACCTAGAGAGAGAGATTGATCATAGGATCCAGGTAGCGTGGAACAGCTGGAGGAGAACATCAGGGATGCTATGTGACAAGAAAATCAGTGCTAGAGTGAAAGGAAATGTGTACAAGTCAGTTGTGAGACCAGCGTTGCTGTACGGAGCGGAGACGTGGCCGGTGAAAAGGGCTAAAGAAAGGAAGATAGATGTCGCAGAAATGAGAATGCTGAGGTGGATGTGTGGGGTGACGAGGGAGGACAGGATACGAAATGACCGGATCAGAGGTACAGTGAAGGTGGTGGAGGCGTCGGCAAAAGCGCAGGAGAGGAGATTACAGTGGTTCGGTCATGTGAAGAGGAGAGATGAAGACTACGTGGGTGTGAGAGTGATGGAGATGGACGTGGAGGGCAGACGTAGACGAGGAAGACCTAAACTATGGTGGAAGGACCGACTGAAGGAGGATCTCAGAGAGAGACAGCTGGGGGAGGAGCAAGTGATGGACCGGAACCAGTGGAGACGACTAGTGAAGAGATGCGACCCCATATGAAAATGGGAACGCAAATAGAGGAAGAAGAAGAAGAAGAAGAGGAAAATGAGAGGATTGTAGTGGGTGTAAAATTTTAATTTGCACGTTGGAAATGGAAATGATGTAATTAAGCGGGTGCATGGAGGACATGGGATAAGGGAGAGAAACCCAAAGGGGGAGAGTATAGTAGCCTTTGCCATATCCTATGATATGGCAATAGTGAACACGTTCTTTGAATAGAAGAGGGAGCACTTGATAACGTACAGGAGTGGTGGTAGATGGTCTCAAATAGATTACTTCCTTTACAATAGATTAATGCTGGTGGAAGTTAAGAATTGTAAAGTTATCCCGGGCGACCATGTAGCCCCCTAACACAGGCTTCTATGTGTGGACCTGAAGATAAAACGAGAAAGAAAAACGAAAACGAATGTGGTAAAAAGAATCAGGTGGTATAAATTGTCAGGGAGGAATAATGATGAGAAGAGAGAGTTTAGGAGAAGAGTGTTGGGAGAGATTGATCTGGAAATTGAAGATGTGGAGGAATGGTGGAGGCATAATATGATTAGAAGGCATGGAAGGGGGAAACATCTGGAATAATGTGGGATGAAAAGGAAAGCTGGTGGTGGGAGGATGGTATGAGGGAGGTTGTAAAAGGTAAGAAGGGGGCAAAGAAGAAATATGAAGAGTCACAGTTGAAGGAAGACAGAGAAATATTAAGGGAGAGAAATAAAGAAGTAAAAAAGGAAGTAGCTCAAGCTAAGGCAAGGGCATATGATGAGGTTTATGATGAACCGGAAAGTAAGGAAGGTTTAAGAAAGATGCTCATATTGTCAAAGGTAAGAAATAAAAGTACAAAGGACATCACCCATATTAAACAAATTAGAGATAGAAATGGTACGGTCCAAAAGAAGGAAGAAGACATCCTGAAACGATGGAAGGAGTATTTTGAACAACTGCTAAATGAAGAAAATGAAAGACTTATTAGAGAGGATGGACAAGTAAACCTGGGAATGGTAATGGGGTTCTCTAGGGAAGAGGTGATGCGTGCCTTAAAGAAAATGAAGAATGGGAAGGCAACAGGACCTGGCTTGATTCCTGTTGAAGTTTGGAAAGCCTTAGGAGAGGAAGGAGTAGACATCTTGTATAATCTTATGGCAAAAATCTCTGAACAGGAAAAGATACCAGAAGAGTGGCTGGAAAGTATATTAATACCTATATTTAAAGGTAAAGGTGATGTCCAAGATTGCAGCAATTATAGAGGCATTAAGTTAATGTCTCACACGCTGAAGATACTGGAGAGATGGCAGGCTACGAGAAGAAGTGAGAATAGGGAAACAACAGCTGGGATTTATGAAGGGAAACGGCACAACAGATGGAATAATTTGTATAAGGCAGCTGATGGAGAAATTCAGAGAAAAACAACGAGACGCACCTGGTTTTCATAGACCTTGGAGAGGCCTATGACAGAGTGCCAAGACAGGAAAAATGGAGATATTTGAGGGAGAAGATGGTACCGGAAAAGTAAGTTAGAATTATTCAGGAGATGTATAGGTGTGTGTATACCAGAGTGAGAGGCAGTGTTGGAGAGACAGAGTGATTTGAGGTAAGAGTGGGATTACATCAGGGGTCAGCACTTAGTCCATTCATCTTCAATGTGGTGATGGATGTAATGACCAAAGATGTGAGAGAAGCAGTGCCATGGTGCTTATTATATGCAGATGACATTGTATTGTGTGCAGAGAGGAGGGAGGATTTGGAGGAGACGTTGGAGGGATGGAGAGCAGCACTTGAGGAGGAAGAAATGAGGATAAGCAGGTCATAGACCGAATATATGTGTGCCAACATTGCTGAGGATGGTGGACATAGCATAAGAATGGATGGGGAAGAAATAAAGAGAGTACAGAAGTTCAAGTACTTGGGGTCCATAGTAGAGGTTAGTGGAAGCATGGATTAAGAAGTGAGACATCGCATTCAGACAAGATGGAATAATTGGGTTTGCATCTGGTGTTCTCTGTGACAAGAAAGTACCGCTGAGGTTTGACCGTTGTTAGACCAGTTATGTTATATGGAACAGAAACAGCAGTATGACGAAGACAGTGGAGAAGGAGATGGATGTAGCGGAGATGAGAATGTTAAAGTGGATGTCTGGAGTAACAAGGAATGATAGAATTAGGAATGAGTATATAAGAGGCTCGACAAAGGTAGTTGAATTGTCAAAGAAAATACAGGAGGGAAGGCTTAGATGGTATGGACACCTGATACGTCGGGACGAACATCATGTTGGAAGACATAAGATGGAGATGTAAGTTCGGGGTAGAAGGAGGAGAGGAAGACCAAGAAAAAGTTGGCTTGATTGTATAGGGGAGGACCTGCAATGGAAGGGTATTGATGATAATGAAGCACAGAACAGAAATAGATGGAGACCACTCATTCACAACGGCGACCCCATATAAAAATGGGGTAAAGCTGAGAAAAAGAAGAATACATAGTTTTCTTTTATTAAATGACGATATTATTACAACTAAAGTGGTTTTTGCTGCTATATTGGTCATCATTGTTATTATTGCTGATATTGGAGAAGCATTTTTATTTTTATTATTATATTTTTATTCAAGATACTCAAATAGTATTGCTTAGTACTGCTTTAAAAATTATTTTTGGATTATTGTTGCTATTCTTAGATTTTTGCCATGTAAGTCATTATTATTACTACAACTTTCATTATAGATGTATTTATCATTCTTCGTCACATTTGCATTAATTTTTGCAAGTTTTCATAATTTGCATTGCTATTGCAATTATTTTCACATTTTTCGTTATATTATTGCCTTTTTAATCTATTTTTGTCATTTTCCTTTTAATATTGCACTTTTGGTCACTATTATTGTAACTGTTGTTATCAATGCTGCATCTGTCAACATTATTATTATTAAGGATGAAAAAATCACTTATACAATCAAAAATAGCAATACTGATTGAAAAAATAATAATATAACCGATAGTATGAATGATGAAAAAAATTGATAACACTAAATGTAAGAAAATTGATAAATATCAAGATTTTTAGCAATACAAAACAAATAGCTTTTATAAAAGCAATAATAATAATTACAACCAAAATACCACTAAAACAAAAAGAGTAACTATAAAGAATAAAGTTGTAAAATAAGGAAAATGACTCCTACACCAATTATCCAAAACAATTGCATTTTTTACAGAAATAGTAACGTTATCTACTAAAATAAATAGTAAATAGAAATATTAGCTACATAAATTAGCTTTGCAAAGGGGAATTCAAACAAAAACTCTTTAGCCGTTAGAAATAAGAATAATGTTAATGATGAGAAAATCCCTTATTCGACGAAAAGCTGATAAAAATACCAATAATAAAACCAAAAGTAAGAATGACAACAAAATTGTAATAATAACATTAACTGTAAGAATAATAACAAGAATAGTAATATCAGCATTATTAGGAATAAAGAGAAAATAGCATTGATAACAGCAATAGAAACAATAACCAATATAGCAATTAAACATGAATAGTAACTATAGAGCACAAAGTTGTAATGGTAATAAAAATGATGCCAGCACCAAAAAAATCAAAGCAATTGCATTCTTTACAGAAATAGTAACATTATCTACTAAAATTGAAAATAAATATTAATGTTAGCTACGAAAATTATAAATAAATACGGGAATTTAAACAAAAAACTTTTTGCCCTTTAGAAATAAGAATAATGTCAATGATGAAAAAAATTACTTATGGCAGCAAAAGAATCAATTCTGATCAAATGTACCTATAAAAGCCAAAATTGCAATAATAATAAAGAAAAATACCGCAACAACAATAATTAAAGCAACCGCATTCTTTAGAGAAATATTAACAATGACTACAAAAATTAGTAATGAATATGGGAATTCAAACAATAACTCTTTAGCCATTCATTAGAAATAAGAATAATTTAATGATGAAAAAATAACATGCCAAGAAAATGCAGCAATACTTATCATAAAAGCAATAGTAAAACCATTAGTAACAATTATGAGCAAAATTGTAATAATAACACTAATTGTAACAATAATGATAAAAATAGTAATATCAATAAAGTTGTAATAATAGGAAAAATTTACTCCAATACCAATAATTAAAGCAATTGCATTCTTTACAGAAAATGTAACATTATCTACTAAAATTAAAAATAAATATGGAAATTAAAATAAAAACTTTAGCAGTTAGAAAGAAAAATAATATTAATGACGTAAAAATCATTTAAATATGCTAAATAAGTAATACTGATAAAAAAAAAGAATGATCAAATCAATAGTAGTAATTCTGTGCAAATTCGCAATAATGAATGAGAAATAATAGTAATTATCAAACTATCAAATATATCTGCAGTACTGACAAAAAGTCAAAAAATGCTAAGATAGCATCAATAATAACATAAATAATAAAAAATGTAAAAAGATGGCCCGTGAATCTAAAAAAAATAGAATAAAACAAATAGTAATACAAATAAAAAATAGCAATAATTTCAGAAAAGTAACAATAATGGAGAAATATCAATAATTATATCAATTGTATTTGTAACTATCATGGTTAGTGTATATAGAGCAATACTAACAAATATAATTTAATTATCAGCAATAACCATTATAAGTAGAAAAATTAACAATAACGACCAAAAGAGCAATAAAACACAATAGTAACAATGAAGACGAAAAGTGTGATAATAACAAAATTGCAACTATTTCACCACAACACCAATATTAAAAGCCATTGCATTCATAGTAGCAAAAGTAGCAATAACTACTAATATTAGATATAAGCATGACAAATCTAACGAACATTATTTACAAATCAGATATAAGAAAATAGTGATGAAAATAAAAATAAAATAGTAATACTAGCAATATTAACAATAATGACCCAAATAGTAAAGAAATATGAACAGTACCTATAAAGGCCAAAGTTCTAATAATAACAACAACAAAAATAACAGCAACACCAAAAATCAAAGCTATTTCATTCTTTAAAAAAAAATATTAACTTTAACTAAGAAAATCAGCAATACATAGGCGAATTCATTCAAAAACTCTTTAGCCAGTAGATGTAAAAATAATGTTGAAGATGAAAAAATTACATAAACAAGCAAAATTAGCAATACTAATAAAAGAAAATAAAAATAATTGTCAGAATGATGGCAAATTGTTTAAACTACACTTATTGTAAAATAATGATAAGAATAGTGATATCAACATAAATTAGCAATAAGCATAAAATAGCATTAATAAGAGCAATAGTAGCAATAATAACCAAAATTGCAATAAAACATTAATAGTAACTATAAAGAAAAAAATTGCAATAATAACTAAAATGATGCCAGCACCAATAATCAAAACAATTGTATTTTTTGCAGAGATAATAGCATTATCTACTAAAATAAAAACATAAATATTAACATTAACAACGAAAATTAGTATCACATAAGGGGAATTCAAACAAAAACTTTTTTGCCATTAGAAATAAGATTAATTTTAATGATGAAAAAACATCACTTATAAAAAGCAAGAGCAGTACTGCTGATGAAAAAACTAATAATAAAATCAATAGTAACAATTGTTAGCAAAATTTTAATAATAACTATAATTTTAACAATAATGATGAGTATAGTAATAAGATCAATAAAGCTTTAACAATAACAGGAATGAATCCAACACCAAAAATCAAAGCAATTACTTTCTTTACTGAAATAGTAAAATTATCCACTAAAATTAAAAACACATTGGAGAATTGAAGCAAAAACTCTTTAACCACCAGAAATAATAATAATATTAATAATGAAATGGTAGTGGCAGTGGTAGTAGTAGTATTATTATTAGTAGTAGTATTATTAGTATTAGTAGTAATAGTAGTAGCAGTAGTAGTAGTAGTAGTAGTAGTAGTAGTAGTAGTAGTAGTAGTAGTAGTAGTAGTAGTAGTAGTAGTAGTAGTAGTAGTAGTAGTAGTAGTAGTCGTCGTCGTCGTAGTAGTAGTAGTAGTAGTAGTAGTAGTAGTAGTAGTAGTAGTAGTAGTAGTAGTAGTAGTAGTAGTAGTAGTAGTAGTAGTAGTAGTAGTAGTAGTAGTAGTAGTAGTAGTAGTAGTAGTAGTAGTAGTAGTAGTAGTAGTAGTAGTAGTAGTAGTAGTAGTAGTAGTAGTAGTAGTAGTAGTAGTAGTAGCAGTAGTAGCTGTAGTAGGAGTAGTAGTGGTAGTAGGAGTAGTAGTATTAGTGATAATGATAATAATAATAATAACAATAATAATAATAATAATAATAATAATAATAATAATAATAATAATAATAATAATAATAATAATAATAATAATAATAATAATAATAATGATAATAGTAATGATAATACAAACACAAACTTATATATATATATATATATATATATATATATATATATATATATATATATATATATATATATGGATAGTAGGTTGGCCATGGCACCAGCCACCCATTGAAAGACTACGACTGAAGGTATTAGGATGCAACTAGGACTGGTCCAGACAGTTCCAGGTTGAGCCTTCCTTCAGGACGGTTCTTTCCTCATGCCTACACTGAATATTCTGGCATATTCATTACACATCTCTTGCTATTCCATTACATTTGACAAGTCACAACATTCTGCACACCTGTCTCTTTTACTTTCCTTTTCCTCACGTTTTGTCATTATTTCTGGAAAGTTCACCACTAATGGCCCCCGGTACCCGGCATAGAGGGGTGCGAAGAATCTCCGGGGATCGTGTTGACTCCACCATTGGCTTGAGGGCAGACACGCCTGGTGGTAGTAATGGTTCTGCTCTTAACCTTGCACCTCCCAATTGATCTGCTTCTTTCACTCTTCACTATTCAAACATTCGTGGGCTGAACTCTAATCTTTCGGCTGTGGAACAGTAATTGGGCACTTTCCTCCCTAACCTCCTCCTCCTATCTGAAACCCAGTTGTCTACACATGCTTCCACTGACCCTTTCCAAATCTCCCACTATAATCTGTATACTCGTTTTCGTTCCAAAGGTGGGGTCTGTGCTTACTGCAACATTAACACTCCTACTGTGAGGCTCATGGACCTTGAATCTCCTGACTTTGATGTTCTCTGGCTAAAAGTCTATCTCTCCACTACCACTATCATCCTTTGCTTCTGCTACTGTTCTCCAAACTCCACCGAGTTTGTGTCTTTCTTTGAATATCTCTCCTCGTGCCATGAGTCCTTGCTATCTTCTCACCCACATGCCGAAGTTCTCTACATTAGAGACTTCAATGTACACCACAGTGAGTGGCTTCATTCTTCTCACACTGATGTGGGATGAAGCGAGGCTCTTGCTTTCTCTATTATTCACGATCTTGAGCAAATTATCAAACATCCTACTCGCGTTCCTGATCGTCACGAACATGCTGCAAACACTCTTGATCTATTTTTTACTTCTAACCCTTCAAACTACTCTTATTCCGTGCTTTCCCCTCTTGGTAAATCTGACCACTCCATGATCTCTGTCTCTTCCATTTTCGCTCCCCCACCACCAATCCCTCCTACCTTTGGCACTTCGAGCGAACCCAATATGAAAATTTGCGTAACTTTCTCTTTGACTTTCCATGGGATGACTACTGCTTTCGGTCCCGCAACCCTGATCGGGTAGCTGTAAAGGTTGCCGAGATCATGACCGCGGGAATGGAGGCGTACATCCCCTCTTCTATTAAAACTTTCTCTCCCCATAAACCTTGGTTTGACCGTGCCTGCTCCATTGCTATCCAGGCTAGGAATCAGGCTCACCGATCTTACCAAGCCTCTCCTTCCGATTTAACTCGCTCTGCTTTTATTATAGCTAGGAATCGCTGTACAGCTTAGATTCGGAGGTCTAAGGCTTCCTTTATAAGAAGGAAAGTTGATGACCTTAACTCCTCTCCCACTGACAAATGCTTCTGGTCCTTAGCCAAAAACCTCTCCAAAAACTTCTGTAACTCAAGCTTTCCCCCTCTCATTCGTTCTGATGGTTCTATAGCTTGCTCTCCCACTGACAAAGCCACTCTCTTTGGCTCTCATTTTTCTGCCAACTCTTCTATCAACGATTCCAGCGCACCTGTTCCTCAGTCTTTTCCCCTCTCTAACCCTATGCCCTCCCTCATCCTTTCTTCACGCAAAGTTCATAAGGTTCTTCACTCACTAAAGACAAACAAAGCATCTGGTCCCGATGGTATCCCTGCAAGGTTCCTTAAGGAGTTTGCAGATGAACTGGATCCCGTGCTTTGCCGTCTTTTTCGCCTCATTCTGTCAACCAGTATCTATCCTTCATCTTGGAAGCATGCTCTAGTTCAACCTGTTCCTAAGAAGGGTGACCGCTCTATTCCTTCTAACTACCGACCTATGCCTCTAACCTCCTCTATTGCTAAAGTTTTCGAAACTTTGCTCAATGCTCACTTCTTGAAACGTATTGAATCTAACGCACTTATCTCCGATCACCAGTACGGCTTCCGCAAGGCAAGATCCACTGGTGATCTCCTGTCCTATCTTACTCATGTATGGTGATCTTCTCTGAGGAACTATGGGGAATTCTTTGTCGTCGCCCTTGATATCTCTAAGGCTTTTGACAGAGTGTGGCACAAGGCTCTGTTGGCCAAACTCCCTGCCTATGGCTTTACCCCTTCTTTCTGTTCTCTGATTTCCAGTTTTCTTACTGACCGTTCTATATCTGTAGTTGTTGATGGTGCGACATCTAGCTCTTTCTCTGTTTCCAGTGGTGTTCCACAGGGCTCTGTTCTTTCACCTACTCTCTTCCTTCTCTTCATCAATGATCTTCTACAATCCCCATCTTCCTCTCTTCTTCATGCCTTTGCCGATGATTCTACCCTTCACATTTCATCTGCCTTTTCTTCACAACCTTCATCTGTTACTCGTAATCAATCTCGTATCACTCTTTCTTCTACTCTTAACTCCGATTTGCAGAGAGTATCTGAATGGGGCACTCAAAATTTAGTTAAATTCAATGCCTCCAAGACACAGTTTCTGGCTATCTCTTTATCTTCTCCTCCTGATAACCCTGTCGTCTTCGAAACTAATGAAATTTACCCTCTTAACTCAATCAATATATTAGGAATCCATATAGCCTCTAACTTGTCTTGGAGGAATCACATAATCCAAATTTCTAAATCTTCATCCAAAAAATTGGGGATTTTGTTTCGTTTTCATTATTACTTTTCCTCATTGCAGTTACTTAAAATTTACAAAGGTCTTATCCGCCCCTGCTTAGAATACTGCTCACACATCTGGGGTGCTTCCTCCTTTACTTATCTTCTTGATAGGGTTGAATCTAAGGCAGTCAGACTCATTAATGATCCTTCTCTTACTTCTAACCTGGATTCTCTCTCTCTTCGCCGTAAGGTATCTTCCCTTTCGCTTTTCTATCGCTACTACTTCCATCGCTGTTCTGATGAGTTGGCGAGTTGCATCCCTCCTCCACTGCTGAGGCTGCGTAACACTCGCCAAGCGGCCTCATCCCACATGTACTGTGTGGAGATTTGTAGCTCGCGGATTGGTCGGTGCAGCGACCGCTTCTTCCCATCTACCTCCAGACTCTGGAACTCTTCCTCCTTCTGTCTTTCCTATTTCTTATGACCTTTCAGACTTCAAAAAGAAGATCTATCGTCATCTCAGAGCCTAGTCCTCCATATCTCTGGGTCCTCTTTACTTTGACTATTTTTTTTCTTTGTGTGACATTACATCATCTCTGCCTTGCTCTTAACCTTTTTCTTTTCCTTCGTCTTGGTATTTTCTCGTGCCCGGGCCTTTGTTGATGAGGGCAGTTTCTGCCTGTCCCGGTGTCCCACTCTTAAAAAAAAAAAAAAAATATATATATATATATATATATATATATATATATATATATATATATATATATATATATATATATATATATATGTATATATATATAATATATATATATAATAGATATATATTATATATATATATATATATATATATATATATATATATATATATATATATATATATATATATATATATATATATATATATATATATATATATATATATATATATATATATATATATATATATATATAGATATATATATATATATATATATATATATATATATATATATATATATATATATATATATATATATATATATATATATATATATATATATATATATTATATATATATTTATATAAATATATATATATATATATATATATATATATATATATATATATATATATATATATATATATGTATATATATATGAATAATTTTTTTTTTACCCAGACCGGGACTCGAACCTAGGACTTATGATTACTATGTCAAGGTGCTACCACTACACCACAGAAGGTTAAAAGGAATCCAACCTTATAGCTTATATCTGCTATACTTAGGAATGAACGCATTCTAACTGAATGCCACTATGATCATATTACAGATTCCCCAACCTCACTCGTGGCTTCATTTTAGCATTTAATTCAATTCCCAATCTCATTCGGGCCATGAAATTATCAAATAAGCACATTACATATGTGAAAACATGAATAATTTTTTACCCCGACCGGGACTCGAACCTAGGACTTATGATTACTAAGTCAAGGTGCTACCACTACACCACAGAAGGTTAAAAGGAATCCAACCTTATAGCTTATATCTGCTATACTTAGGAATGAACGCATTCTAACTGAATGCCACTATGTTCATATTACAGATTCCCCAACCTCACTCGTGGCTTCATTTTAGCATTTAATTCAATTCCCAATCTCATTCGAGCCATGAAATTATCAAATAAGCACATTACATATGTGAAAACATGAATCATGTTTTACCCCGACCGGGACTCGAACCTAGGACTTATGATTACTAAGTCAAGGCGCT
>JAXCGZ010000006.1:47500-50000 GCA_037179515.1 Halocaridina rubra
TCATACTGCACTCCTTTATAACGCTCAAGCTATACTTATTAGCTACATACATACATACACCTCCACCTTTCCTGTCTCTGTTCTGAGTGAACATACTGTACCCTGATATATTATACAATGATTCAGTATCGTTAACCAGCCTAGTCTCCGAAAACCCCATTACATCACATATATTATTTTTTGTTTAACATTGATCAACAAATATTTGAAGATTATTTGCAAGACTTCTAATGTTCATGCACAATACCGAAAATGCATTAGATTTATTTAAATTTGAATACAGTTTATTTAAGTATATATAACTTGAAAAAGTGTTGGTTGCATTTCTCATATTATTAAAAACAAATTTATTTTCTTTTCAAGATCATGTGGGTTAAATATCTTCTTATAAAGTTCATTGATACATAAATAATTGGGAAGTACTTTGTCGTTGTTTGTTAGCCTTATAAGTTCATCGTCACTAATGGAATAGTATGGGAGGTATCTATTTACAGCCATGGCGAAAAAATAAATTAAACTACTTTCACATTACTGACTTACAAGCTACTATTTACTTATACCATATCTTACCAGTTCTTCTGGCCATTTGTTGGTTTAGGGTGTGAGCGTTTTATAGCTTCCGTGGCGGGAGACACGCCAGGAGGGGAAGCGAGTGATGAAATATCACTATTCCGCCCTCCAACACCAGCTCCTTCAACCCCCGAAAAACCGATCCTGGTCAACTTCTCATCCACCCCACGAAAAGCACCCACAGCACCAGCCACACTCTCAGAGTTGTATCCTTCCTTCACGATGAGCTTCATATGTTTAAAGTAGGCAAATATCCCTTCTGATCTAGCAATTTTTAGTTGTGGCATCTGTGTAGATTTTATTGCCTGTGAAACGGCCCATAAGTCATAATTAAGGTAGACCTTGGTGCCTTTAAACTTTTTGGCAGTAGCGATAAGGATAACAATAATAATCATGAGAGGACAAATGTTGATAATAATAATAATAATAATAATAATAATAATAATAATAATAATAATAATAATAATAATAATAATAATAATAATAATAATAAAAATAATAATAATAATAATAATAATAATAATAATAATAATAATAATAATAATAATAATAATAATAATAATAATAATAATAATAGATAATAATAATAATAATAATAATAATAATAATAATAATAATAATAATAATAATAATAATAATAATAATAAAATAATAACAGCAATAATAATAATAAAAATAAATAATAATATTGATAATAAAAATAATAACAATGATAATAATAATAATAATAATAATAATAATAATAATAATAATAATAATAATAATAATAATAATAATAATAATAATAATAATAATAAAAATAATATTTATAATAATGATATTAATAATAATTATAATGATAATAATAATGATAATAATAATAATAATAATAATAATAATAATAATAATAATAATAATAATAATAATAATAATAATAATAATAATAACAATAATAATAGCAATAATAATAATAATGATGAAAATAATGATAATATTAATAATAATAAAAATAATAATAATAATAATAATAATAATAATAATAATAATAATAATAATATTAATAATAATAATAATAATAATAATAATAATAATAATAATAATAATAATAACAATAATAACAATAATATTAAAAATAATAATGATAATAGTAATAATAATAATAATAATAATAATAATAATAATAATAATAATAATAATAATAATAATAATAATAATAATAATAATAATAATAATAATAATAATGATAATAATAATAATAATAATAATAATAATAATAATAAAAATAATAATAATAATAATGATAATAATAAAAATAAAAACAATAATAATAATAATAATAATAATAATAATAATAATAATAATAATAATAATAATAATAATAATAATAATAATAAAATAATAATAATAATAATAATAATAATAATAATAATAATAATAATAATAATAATAATAATAATAATAATAATTTTAATAATAATAATAATAATAATAATAATAATAATAATAATAATAATAACTATAATATTAATAATAATAATTATAATAATAATAATTATAATAGTAATAATAATAATAATAATAATAATAATAATAATAATAATAATAATAATAATAACAATAATAATAATAATAATATAATAATAATAATAATAATAATAATAATAATAATAATAATAGTAATAATAATCATAATAATAATAATAATAATAATAATAATGATAATTATTATAGTAATAATAATAATAATAATAATAATAATAATAATAATAATAATAATAGTAATAATAATAAATAATAATAATAATAATAATAATAATAATAATAATAATAATAATAATAATAATAATAATAATAATAATAATATTAATAATAATAATATTAAAGATAATAATAATAAAAATAGAAACTAATAATAATAATAATAATAATAATAATAATAATAATAATAATA
>JAXCGZ010000006.1:272500-277500 GCA_037179515.1 Halocaridina rubra
AAACAGTATATAATATGAGGATAACAGATGTAATAGTATATGCTTTTCAAGGTCTCATTTATTAGGTTATGGCGAATTTTATAAAAAATTCCAAACGTCTTGGACAGTTTTGAGCAGACAGATTGAATATGATATTTCCAACTTAAATTTTCATCGATAATTACTCCCAAAAATTTCTTACAAGCAACTCTTTTAACTTCACACCCATCTGTGTACTACAGATCTATTTTGAAATAAGATATAGTCAGTTTTGGAAACATTTTGCTTTAATTTATTAACAGAGATCCAGTTGTTAATTTTGTCTAGTTCACTATTTAAAACAGAATGCAGGTGGTCAAGGTTATTATCATGCAAGAGAAGATTGGTGTCATCTGCATAAAGAATATATTTGAATTTATTACTGGCATTGGAAATATCATTTATATAAAATAAAAATAACAATGGGCCCAGTATTGATCCCTGTGGTACTCCCTTCTCAATAGTTTGCAACAAAGATGCTTTCCCATTACAATATATGGCTTGTTTTCTATTTTTTCAAGTAGCTCTTAAATAACTGTAATGGTGATCCCCTAATACCCACACAAGTTAGTTTTTCTATTAGTATATCATGGTCTAATGAGTCAAATGCTTTGGACAAGTCTAGGAAAACCCCTGCAACAAAGTTTTTATTTTCCAAATTTTGATAAACCACTTGTGAAGTTCATTATTGCTTTTTCAGTGGTCTTATTATTACGGAATCCGTATTGATTTTCAGATAATAGGTTCAACTTTTCAAAGAATTCTTTGTCTGTGAACAATCGCTTTTTCAAACACTTTACTTAAAGACGGTATGACAGATATAGGTCTATAGTTATTTTCATCATGTACAGTGCCTGACTTAAAAATAGGTATTACTTTAGCACTTTTTAGTTTGTCTTGAAAACATCCTTGCTGAAAACATAATTGATTATGTGGGTAAGTGGGGTACCAATGTAATGGGCAGTGACCTGGAGTGGTTTTGGTGGAATTTCATCATATCCCGACGCTGTATTTGGGTTTAAGTCTGGTGGATTATTAAGAAACTGTCGGTGTGAGTTTTGTTGCATATTTTGTTGATCCTGTGCTGTTTGTGCTATAGTTAAGAAATTATTATTAGCAGTGTGGTCATTATCATTTTTTAATTTGATTTCCTTTGAATGATTAATTTATTTTCGTCCCATTAGGCTGTTTATTGTATTCCAGGTGGACTTGCTGTTTCCTTGTTCCTTCTTAAGCTTATCCTGAAAATATCAATGTTTTGCAGCTCGGAGTAGTTTTACTAATTTGTTCTAGTAAGCTTTATATCTGGTTCCAAAAGACAAAGGCCATTTTGATGCAAGCCTTCCTAATTGGTTTTTCTTTGATACTATTTTTTAATCCTGCAGTTATGTGTGGGCATCTGTTGTTTTTATTATTTACAGTCGATTTTCTTAGAGGAAAGCAGTCTAGAAATTTATCTCTAAATGTACAGTGAAATTTATTAAAAGCTTCATTTGCATTATTTAGGTCAATGATATGTTGCCATTTTTCATGTGATATATCTCTAGTAAATTTAGATATGTTATCATCAGAGTAATGTCTTTTTTCTACTTATGCATCAAATTTATGTTCTTTTTTAAACTGGGAGTATACTGCGAAATGATCTGTTATGTCGGTGTACACTATGTAATTACTTATGTTGTCTTCAAGATTTGTGGTCCAGATATGATCGATCAGAGATGCACTATTTTCAGTTACTCTCGTATGTTTAGTAGTTATTGGAAAGCAGCCACGTGAATACATTAAGTTTATAAAATCAGTTACTCTTTGATCATTTATTTTAGAGAAATATAAGTTCCAATCACCGAATAAATAAACAGTTATGTACTTTTTTCTTGCTGCAAAACCAAATACTTTCAGTAAAGCTTCAAGAAATTCAGGCATGTTCCCCTTTGGTGGTCTATATACAGATGCAAAGAAGCAATTTTCCTTGCCGTTATGTACCTATACACTAACACATTCAATGAATCGTTCCATCATACTGCACTCCTTCATAACGCTCAAGCTATACTTATTAGCTACATACATACATACACCTCCACCTTTCCTGTCTCTGTTCTGAGTGAACATACTGTACCCTGATTATATTATACAATGATTCAATATCGTTATCCAGCCTAGTCTCCGAAAAACCCATTACATCACATATATTATTTTCTGTTTAACATTGATCAACAAATATTTGAAGATTATTTGCAAGACTTCTAATGTTCATGCACAATACCGAAAATGCATTAGATTTATTTAAATTTGAATACATTTTATATAAGAATATATAACTTGAAAAAGTGTTGGTTGCATTTCTCATATTATTAAAAACAAATTTATTTCCTTTTCAAGATCATGTGGGTTAAATATTATCTTATAAAGTTCATTGATACATAAATAATTGGAAAGTACTTTGTCGTTGTTTGTTAGCCTTATTAGTTCATCGTCACTAATGGAATAGTATGGGAGGTATTTATTTACAGCCATGGCGAAAAAATAAATTAAACTACTTTCACATTACTGACTTACAAGCTACCATTTACTTATACCATATCTTACCAGTTCTTCCGGCCATTTATTGGTTTAGGGTGTGAGTGTTTTATAGCTTCCGTGGCGGGAGACACGGCAGGAGGGGGTGCGGGTGATAATATATCATTATCCAACCCTCCCACTCCAGCTCCTCCAACCCATGAAAAACCGATCCTGGTCAACTCCTCATCCACGCAACCAAAAGCACCCACAGCACCAGCCACACTCTCGGAGTTGTATCCTTCCTTCATTTTTTTTTTATTTATTCAGATAACTGTACATGGGAACATGTGCACATGGGCACTCCCAGTCATATTGCAGTTGATAACATTACAATCTATGTGGTTAGGTATAAATAACATACTAATAGAATTTGCAATTAATTTTAAATATCATAGCAAGTAATTAATAATAAAATATAGTGTAATAATTGAAGAGAACTTGAAGAGTAATCATTGTGACAATATTTTCAATAGCCCTTGTTGAGTGCTATCATTTAAATTATATTTCATTTTTCAACAGTACTACTGCAGACAATTTGAAGCAGATATAGAATAACAATTTTCAGGTTAGAATAATAAGTAGGTACATACATATATATATACACACACATACATACACACACACACATATATATATATGCATGCATTAATTAGATGAGCAATAGAAACACCACTGGGGCTTCATAGCCATACATATCAAGGAGAGAGAGAGAGAGAGAGAGAGAGAGAGAGAGAGAGAGAGAGAGAGAGAGAGAGAGAGAGAGAGAGAGAGAGAGAGAGAGAGAGAGAGAGAGAGAGAGAGAGAGAGAGAGAGTTTGTGGTATTCATTTCAGCAAAAGGAGTTATTCGTCCTTACTACAGATAAAGACACATCCATGCATACTCATACACATCATTGTCATCTGAGGGTAACACAGCAGAGGAAAGTGCATGTACTTAATTGCATATACGTACACATATAAACCTGAACATACATACATACATAAATATAAACACAGTGCCATATAATTTGGAAGGAAAAGAAAGAGAAAGACTGAAAGCCTTTCCCCTTCTCCACCCTTCAAATTATGTACGTGAGAGAGAATTACGTCAATTAATCCGTTATCACTATTATCACAACCATTGCTACCACCATCATGATTATTATTATCATCATTATTATTATTATTATCATTATTATTATTATTATCATTATTATTATTACTATTATTATTATTATTATTATTATTATTATTATTATTATTATTATTATTATTATTACCATCATCATTACTACAGCTTTTGTATATAGATAGAGTTATGAATCAAAAGTAGTAATTATTGATACATATAGACATGCACATACATATACATATACACATATACATACATATATACATATAAATACATATACACATACATATACATATACACATACATGCACACATGTACACACATATACATACATATGAGCTCTTGAGGGAGGGGGTTAGAATACTTCCTCCATGTTCCCCTGCGTGTCGTAAGAGTAGACTAAGTGGGGCGGAGCGAAGGGAATGAAAGAACCCTTCTCTGTACTTTCTCTTCCCAGAAAGTCAGAGCATTATTCCTCTACTCAGCCACTCACCTTATAAGGGGAAAAGTGGCTTAGGTATATTAAAAGGCATATGAGAGAGAGAGAGAGAGAGAGAGAGAGAGAGAGAGAGAGAGAGAGAGAGAGAGAGAGAGAGAGAGAGAGAGAGAGAGAGAAGGTATTCCCTCCACCCCTCTTTTTTTTTTTTTTTTTTTTCAAAGTTATAGAAATATCAGATAATATACAAGAAAGTAGACTAAGATGGTATGGTCATGTCGTTAGAACGGATGAACAGTATGTTGGGAGGAGGGTGATGGAAATGGATATACAGGGTAGAAGGAGAGGGAGACCAAAGCGTAGGTGGATGGATTGCATCAATGATGATCTGAGGTCTAAAGGTTTGTTGGGTGATGAGGTATGGGACAGAAATAAATGGAGAAAACTGACCAGAAACATCGACCCCACATAAATGTGGGAAAAGATGTAGACGGAGAAGAGGGTAAAAGAATTTCATTTTCAACGTTGGGTATACACTAAGTACAGGATATAAGTTCTCTGGGTTGCAAAAGTGCACACAAAGTTCAAAGTAGCTCAGGCCAAGAGGTCTGAAGTCCTTAAGCTTTGTGCACTCTGCAATGTAGTGTACTAAATTGTTGCCCCCTTCACACTCACATAAATGGCATTTTGAGTGTTCTGGGTCCTTTCTACCAGTTTTCTTGCAATTCACCTCCCATATATTTCTATAACCAAGTCTTATACGGGCAGCAACTCTATCACAGTCACCTGTAAGCATTTTACCCATGCTGTATTTGTGTCTCAGCCTTCTGAAGTTTTCATAATGTTGGATCGAACAGCTGCTTACATGTTGTGTG
>JAXCGZ010000007.1:0-112500 GCA_037179515.1 Halocaridina rubra
CTCTCTCTCTTTCTCTCTCTCTGCATTTGCCAAACTTCTGGTTCAAGGTAGGGCAACGGCCGCCTCATTAGGCCGAACGAATACATATTTGCATCACCCGATGTTAAGAGCTTTTGTCAAGGACGATATAAATTAAATTTTATATAATCATTATATTACGGATTATAATGGAACTATTATGATATGCTTACAAAAGAAGACCTCTAATTTACCAAAATCTTTTCTCTTTACTAGCTTATTTCTTTGGTTACAGTTCAGAATAGTCAATGCTGTACTTTTGTGCTTGACCCACGTATCCTGTGGAGGACAAAATTATAGAGGTATCTTTCAGTACTAGATATGCGACTCCGTAACTGAATTTGGTGTGGAAGTTCTCAATTGAGACGTCTTGGTGGCGAGTGCTTCTAATCAAATGGATCCTAGACATACATAGAACCGCGTAAAATGCGCTTATGAAATCCATTTGTGTCTAGCTAACTAACAATATGGTATCCTAGGTTTACACTGTTTAAGAAATCGGGCGAAAGATTAAAAGGATGTCTGAGGCTCTACAGTTGTCTTGAACAAAAGAATACTTGCACAACTTAATCCGAACGAAAATCTACTTTGTGATGTATGAAAGCACTATGCGTGCGATTCTGCGAGTGGTAGAGATTGACTGCAACCTATAATGCTATTCAAGTTATAAAATAGCATTGGATTCTGCTCTGGGTACATTATTTGAGGTTATATAGTTGTTTAGCCAGACAATTGTGGTTAGAGTATTAATGCATTACACTTTAGCTGTAATGCATAAAAACTATTTATAGTTCATTTGCGATAAATACTGGTTTCTTTGTTAGCGATTTTGTTTGGTAATAAATTCTACTGATTCTTTCTAAGAAAATTAACTTTAATCATTAATATCTGCACAGATGATTTGAATACATTATTATTATTATTATTATTATTATTATTATTATTATTATTATTATTATTATTATTATTATTATTATTATTACCGTGGCAAAGTGATAGCATCAGCGACTTAAGGCACCGTTCAGCTCGTAGTAGAAAAGGGAGTCCGTGACTTAAAACCGATCACTCCACATTATCCAATTATTATTATTATTATTATTATTATTATTATTATTATTATTATTATTATTATTATTATTATTGATACTACTTCAGCACAATGGAGCCTAATCAGTCCAATTTCCAATATATTATCAAAATTGGCAAATGTAACATTGCAGGATATATATAACAAAGAAAACAGACAAGTAGGTGGTTAACAAGAAAAATATATATATATATATATATATATATATATATATATATATATATATATATATATATATATATATATATATATGCATGTGTGCTACAACTATTTTCCAATTACATCGCATCCAGTGTTTATTCTCCAGCTCCAGTAGGTATGCGTCCGCTCCCAAAATGGGGATTAAGAATGACGCGCAAAATGCAGAAAAATTACCTCTGTCAGTCATGGTCAACTTGGTTAGGTAACGAACTCATTACGTAATATTCAGACAATGTATTGTTTTATCTCTCTCTCTCTCTCTCTCTCTCTCTCTCTCTCTCTCTCTCTCTCTCTTTTCCTTAAATTTTCCTTAGAACAAAGATCTATTGTCTTTTGCCTAAGATGATAATTTTATTATTATTAATTGATAGTTTTTACTATTGATATTTACTATTTTGTGTCATAATTAGTTCCCATTCAAATGGGGGTGGGCAGGCATAGAACTGGGATTGAACTCGTATTAGTCCGGCTTTGTCACTTCCGGACTGGCGCTAATATTGATATTTATCGTTACTTATCGTAGTATTGGTTAAATACATACTACTAGTGCATAATACAATTCCCAATTAATAGTGGGCGTATCCATCTCCTCTCACCTGTCAAACTCAAATTTCATGTGTTGGGAAGATTTGGCCTCTGATTGTCTTGGGTTTATATTTTACCCGTCTTACTGTTTTCTGGCAGAATGTAATGGAACAAATGTAAAAAAAAAATATCTTGAATATGGTAACGCAGTCTAGCACACGCTTTACTAATGTCTGATAGACAAGTAGAGTATAAGTTTTTATCGTTAATTAACATTTTAACTTTATTTTATGCGTCAGTCCATTGAGTTAAGGTAAACAAACAAACACAAAAGAAGATAAAGGAAATTGAGCCTCATGACGTAAATAAAGAGTGCCACATGAAAATAATTATTTTATTTTAATTAAATACTGTTATTCTGATTTGAAAAGATTATATATAAATTTAAAAAAAAATACTGATTAATCAAATATTAGTAATACTACCTTCCTCAGTTAAATGAAGCACATGTGGTCAGTAAAATATAGAATTATTATTAGTAAATTGGCACCTCCAAAAATGTCTGGAGTGTCTACCACAGCTGTTTTTCGTTAGTTTGTAAACAGTGCCTGAGGGAGTTAGGGTGTGTGAGAATTCTGCTTCCTAGAAATTATCCCCTTTCTATTATCTTTGTATCTTTTATATATGACTACATTAGGGTGAGTATCTATCGTAGATGATATATTGATGTTGTTGAAGTACGTTTTTTCTCTTGGTATGGTGATTTTAATATTGATTTTGAAATTCTCTTTCTCTCTCTCTCTGGATTGCAAAATAAATTTTTCCTCATCGGATTCAGGGACATTCGCGCAATAGTTGATATGAATTTACTAAACCGATATTTGCATTATTTTAATTAAACAAAATAGACAAATGGGTGAAGATTCGTTTTATGCATCCCTTGTAACGTAACCAAACTAACGTATATTACCAGACCTCACCCAACCTAACCTGACGAAGCTGACTTACGGTAAAGGGGTGCTTAAAATGAATCCTAACCGATAAATAACTTTCATGGAAGTTATTATAATACGGTTGTTAGGTTTGATTTAGATAGGAAAGTTTAATTTGGTTAGTTCACTAACAGTAACACATAACTGTTATTATTTAGTCGTTTTAATATATATAGATATATATATATATATATATATATATATATATATATATATATATATATATATATATATATATATATATATATATATATATATATATATATATATATTTTTTTTTTTTTTAGAGTATTTACTTACTTTCACATCCCTAGGTAGGGAAAATAATCCTGAAATTTATTGAGTTAGGTTAGCTCATCTCTAGTTGAGAAATTAGCTGAAAATATAAATTATTGTACAGTTTTTTAGATATTTATTTTTTATTTTTTTATATCCATTTCACTCGAGGGTGTGAAAGTAAAAAAGTCACCAATTTGTGATTCATCATTTTTCATAATGAGATTTCCAAGTCACTTGACTGTTGAATTCAAGTTCTCATGAAATGGGAAATTTGTGGCAGTTTCTTACATTAGGTTGATGGAATTTCAGTAAAGTTTTGCAGGCTATAATAGTTTGATGTATATAGATTTGTATTGAATCTTAGATAGTGAACATTTTTATAAACCTTTATTTATTTCTGTTTTCTCATTCTCCTTTGCCTCACCAAGTTGCTTTCCTTGCTTGAACCGCCATTTGGTTTGTAGTCTTTAACTTTTTCCATCTGAGCTTGCTGTTTGTCTTTTAAAAATGATGACAATAATAATAATAATAATAATAATAATAACAATGATAATAAATAATAATAATAGTGAGAATTATCAGCCTTAGTAGTGAAGGAATTTTTTAGAATTATTACAAAGTTTGAGAATTTGTGAAAACAAAGCACTGCCAAGCATCAGATCAGATAATTTTTTTGCAGTGGACAGAGAGTTGTTAAGGTAATGATGCAATGTTAAGTCCCAAGTGAGGTTTATCCCTTGTTAAAATGTCACTAGTTAAGAATAATATTACAAAACAAGAGCTCTTCATGAAAATGATACCCTCACAAATCTGATCCAAAATGAGGAGTGTAATTTGACCAATTTGACTTTGAGTTCCTGAGGATAGGTCCTTCCTGGAGTTTTACTGATATCATTTAGTATTTAATACTTTAGCCAGCAGTAGGGCTTGATAAGCATGCTTAGATACTGAATGTATGATCATCATGACTGAGAGACGTTATTGAGCGTACAAGACAGTTCAGTTCACTTGTAGTGCGTAGGTATCTCCTTTGAAATGGAACCTCCTATCTTGATTATTGTCTCTGCGTGTTGCGTGCTCTCAGTATTTCCTTTAACCTTATTTCTCTTAGTGTCCAGAATTTATTAATATATTCATTCTTTACATCTAAAGTTTTCTTTTCAAATAAAAATCTTCTAATTACTCTATTTAGGTCTTCTTTATAAGGTTGTTGTAATTCAATAATATTGTTTCTTTCTGTTTCTGTAATATTCACAAAATAATAAAAAGTGGGTTAGATCCTCATTTTCTGCACCACATACTTCACACTTTATTTTTCCATTAAAATCTTTTTCTGTTTTTTAATGGTAATGTATTTGTCCTTGCTTTAAAAAGAGCACTGATGAATATCTATTATCATATATATCTTCTTCTTTGATTTTTGTTTTCCATTTTCTATATACTGTATAGTCAAGCTATCTTTATTTTGTAGATCTTCCTTCCATTTCGAACAGTCATCATCGGCCTAGCTTAAGGTTAAACTTATATTGGATTCAACAATGTAACTGAAAGTTAAAAAATATTACTCCCTTAGGGCCTGTTTAATTTATCTCGATAACATCCATTAATTTACTTCAACATTCAGATCTTATGAAAAAGAATAACCTCAAGGTGCTTTTGGGTTGTTCATATTTACAAAGCAAGTCACGTAACCCAACCTAACCTAACTTAAGCTAAGCTAACCTAACAATTTACAGTGTTATTTAACTTCACATGGGGTTCCGGGGGTTACGCATCTTTGCAATTACCTTACTTCAAAATAGGAGTTAAGATGTGAGTGTGTGTAAAGATTTTTTTTCTCTTGTTTTTTTCACACATGCATACACTCTTTGGGAATCCGCACTTGAAAAAGCACGTAGTTAAGCTGAAAAAATAAAAAAAACATGCCAAAAAACTGGTGCTAGAAATACGCAATCTCAGCTATGATGAGAGGCTGAAGGAATTAGACTTAGCATCACTCGAAGCTAGAAGAATAAGGGGGGATATGGTGACGGTTTTGAATTCCTTCATGGTTATGTCAGAGTGGATAGGGGTCGATATTTTGATATGGCTGACACCAGAACTAGAGGTCATAGTTTGAAGCTTCGTAAGAAAGCTTCTATGCAGGATGTAAGGAAGTACTTTTTTAGTGTAAGAGTACTTGATAATTGGAATTCGCTAAGCGAGGAGGTAGTTAAAACTAACTCAATCCATAGTTATAAGGACAAGTATGATGAATATCACGAAATACAAAATGGAACCGATCAGGAGACGGGAAGTTACGAGCTTGAGGCTCTTTTCCGTAAGCGTAATTAGGTAATTACACACACACACACACACACACACGCACGCACGCACGCACGCACGCACGCACGCACGCACGCACGCACGCACGCACGCACGCACGCACACACACACACACACACACACACACACACACACACACACACAGTGAGACAACATGACTTCAGAGAAGGTAGATCAACAGTAACAAACTTATTGGAATTTTATGATGAGGTAAGCCAAATCTTACAGGAAAGAGAGGGCTGGGCAGATTGCATATTCCTAGACATCCAGAAAGAATTTTACTCTGTTCCACATGGGAGACTTATTAAGAAACTGCAAGCAATGGCTAGAATAGGTGGAAATGTCTTGGAATGGATAGAAACTTACTTAGAAGGAAGGGAACAGAGGGTCAGAGTAAGACACTCAGTGTCCGAGTGGAGTAGAGTTAGTAGTGGGCTTCCACAGGGTTCAGGTTTAAGGGCACTTTTGTTCTTTGTATATGTAAATGACCTACCAGAGTCTGTAAATTCATTCATGAATATGTTTGCAGATGATGCAAAGATTGTGAAGAAAGTAAGAAACGAGAACAATGGTAGAGAACTTCAGGAAGATCTAAATAGTCTGCATGAGTGGTCAGAAAAGTGGCTAATGAAATTCAATACTACAAAGTGTAAGTTAATGAGAATGGGTACAAGTGCAAGAAGGCTCAACTTTGACTACTCGGTGGCAGGAGTACAACTTCAAGAGACAGAAAATGAGAGAGATCTAGGAGTAAACATACTGGCAGATTTGTCTCCAGAAATACATATAAATGGCATAGTAAGGGCAGCATATGATTTCTTATCAAATTCAAGGGTTGCCTTCAGGCACATGGACAAGGAAATGTTCAGAAATATTTATGTAACATATATGATGCCAAAACTTGAATATGCAGCCCCCTTTTGGAATCTGCACATGAAAAAGCACGTAGCTAAGGTTAAAAAAGTTCAAAGACATTCCACGAAACGGGTGCCAGAAATACCTAATCTCAGTTATGATGAGAGGCTGAGGGAATTAGACTTACCATCACTCGAAGCTAGAAGATTGAGGGGGGATATGGTGACAGTCTTTGAATTCCTTCATGGTTATGATAGAGTGGATAGGGATCGATATTTTGATATGGCTGGCTCTAGAACTAGAGGTCATAGTTTGAAAGCTTTGTAAGAAAACTTCTTTGCAGGATGTAAGGAAATACTTTTTCAGTGTAAGAGTAGTTGATAATTGGAATTGGCTAAGCGAGGAGGTAGTTAATGCTATCTCAATCCATAGTTTTAAGGACAGGTATGATAAGTATGACTAAGTCTAAAATGGAACCGATGAGGAGACGGGAAGATACGAGCTTTGGGCTCTTTCCCGTAAGCACAATTAGGTAATCACATACATACATATATATATATATATATATATATATATATATATATATATATATATATATATATATATATATATATATATATATATATATATATATATATATATATTTTTTCCCTTTGCTCTGTGGACCAACAAAAGTCCAAAAGGGAATTTTGGTTTGAATAACTCTGCATACATGCAAGCGAGATGAATATTACATGATTTTATTATTATTTTTAGAATCTTTAACATAACAGTCGAATTACTGTAAGTACTGAGATAATTATAATTATTGCCAATCTGTCTATTTCAGGAGTCAATGGATACCTTTCTTGGTTTATTTGATCCGGCGCTGGAAAATGAGAATACACAAACACATGATATTGATGAATTAAACGGTAATGTGATCATTAGGCGTGATGATCAATTGTACAAAAGGGGTAGCAAGTGTAACCTCCCCTTACGCGTCGGAGGGACGCTGGGGGGTGTTCCAAGAGGTCCTAGTGTGGCTGTACTACCTGATCAACTCCCATCTGAACCTCAGGAAGGCAATATTGAGTACAAGTTAAAACTTGTTAATCCAAATCATGAAAGATTCAAAAGACTGGTGTCTCAGGTAGGTACCTTTTACTGCTTCAGAATTTAGATATTATGCATTATTCCATTCATTGGGGATATTTTATCAGTAACCATTGTAATTTGAAACAGCACAAATGCATTTGTTCGTCTATATTTCAGTTTTCTTATCATAGATAGGTTTAAGACAAAAATCTTGTAATATCTTATCCCTAAATAAAGTTATTATATAGTTATTATATGAAATATAAAATAATACACATATTCAGCTCGTGGACTTGGTAAAAACATGTCTCCATGTGACTTGTGCTGAAAGTGACAAGAAAATAACCAATATTGGTTGGGATTCCGGTGTCTTGCAACGTTGTTGGTATTTATTATTTAATGTAGGTATTGCAATACTGTACGTATGTATTTCCTTTTTATGTGTTCCAGATGCAATGGAGGTTGAGGGAGGGCTTAGGTGAAGCAATATATGAAATTGGAGTGGAGGACTCTGGGATTTTGCTAGGCCTTACACCAGAGGAATTACAAGCATCTATGACTACATTACGACGAATGGCTAGACAGCTGGGAGCTTCCTTGACTGTGATACGGGAGAAGACCATATCGGGTCATAACGGGCAAACACGTAAAGCTGCTGAAGTTCTAGTCAGAAAGGTGAATAAACTTTATCAATACTTCTGTATGATAAGGAGTATTAAACTGTTGGTAAAACTAGATAAGGTTTGCTATTGAATATCGTCTGTTATTGTCTACCGTAACAGCTTGTAGGCCTGCAGAATATATGGCATAAAAGAATAGATTTATAGAGTGTTTTTAATTAATTTGTACTCTTATAATTTCTATTGCTGCGTTAATATTTTATATTTTTGTCATTATTTTCTTCATATTGTATATTATGTAGATATTTCGTATTACAAAACTATGGTAGTCATATATTTTTTATTTCGTGCTAGGTGTTTCTCATAAATATGTAGGATACCTAAGAAAATCCCAGTTTCAGTTTCCATAAAGCTTACATCAAATGCCTTTGAATTTTCATCCTGTTAGAAGAAAATTGTCTTGATATGAAATTTTTTTATAAATTTGGATTATGGAATATGGCTAGGAAGTCCACAAGTATGGTGCTGTATCTCAGATGGTACTTTATCTATACTGCCTTTAAAAAATTTCATGTTTGGTAAGCCTGAGAATCAGATTTAGCCTTATTATTTGTCATGCTTTTATTTTATTTTTTTTACAGGTACCTGATGATCAGTATAGCATTGAGTTACGAATTGCCGTTTTAGGTAATTCTGATGTTGGCAAATCAACCTTATTAGGTGTCCTCACCCGAGGAGAATTGGACAATGGGAGAGGGTGTGCGCGACTGAATGTTTTCCGCCATAGGCATGAGGTCTGTTCTGGTAAAACTTCGTCCATATCACTTCAGTTACTTGGGTTTGATTCTCAGGTACGTTTGTGGCTGAATTTTATTATGATAAGAATTTCCCATTGATATTGTTCATGCTTTTATCTCTTATCTGATATATATAGTACTATGTTTACAAATACTCTTGGAAATTCTTAGCCACTAAGGTTTATAGTTCAAAAGGTATAGGATTACAGTAAGAATGGAATAATATTATTCAACTTTTTTTCTGCTTTTCATTATTGAAAGAGGAATTTTACTCCAGGCTTGTAGTAATGCTTTGAAAAGTTACAGCTCAATCTAGCTGTTGATACTTATATTTTTTGTACTATTTATGTCTGAGTAATATATACCTAGATTCTGTCATGCAAGTCAACAACTGCCATTATCGACTGCCAGATCTTATTTGTGACTGCAGTTGCTCTAGCTCTACAGAGTTAAGTTGATAAGTGTATATTTTGTGATTGTCGTGTACTTTTTTCCAGGGAAATGTCATAGATCAGACATGCACACGAAGTCGTGATTATGACGATGAAGATATTTGTAGCCAGTCTATTAAGATCATTAACTTCATTGATCTGGCAGGAGATCAAAAGTACCTGAAGACTACAGTTTTTGGGTTGTCGGGTTATTCTCCTCATTATGCAGTTTTAGTTGTTAGGTAAGAAAATATGGGGTGTGGTATTGTTGGGGTTAGAGCACTCGACTCCGGAGGTATAGACCCGGGATAAAGCCTACTGTAGGATGTTGGGATGGACATTCAGCCTTAATTCCCCTGTTCAAACCTGTGTTCATGTCTATGATAGGGATTAATAGTGGCACATAAAAGAGGAAGCAACACTCAACAGACAGAAATTTAGGCTTTATTGCGTGACTTTGTTTACCAAAAAGATACTCAAGGTTGCCAGTCAATATGTGGCAGTTTACAGTTTTAACTGGATATTTTTAGGTAAAAAAACAGGCAGTTTGGCAGTTATCCAAGCCATAGATCATGAAAATACTCTTCCACCATTGATAATACTCAACTAATGGTATACAGTAATTACTGATCCTGCTGAGTTGACATGAGCTACCACAGATATACATATACAGTCTCCTCTTTATCACAAAGAAATCCATGAAAATAAATACTGTTATAAACTTCTTAGAGAGTCTCGCTAGGGATCTCCTGCACGGTAGCCAGGTTGTGTCACAAGACGAGACATCCCAACATTTATGTATACACTGCAGTGTTAAATCAAATCCAGATTTCAACTCTGTAGCAGAATTAAGTGTTGCTGCTGTTGACATGTGAATATTTTTATATACCAGTGTATTTTCAATAGCAGTTTGCATTTTAGTGTCATTAATTTCATAGTTTTAGTTTTTGTTGAAATATTACATTAGGCAAAGTTATTCTGGTAATTGCACTTAGGATAACTAGCCTGCAATTAATATACAGTATCTTTATCTTGAGATCCTGTGTATGTGCACCTTGCATTTCTCGCCCCAAAATTATATCATGAAGTAATTATACTAGTCTTAGACTTGTTAGTATTGCAGAAATGCAATCATAGCTCTCTTTATGTTTTTGTTATGAGATGAAGCAGTGGGGGGATATCAGCTGTGGCTGTCGGGCCTCAAGGCAGAAGATCTTTACCCACTTACCCTGTGGATGACCCAAGCAGGGTGGTGGATGGTGATTATGGAAACCCTGTATCCCAGAGGAGCTAAGAGGAGTGATTGAGGTGTATTAATTTATAATGACAGTATTTTCATGTTTCTTATGATTCCTTGCAAAATTTCAGTGCATTTTCTGGTGTGGCTCCCATGACTGAGGAGCATTTAAGTCTGGCAAGGGCTTTAGATGTCCCTATAGTTATTGTGATAACAAAGACGGATATTGCCTCACCTCAACAAATCCAGCGCACCATTAATGATCTCAAGCAAGCTCTCACTCAACCTGGATATAAACGAGTATGTATTTATTGTTATCATAATTGCGTAGATATGTGGAAAGGGACTATATAGTATCATTCCTATTTACGTAATGTATATAATTGCTCACTAATGTGGCTTTAGATATATTGGTGCATATTCTTTTATGGACTGTATTTAATTCACATCTCCATCTCGTTATCAGGTTTCATAATTTTGCTTAAGTACATTTATCTTTTATTATCTGAGCTTTGATCTAGATAGGTTAGGTTTATTAAATCTTCATGGAAATTGAGGTTATAGTAGTTTTATTTTATTTTCCAAAGACAGTTTTGAGTACTCGACGACAGACTGTCGGATACAAGATTGGGTTCTGTTTTTACAATCTACATTTCAGATTGAATTTTTTTAAAGTTTAAATACGTATTTGAACAATTTGGATACGGATAACACTAACAGGCTTCTGGATAAACTAAGCAAAATTTTCATATAACATTTTCAAATTAACTGGCTGTTCCAATAAAGTAAGATGCTCTTATACTCTTAATTGTATTCCCATATCTCTTTTTATATCAGTGGTCTTGAGGGCTGTGAGCTATGCATGAATTTGCTTTAGTATGCCAGAAAAAATACATCCAAACAAAATGCTATTATCCTTACCGGTTGTAGCCAGGTTATCAGACAGTCTTTTATCTAAAGTGCTTAAATATGACCAAAACGAGAATGATCTTCACTGTATTATTCCTTGACATTAAATATATATTTGCAGGTACCTCTTCTCATCCAAAATGAAGATGATGCCATAACAGCTGGCAGCAACCAGCTAGACAACAATATCGTGCCCATATTTTGTGCTTCAAGTGTAACAGGGGATGGACTCTCTTTACTGAAGAAGTTCCTCTTTGTTCTCCCACCTAGAATGAGCAACAAAGAAAGAGAGAAATTAGAGCAGGTATTCATTTTGATTGGAATACAGTAACTCTAAATTAAATAAATATTATTGCCTTTAGTTGCATTAAAATTTTATATGGCAAGTGAAAAGTTTTCTTGTAAATGCAAATAGATAATTTATACGGATTTCATCTCTTGTGAGTAATTTTATAATATACCGGCATGTTGTGATACAACACTGAAGGTAATCTCATAATAGTACCTTCAATTTCTGTAATATTTTTCTTACTAATTCAGTTTGGGATCGCAGTTGTACACTGGCTAGAGTGTTAACTGAGGAAGTTAGAGGCATTTTTTCGAGCTCACTGCAGAGGGTGTTAAGAAGGGCATCCAACCTGTTTGTGTCCTAACCCATTTGAATGGTCATTAATAGTGACATATAAAATAGCAAACAAACGTTGTTACTAAATCAGTTTACTCCTATGTGAAGAGTAGTAACATGCTTCTGCAAGAGCAATTTTTCACTCTTCTTTCATAACCAAATACTTTAGTTTCCTAAAATGGTGTTAATCCATATTGTAGTGATCATAGATTAACTAATCTAATAGATAACTCAAGTATGAGTGTAAAATAAGAAGTAAAAAGTTAAATGGTATGAAGCTTGATGAGGTTGATAGTTTCAGGTATATGGGACTGAACATTATAGAAATCAGGGAAATGTGATAAAACCGAGATTGGTATAAGATGCGAAGTTACTGGGGCGCAGTGTGGCATTTTAAGAGTTGTTTGTATAATGATAGGCTAAGCTTGGATTATAGTAGAGGATTTTTGCTTCCCACATATTGTGATTGAGTGTATTTCAGACTCTTATGGCCAAAATAAGAAACCTATATTGCTTGAGACCAATTACAGGGGATCCCCACTTTATGTCAGGGATCCGTTCCTGACATCTGACTTAAGTCAGATTTTGATTTAGGTCGTAACACACCTGTAATTCGAACCTAGGTATTAGAATACTGTAATACATAGAAAAATAATCTAAGTTCTTAATCTAATACATAAAAATAGTTACGTACACTATACAGTATTGTTTACCTTTATTACTGTGGTTGGTTTACATCTGGATGACTGGGTATGTTAAAAAATTGATTTATTAATAAAGTATTAATTATTTATTGGTCTCGGAAGTAACCTCGGAACAACTTAATATGGGGACCCCCTGTACTGTAGAAGAGTTTATGGTTGTAGGATTTTGCAAAGTTAGAATTGAGACATAAAGATATATGTAAGAACAGGAAAAAGTAGTGGAAAGAGTAGAGGAGAGGACGCGTAGCTGCTTAAACAGCAAGTAATCCTCATTCTAAAAGAATTACTAGACCAGGCCTATCAAATCTTCATTCTCGAGTTAGATCACAAAGGGGATGGGATGTGTGAGGATGTCTCCAGGAAAAACCTTGACAACTAAGAGGATAAAAGGTAACCTAGATATTAAATGAATTGGTGTAAAATAATAAGTATATTACTTTGACATAACATCGTTGAGCAGTAATAATTCCAGATGATGAAACCAATGTTTGAGGGAAACCAGAGATTTGATTTTCGAGTTTGATGTATTACCTTAGTCATGTTGACCCTTTACAATATACCATAGCATATTTGAGTTAATGAGTATGACTTATGAACATTGAAAAGGAATAATCTAACCTTTTGAATTTATTCACGTTCTCCTGGATTGTGGCCACCTTTCAATAAGCCATGAAATGCAAATTACTACATATAGTAGCAAAGAAAAATATAGGAGGATGATTTATTCTTTGCATTCTTAAAGATATTCGCTTCTCTTTTTCATCCTTCTTTAGGAACCAGCTGAATTTCAGATTGATGAAGTATTTCATGTGGATCATACCATCATTGTAGGCGGCCTCCTGACTAAAGGAGTTATAACACAAGGAACGACTTTGTTATTAGGTAAGCTATTTCCCTGTGTTAAAAGATCATGAATGAAAGTGTTTTTCTTTAATGATATAGTGTATTTTGCACCATTGTCTTGTAGTGTTATAGCAGGAACCGCAGTAGCTTAGTAGTTAGAGCGCTCTTCTCGGGAAGTGGCAAACCTGCATTCGAGCCCACTGCGAGGTGTTGTGAAAGTCATCCAGCCTTAATTCCCCAATTCCACCGTGTCTGTATAGTGACATAAAATGACAAATGAACATCTTATGCTTTTGCACTCTGTGTTCATTATATTTTCTGTTGATAGTTTTTAGTGTTCCTGCCATCTTTTTTTCCAAATGCTCATGATACTTATGGCCTTATGAAGCAAGAAATGTAAAATTTAATGCAGTTATGACACACTCAGCTGTAAAATACTTGTGGAGCTTGGTCACTGTAACTGCTAAATTTTCTTACTTGGGAATATTTAAGAAACATTGAACAAGAAAATTTGTACATCGTATTTTATTTGTCATTAACAGTTTCTCCAGTTCGCCTGGAATATCTATGTTCAATGATGACATACCTTTGTATAAGATTTTTATGTGACTTAGCATTTACTTTGATCGCAACACTTCTAGAGGAAGATATATGCAAAGTAAAATATCTATTGTCTTAATTTTGCCGTGTCTCTTTAACTGCATTGCATTGTATTACAGGAAGAAGCAAGTTGAAATACTAATGTTATGTAAAGTTATAATTACAGCTAATGGTATTACTTATTTACTCCTTTTGCAGGTCCTATGGATAATTGTTCCTTTGTACCTGTAACAGTAGGCTCCATCCATCGCAACAAAGTTCCATGCCGAGTAGTATGTGCAGGACAGTCGGCGTCATTGTCGTTGAGAGGTCATAGTCGAAGCTTACGAAGGGGCATGAAGCTTATGAGTGTAGAGGCGCGGCCAAGAGCCTGCTTCTATTTTCAGGTTAGTGATGATTACTTTGTTTTTATTACCAAATGATTAATCATTACGCAGTTCCTTCAGTATCCCCATGGCAAATCCTTTGTTTAGTACTAGGGGAAGTTTTTCCATGAATGGACTGTCGCCTAAGAGTGTCTCACTTTTGTGTTAATGAACATGGTACTTAGATTTTTTGTGTTATTAGATTCATGTTACATTGGTAATATGCTATGTAACATTTTTATTTACTGTTAGTAGTAGGGTTGCAAATGAATGAGGTACCCATTTATTGTGTTTAAATGAATGTCCCAGAATTGTGCATTTCTCAGAAGAGTTTTTCAGAGCTCTTATCATCTCCACCGTTGACTTACTTAGTTGCAAGATTTTGCAGTTTGAGTGTAGTGTTGAGATCCCCAAGGCACTAAGAGGAGTGATTGAGTATATTAGCTCCTGGTGAATGTGTATTCTTTTGACTCGACCACCATAAGGGGATTGCGGCCATTGTATATGTATGTTTAGATATTGTTAATCACATTGATATAAGAAGAATGAGGATGTTTGTTATACAGATCTGATGAATTGGATTGTAATTTTTTTTTTTATATTGATTTAAGGAATATATTTTTACTTATGACAGTCATACATAGCTTAGTCAAAATATTTGTGGATTGGTAGTGAAATGTTGATATTTAATTTCCAGGCAAGAATACAAATCTTACATCATTCAACCAGCATATGTCGGGGGTTCCAAGCTACGGTCCATATTGGTAACGTCAGGCAAACAGCAGTCGTAGAAGGTATAATGGGATCCAAAGGGCTTCACACAAATGATCACGCCTCTGTTATATTCAGATTTCTACGACAACCAGAATTAGTTGAGAATGGAGCCAGAATGCTCTTCAGACAAGGCTCTACCAAAGGATTAGGAAAGGTCATTCAGGTTTTCTATGAAGAACCTGATAATGTCAATCTTTATAATATAAGTGAGAGATAAGTTATTTATGCACCTGGAGAGCTAAGTTTTCTGGGTATAAACACTAGCTGCACTTTTAAATCTCGACGCATACTTTTAAGGATTTTTTTTTTGTGATATGTCGGAGAGATAGGAATGAAGGTTTGTTGTTGTTGATGTTTAAACACTTTCATACCACTGTACAAGAATCTATAAAGATGGTACAAGAAAAAAATTAGTCTTGTGAAAAATTATGTATAGAAATATATAAATTTATTTTTTAAGTTTTAGGAACAGAGTCAGTACCTCATTTATTACTTTGTTTTTTAAATATGAAAGCATATAGAAAGAATAGCTCCCACGTATTCCCTGCGTGTCGTAAGAGGCAACAAAAAGGGATGGGGCGAGGGAACTGGGAATCCCCTCCCTTGTATAAATTCCTCAGAGACAACAAGGAAGGGGAGTTGTGGGGAGATTGACCTCTCCCCAAACTAGTTTTGGGGTGTTTGAATGTGCGTGGTTGTAGTACGATAGAGAGCAAAAGGTGCGAGATTGGATGGGGAATAGATGCATTGGCCTTGTGTGAGACAAAGATAAAAGGAAAAGGAGAAGTGGCATTTGGTGAGGTGACAGGGAGATTGTCCGGGGTTGGAAGGGGAAGAGCGAGAGAAGGGGTGGCACTATTGTTGAGTGAATGGATGTTAAATAAAGTTGTGGAATGGAAAAAAGTGTCTTCTAGGCTGATGTGGGTAAGGGTTAGGATGGGTAGAGAATGTTGGGCATTTGTTTGTGCATGTGGGCCGGGCTGTGAGAGAAGTGAGGAAGAGCGAAATGAATTCTGGAATGAGTTTAACTTGATGTGTGGATGGTCCGAGTATAAGAAACTATGTAGTTGTGTTGGGTGACTTGAATACTAGAGTGGGTGATGAAGAGGTACAGGGTGTTGTTGGAAAGTATGGGGTACCAGGTGAAAATGAGAGTGGTGAGAGACTGTTAAATATGTGTGTGGAGCAAGAGTTGGTAATAGGTAATACCTTCTTGAAAAAGAAATGGATAAATAAGAGTGGCAAATGGAAGAGTGATAAAAAGAGCATTGATGGAGTATAGGTTGATAACAAAGAGAGTGATTGGTAGATTGAAAGATGTGCATGTGTTCAGAGGCGTTGCTGCTGGTATTTTTGATCACATTTTGGTTGACTCAAAAGTGGTAGTAGCGAAAGAGTAGGGAAATAGTGTGGGAGGATGTAGGAGGGAAGAAGTGAAGGTGGAAAATTTGAAAAAGACCGAAAAAGCAGGAGTATCAGGAAAGGTTGAAAGTGGCTTATGAGAGGGTGAAAGAAAGAGAAGCTGGAGAGTTAGAGGCAGAATGGGTGTTGATGAAAGAAAATATTTGGAGGTGGAAGAGAAAAAGAGGGCAGTTGAGGAATGGCTGCAGTGTGACAGTATGGAGAAGAATGAAAGATATAGAGTGAAAAATGTGGAAAGCAAACTGACAGTGAATGAAGCAAAGAGGATGTAAATTTTAGATGGGGTCAGGATATTGATAGGTCTTATAAGGAGAATTAAAAGAAGTTTTGGAAAGAAGCAAAGAGAGTCTGGAAGGGTGGATCGAGGATGGAAGAGACAATGAGAGATTTGAATGGGCAGTTGTTAAAAGGAAACGATCCGAGAAAGCGATGGGCTGAATATTTTGAGGAGTTGCTGAATGTACAGGAGGATAGAGAGGCAGTAGGGGGAGTTCAAGTTCCAGTAATGGGAGAGGAGCATGAGAGAGAGAGAGATTACAAGAGAGGAGATGAAGAGGGCATTGAATGAAACAAAAGCAGGTAAATCACCTGGAATGGATGGTGTATGAGCAGAAATGTTAAAAGAGGGGGGTGTAACTGTATTGGAATGGTTGGTGAGAGTGTTTAATATATGTTTTATGTTGTCAGTGGTGCCAGTGGACTGGGTAATTGCATGTATAGTGCCACTATACAAAGGTAAGGGGGATATACATAATTGTAGTAATTTTAGGGGTATAAGTTTGCTGAGTGTTGTAGAAAAGGTGTATGGTAGGATACTGATTAATAGCATTAGGGATAAAACAGATATTATTGCGGAAGTATAGAGTGGTTTTAGGAGAGGCAGAGGATGTACAGATCAAATTTTTATAGTTAGGCAGATATATAAGTATTTGGCAAAACGTAAGGATGTGTACTTTGCATTTTTGGATCTGGAGAAAGCGTATGATCGAGTTGCAGTGTGGAATGTTTTGAGATTATATGGAATTGGTGGTAGATTGTTACGAGCAGTGAAGAGTTTATATGTGGGCAGTAAAGCTTGTGTTAGGGTTGGGAATGAAGTAAGTGAGTGGTTTGCAGTGAGAGTAGGGTTGAGACAGGGATGTGTGATGTCACATTGGCTGTTCAATTTGTATATGGATAGAGTGGTAAGAGAGGTAAATGCTCGAGTACTTGGTCGCTGATTGAAGCTTGTAGATGGGAATGAAAATGAGTGGAAGTTGAAGCAGTTGCTGTTTGGAGATTTTACTGTGGTGGTGGCAAACTGTTAGAGTAAGCTGTGTCAGTTAGTGACAGAATTTGGAAGGGTGTGAGAGAAGGAAGTTGCTACTGAATGTGGAAAAGAGTAAGGTTATGAGTTGTACAAGAAACGAGGATGGTGCTAGACTTCATGATATGTTGAATGGAGAGGCACTTGAGGAAGTAGACCAGTTCAAATATTTAGGCTCAATTATAGCTGCAAATGGTGGAGTGCAAGCAGATGTGCGTCACAGAGTGAATGAAGGATGCAAAGTGTTTGGTGCATTGAAGGGAGTAATGAAGATTAGAGGGCTGGGAATGAATGTTAAGAAAATTTTGTATGAGAAAGTGGTTTTGCCGACTGAAATGTATGGCTCAGAGTTATGGGGATATGAAAGAAACAGAGACAGAAACCGAATGTGTTTGAGATGAAATGTCTGAGCAGTATGACTGGTGTATCGCAGTTGGATAGGGTTAGGAATGAAGAAGTGAGAGGGAGAATGGGTGTGAGGAGAGATTTGGCAGCTAGAGTAGATATAAATGTTTTGAGATGGTTGGTCATGTAGAGAGGATGTATAAGGAACGACTACTGAAATGGTTAACGGACTCCCTTATCAACCAAGGGCTAGGTTGAAATCGGAAGCTGATGGGAGAAATGCTAGAGGGAGGCCTAGGTTGGGGTGGATGGATGAAGTAAGGAGGGCCTTGAATGATAAGAGAATGGATGTGAGGGAGGCAAATGAGCGTGCTAGGAAAAAAAATGAGTGGCGAATGATTGTGATGCAGTTCTGATTGGCATCTGCTGTTATCATGGAGTGCCTTGCAAAGGCAACCTGTGGTAGGGGCAGTAGGGGATTTGGTAGTATGAAGTGACATAAGTTGTGGAAGAGGGGGGAGGATGGGATGTGGCACTCCAGCAGTACCATCCAAACCCTTGGCTAAATCCCGTGTCATTGCTAGAAGAACGAAGTGTAACCACACGTTGTATTATTTTGCTTGTTCTTTGCTGTCGGCTACCCCCAAAATGGGGGGAAATGCCGAGGTAAATATAAATATAATACAATTACTGCTGCCATAATTCTTAAACTTTTGAAGTGCTTTAATTATGTCAAGATTTATTTTGTGATAACCCTTTGTTTACTTGGAACACTTATGCTGTGCACAAAATGATAGTAGTAGATAATGCTTATTCAGAACAAATAAAAACATTATTGCAACATTTAAGCTGTATATACGCCTTTTGAATATACAGCTCTTTAACTCCTTTTCTTCCCAGGTGTACAATTTTTTCCCACTAGTAGTCTTAAAAGCTCTGTTTTTTGTTCTTATTCTAGAGGTATCTCCCATAACATGATAAATCTTTAGTTGGTAACAGACTCAAATTAGTGGCTTATTGCCCTTACTTGGTTTAGGTAAATTGGCTAAGTACTGTTCACTGTACTGCATAAGTATTTTAAGTTCTTTAGGTTGGAACTATTATGGTAATGTTTTCAAAATAGAAATTATCATTGATTTCGTTTTTATTTGTAGAGTACAGTAATGATCCAAAATTCTGTTAGTGCATGAAGTGGAAAATTTAATTAGAATATTATTTCACATAGAAATTTTTGAAAATGGACATTAAATTTTGAATAACATTTCCTGTATAGAAATAGTTCTTAAACAGTTAAAAGATGGCTTACGTTATCGTGAATACCCAGTAGTACAAAAAAAGTTTAAGCTATATTAATTTTCTGTTTTGTGGAGAAAATATGTTTTTATTATTTTCCTGATTTGTGGTCAGTCGATTCCACTTTTCCCCTTGTAAAATTTGCTTTTGTTCGTATGCAATTACTGTACTTAAAAATGTCTACTTTACCTATAAACTATTCCTAACTAATTGTATGCTTTAAATTAGCTTAAGTTAATGTACTGTACTTATACATTACCTAATGCTATATAAATTTATGTGAAAACTGCAGTATTTATTATCATGTAATTTTTAGGGAGAAATTTACGGAATTTCTTTGGTATTTTCTGTGAACAATGCTCTAATAAATGTGGCCGAAGAATGCCGTTGAGATCTCAAATTAATGAAGTAAGAAAATTTAAAATTATTTTTGAATATAGAGTAGGAATTCATTTTTTTCTTTACATAAGGACCGAAGTGCTTCAAGCACTGTTGTTGTATGTGTTATTGTCACTGTAATAATTGAGGTACTGGGTTTATCTATATATATATAATCATAATATTTTTTCCTGGATATTTTATTAATTTTGTTGTCACTTATGTACCTAGGCTCTGTAAAGTTACCGGTCTCCGTAAAGTTAACGGTTCGTGCAATGAGTCAATTATATTTCAATTTTAAGGTGTTACGATATGAGAAATTGTAATACTTTTACAATATGATAATTTTTTTTTAATGTTTAAATGCTCCTTGGCTTCTCGTTATTCTTCCTTATGTCAACCTGATACAGACGATGATGTGGTCCACTCATTGCCGATTCTATTTGTTTAGAAATTCTGTTTTTCAAAGGTTTGAAGAAATCATATGTGATACGTGAAGCTGCTGTATTTCAAGACCTTCTAGAGCTGCTAACAGCCTTTAAAATATTTCTGTAAAAAATAAGGGATTGGATGAAACATTTCTTAATAATTTTATATGCATGAGCTGTTTAAGTTCAGTATTTAATGATATTATGCGACCTTCATTGCTTTGCTTATCTATATAATGCTTGAAGGAATTTGCTCTTCTTTCTCAGTGAAAGGTTTTCACTAAGCTTTTGATATATATTGCCTGCTCAAATGTGGAGCTAAAATTTATCATAAAAGCTATGATTCTCATTCGTTTTAAACAGGATTTGAAGATATTTATCTTGCAGATTTAATTTTGGACTCAAATAATCTGGCAGATATAAAAAATAAAAGTCAACAGGTTGAAATTTAGACATTCATCCTTTGCAGTTACCGTGCACCTGACCACAACAAAACAAGTTTGATATTTATTTTGGTGGTATTTTTGTTTTTCATTATATTTTCCATATGATACAAAGCTGCTAATCATTAGTTTTTATGTATTTTAAAAACTCCTTTTGAACTAGGGTTATTTGTGAAGAACACTATAGTATTTGTGAACTTACAGTATACTTGGGTTGGGCTTGAACTGTTGTCAGTTTATTACTGACTTCTTTATGTATTGGTAAATGACTGATGACTGACTGTTTTATATGAGGACTTCACTATCTAGGGCAGGGGCTCTCAAAACTTTTTCCTGGTAAGTACCTCCCCCGAGCTATAAAACCATCTGCCTATACCTCCATTAATCTGACATCGAATATGGAGTGTAATATAATAAGACTAATTCAATATACATTAGTACTGCAATGGATATCAAACAATGATGTAAATTATAATGACTTTGTTAAATAGTATTGACATCTTAAGCAAATTAGAAAAACTTCTGTTTAAAATACTTTTTCGTGAGCCATCAAAGTACTGCATCCCTGGAAAAAATCCTGTGAACCCCTGATCCAAGGTTGCGTCTTGTTGCTCATAATACCAAATAACTGGTTCTGATACGCAGATACTGACTGCATGATATATGAAGCATGCTCGGATCTTGTAAATAACAACGACCCAAGAGTGCACAAGGGTTTTCATGTTAATAAGGCAAGTCACCTAACCAAAGGTAGCAGTTTACTTGATTATTTAAGTTTACCAGGGTGCTGAGGTAATTACTTTTACAAGATCTGCTTTCTCTATAGCTTGGTACTGTTAAACCAGTCGACTTCTCGGGCATTTTTGTGAAATTGGACATGTACAGTTTTAATAAATAATAGTGTGTCGTACTTATTAAAGGTAAATAGTCATGAGTTCAGAGACTAAATCCAATATTTTCTTTTATTGTATAGAGAAAGGTCGTACATATAGTTGGAAATTTTTTGGTTTGGAGCTTACACCAAGCCATGATGAAAATTTTTATTAATCATCAAAAAAAGAGAATAAATTTCTTCAACAGAGCTCTCACTATCATTTGATGAGTACAATGTTTTGTTATTGTATGAAAGAAGAGTTTGACTATCTTTTATCTTCACTTAATTGGTAGGATTTATTCGTGCCTGCAGATCTTATAATTGTTAAGAATGAAATATTCACTAATTTCTCTGACCATCATATTTTCTATATTCAAGCTTTTGTAGGTGGTAATTGTAACTGCAAATTAACATGCACTCTCATGGCCAGTAATTACACAATCATTTTATAAATCCACTTTTAAAAGTAAAAAAAAAAGGGTAAAAAGATGGAACATTGTTTTTCTAGGAGTTCTGTTAACTCTCTTAATAAATTACTGGTAATAAGTGTTAACTTATTTTATATATACAGTGAATATATATATATATATATATATATATATATATATATATATATATATATATATATATATATATATATATATATATATATATATATATCTATATATATATATATATATATATATATATATATATATATATATATATATATATATACACACACCGGGTCGGGGTAACACAAACTTATTCATATATATATATATATATATATATATATATATATATATATATATATATATATATATATATTTCTTAAATCTCTTTAACACGGATAATCCCCAAGGTCTCAATTGGAAGAGTCTAAAGGGTGTTTGGTAAAAATAAGATAGTGCACATTGGGATAATTTTATTGTACTGTTATCTGAAAGCCTTAATATCACTTTGTCATCAATTCCAAATGAATAAAGCAATGGTAATGTACGAATTATAAAAAAAAAAATTAAACTTTATTCATACACTAACTCTTCAAAATAAGATTCAGTGTTGTAGCTCTGATACATATATCTTGAGACCACTACTGATGTACACTGTAAACGAACAGGAAAGATTTACGTACCCATAAATTGAGTCTTAGTTTACTGATATTAATCATGATGGGTGTAAACTTTCGATCTTTGATTATTACAGTAATTACTTAACTTTAAAATAAAAGACTGAAGGAATCTAGACATAGAGTTGATGTTTTTTCCCTTATGGTGCTCAAATAAATGTAAACCAAAATAACATATTGAGTGAGAGCTGAACAGCTGCAGTACAACCATTTCTGCATCTTGATCTAACGATAGGTCTTATTTTTTCCCATGCATGCATCCCTTCAGCTAGCCATGCAATATGCTCTAGTAGTAATTCTGGCTGTCAGAATTAAATAAGTCAAAGAAAAAAGTTTTATCTACTGTACAATACCTCTGTACTGTAGTCACACACAACCAACAGTGCTCTCTCTCCCTCTTGTGTGTGTATATATATATATATATATATATATATATATATATATATATATATATATATATATATATATATATATATATATATATATATACTTGTACCTTGAACAGAATAAAAATTCATAATCATGAAGATAAAAAAAATGACCGAATGTTAATATAAGCATGTCTTAAAATTAATGCTGACATTGGGAAAACAAAATATAAAATTAGGGACCTTAAAAATTTATTTACACAGCTAAGCATTACTAATACGGAAGCATAAAATACAGTAAAAAAAAAAATGCAAGCTATGACCATTGTACTTTAATAATAGTGATTGTAAAAAATATGGCAGTATATGACACAACTTATTTATATCAATGGAACAGTCAGTGCCAGTGTAAAGATATTTTCAATACAAGTAGTAACTTGGGTGAGAACATCAGTGTAATTGTTTCTTAACTGACATAGCATGATTAGCAAAGTTATACTGATTACAAAGGATAAAATTAATATCCTGAAATAATAATAATAAAAAAAAAAAAAACCTGATGAAATTGACTGGTTACGAACAGTAAAATTTATTCAGTTCAGACTAGAACAGACATATTAAGCCAAAGAATAATTCCATCTGGTGAACATTTAGACTTATCCCATACATGTTATGCTTGGCAGCAATATTCTGTAAATAATCAGACTACAAGCATTACCGCAAAAAACTCAAAATACAGTTTCTTTTACAGAATATACAGAAGGTAAATTTTTTTAGAAAAGCATAGTGTAAGAGAACACTTGCCATCATGATGATACAATCCCTACCACACTGCATTTTAAGCAAAGGCACTAAAATATTAAAGGATTGATTTTACTGAAGGAAATGCAGTGTTAAAAAATGAACCCTAATGCAATTGCACAGATTTAAGTCATATACTTCTTATAAATGCAGTAGCTACTTTGAATATCATACATACATTGAATGCATGAAGCCTTTCAATATGTGTATACTTGTGTTGTTTTATACAATTATAGTTCTCACATAAGAGCTATCTATGGCTGCATCAAATTACTAATATAGGAAGAATAAATATGCAAATATGGTAAACATATTAGACATATATCAAGTGAAATCAGTATAAGTAAGAGGACTTTGGAGGATTTAAGTCAGGATCCCTGGTGCCACACAGACGTGGCGTAGGGAGTAGTCGTACAGTCTATATACACGATTATGTAGTTTACATAACAGTATATACACCAGTAGTGTATATACAAAATAATGTGCACTACTCATGTATGACACCTTTGTCTGGCAACACAGGCGCCACTTGGAGAGCAAGGTTGTGCTCCCTAAATGGACAAAAAATTATGTTAAGGTAGGTTACATTTTCATGTACATTCTGTTACTGGCAAAAAAATGTGAACTTTTCTAGGTATCTGGCAATAGAGCTACATGGTGTACACCAGTATATACACTATCAGTGCATATACGCGCAGCCAGAGTAGTGAAAGAAGACGAGGTATATGTAAGATACGTGAATAAATTTTAGAATGCATTTTGTGCAACAATACATGTACTGTGCTCTTTTTTTTTTTTTTTTTTTAGTTTTGTGTACAATAATATATATATATATATATATATATATATATATATATATATATATATATATATATATGAAATCTGAGAAAATTGTACTAATATATCAATTCTGGAAATGTCAGTGTCAGGGAATCCTAAAGGCATTAACCTGACTCATCCAATCTAGTTTTATTCGGTTTACACTACAGTATATTGCAAGTAGCCTTCAACCCACGCTATTATAAGTGCATGATTTAAACCAGTAAAGTTACGAAAAATGAATATGTCACACACTATGGATTTAAACATAATACATCTTTAGAGTGGGTATACGAAAGATCACAAAAGTCAGTCTCTATCTAGAGATTAAAAATCCTAATTCCATTTCAATAACAATGCAATGGTGTAAAGAACCTACACAAAGTGGATTAAGGTGTTATCTTCACTGTACATTCAGAAGCCATGCAAACAATGCCTTACGCTATGTATACACAACATGAGGCACTTTGTTCGTTCACCCTGCAACAATTCACTAATACCACAGAAGCAGGTGATGTATTGTACTTTCAGTAAAAAGGAAAGAAATGCAATAAAAAATATTAGTTATCACCTATCTTAAAAACTAAGTAAATACAGTATTTGTATATAAAAATATCCGGTATGCAATAACCAAGATTAAAACACGATGTAGATTTCTTACCGTACAGAAAATTATATACGGCGCATAAAACAAGATAGTTATTGTCAATAATTATGATAAAACAAAAAACTAAAATATATTCAAATATTACTAATAGATATGATAAAAAATCAATATTTTATCTGACTTTTGGGCCATTTACAAATTTGATTCATAATGGTTTGTAGATTTGTTCTGAACTGGGATGCACCAATTTTTTTTTTTATATATTGAGTGTAATATACTCGTTTTAAAATAACTCATGAATTAAAAACCGAAGTAAAGCATGAAAATAACCATACAACATTCTTGGGGATTATTCAACGCCATTAGAAATATTTTTTTTGGCATTACATCCAATTACAGCAATAAGAGATAGTGTAGCACACGATTAACATTGCTAGGCACTGGGGACGGAGGTACAAATTTGTATGTGGAAAGGAATGCATTAATGAAGGGTAAAATATATAAATATGTTTTCAGGTACATTATAAATTGATTACTGACATTTACAACTATATCTACGACATTTTATCTGAATAAGTAAAATCTTGATATAAACCAAAGATGGCTAAATAAGCGCAAAAGAGAAGGCATGTCACCAGTTACAACATTAGAAGAGGAATCACAGGGTGGTACTAAATCCTACATTACCAAGCAACCCCATTTTTTGGGCTTTTCAGAGGAGGTACACTCATTTTCATTAGAATCTGTAACTGAAATCTCCATGTCAGATACATCGGTGTTGATGCTGTCATCAGTAAAGTTAATTTCCTTATCTCCCTTCTGTAAACTAGCATCTATAGGGAGAGGTTCGAAGATGCTGTCCTCTTGAATAGGTGTGCTGCTGCGAGGGGTAGATGGCATCAGGACACGATGACAGGAAGTCTTACTGGTGCTCTGACATGACATTATGGTTCTGAAAAGGCAGAGGGAAAATACAGAAATGTTAGTCTATATGTTGAAGAGATTGATTGAAACAAGGTGGGTTAACCAAGATTTAATACAATATTCATAATCACAAGAGCAGCCATATTAATTTAATCCTACAATTCTCAAGTGTCTTCTATGACTCCCACTTCATAAATAATGATACTTAGTTTACGTTGTTAATATATTTAGTTGTATACCAGTTAAATTATGCTGTCTACAAATAGAATCAACAGAAGCTGCAAGTGAGGGTAAAACCATAGTATAAGAAGCCAGGCAAAAGGACTTCATCCAATAACTTTTCTGCACGATCTTTTACAAAAAGAAGATAAATTCAGAGACAGGTTTTGTCATGCTGGCACTCTTAATCTTCTAATACACTATGAATTGAATATGAGGGCAGTATTCTTCTTCTAACATATGGAGACTGCAATTGTGCAATGGTTAGAGCACTTGATTTGGGAAGTGACAAGCCTGCATTTGCACACCCCTTGGGGTGTTAGGAATGGCATCCAAGCTTGATGCCCCAGTTCCAACCTGTATGTGTCAACCCTCATTCATTGGGGATTAATCCATGGAGGGTGGTCACCCCTCAATGTTGCACAACCTCAGGCCGGGCTCTTGGGATCCCAAGAGAAAGACAAAAAGAACTGCATCCACAGTTATGAGATCTTCAAGTTTCTAAGAAAAAAAGTAGAATTTAATTAGTTTCTTTGCATATAAACTTTATCGGCAAAAGAGAAATAGAGACAAAACAAAAAAGAAAGAGAAGACAACAAGAAACAAAAAAGGAAGAGAATGGAACTGAAAAATAACAAAAGTGATAGAGCAGGACAAAAATGTTGGATTGAAAATCTGTGATAAGTGACCTTGTAAAGGTTTGCTTCATGTTAGTGATTTCTTTATTTAAATACTTCATGTTGGTGAGCGAGAGCACCTAACACACCAGTTATATCTGCAACAAAGATCTCCCTTCACATCTGGCCACACAATGAGTTTTCATACATTGAAGCAGCTTATGAGAGAAGAAAACGATGCCACAAATCACCACACAAGCACAAATACACTGTGGGAGCTTGTCTGGCTCCATATATGATTTAAGCATGCTCACAAAATTTAAAAAAAATAAGACGATTATAGAGACGACCTACCACCTGCTAATACAATAAGGTGGGACGATGTCTGAAGTGGAGGGGATAATACATACATACATGAAAATACAATGGCTGCAACATCGTGGCTAAGGCAAAACACACATTCACCAGAACCTAATATATATATATATATATATATATATATATATATATATATATATATATATATATATATATATATATATATAAGAACAGAAGAGAAATCATTAGACCGTACTTGCTCCTACATTGGTAAACAACCCATTTTTTTGGCTTATGAGGTGAAGTACCACAATTGAAACTCAAGACTATATTGTACTACAGGAAATGTTCATGATCGTCAGAGCAAACCTAACTAACCTTTTTAATAGTACAGATTCTGAGGTTTTGAGTGATGATGTCGGAGTTGGTGGAAGGTTTGGAGATGACACAGGTGTGGTTGCCAATACCCTCAGTTTTGAAGCACTATTACTAAGGGCAGAAGAAGTGAGGGGTTTTCTAGGAGTGATTTTAGCGATTGGACTTCTATTTCTGCTCTCCAAAAATGATGACTTTGGTGAGATGTTAGTCGTTGCAGCTGATATTCTGACGGGTCTGGTGATTTCTCCATTCATCAGTTGGTGTACTTCAACCTAAGAATGAAAAGACAATTTGTAAGTACCTCAGGAAACGCGTCTATTTTGTAAGTTTAATGCAGCCAGTCTTAATTCAGCAACTCAAACATGTCTGCGTTCACATCCATTCTAGGGATTAATAAAAGCACATGACACAGTAAACAAACATAAGTAATAAAAAAGATAATTGTTGATTTTTTTGTACAATCTTGGAAGGGTTAACAACCAAATGTTCTTGCAGAGGTATTCACATCCATTCTAGGAATTAATAAAACCACATTACACAGTACACAAACATAAGTAATAAACAAGATAAATGTTGATTTTTTGAACAATATTGGAAGGGTTAACAACCAAATGTTCTTGCAGATGTATTCAATGTAAAAAAATGCTACCTTCACAACATATAATGAAATTCAAACCACGCAATATTTACTTGATCTCGCTTTTAACTTATAAATATATCATACGGAAATGTCATACATACCGTATATAAACAGAGTTGAGACAAAAATTATGCATATGAACACCATATTTTCATATGGATAAGATATTTATATTACTAAACTGAGTTGAGACAGTCCTATTACATAATAAACACAAAATTTTCAAATGTAAAATGGGATATTCTAATTGCAAATTCTAAAGAAGAGAAAAAAATCTGAAGTTTACCCTGAGTCGACATATGAGTACTACTGCATACATGTATGTAATCCATCATGTGATGGTCTCTTCCAAAGATATTAATTGTTAGGTAAACTATGACTGTCTAACACCAAGGGCCACCGTAGTTCAGTGGTAGTGTGTGCGAGTCGGGAAGTGATAAATGTGACTTCAATTCCACCATGGGGCATTAGGAAGGCTCCAACATGTCTGTGTGCATGCCCATTGGAATGCAGACTAATAAAATGATAAATAAAACAATGTATAAATACTGTATCTTGCACTGAGGTAGGCAGAGGTACTCCAATTACTTCTCTTGGCTTAATCTTAAACTGATCAACTGTAGTAAGTGGTGGTGAAGAAAGAGAGAGAGAGAGAGAAATAAAAAAAAAATTGACCTTAACATTCAAATATATGGGTGTACTGCCTATTGTAAATAGGAAATATGTTAATTGTACCATATACAGTGGGTTCTCGACTTATGTCAGAGTTCCATTCCTGATATGTGATGTAATCCAAATTTCAGTGTAAATTGCAACACACCCATTCTAGTGCTGTAAGACAGTTTCTCCCTATTCCATGCATCTCACTATCTCTAATTTCACTTCTATGGTGATGCAATTCCTTTTCTTCAAAGCACTGCCATCAGAAAAATCTCCTTTACGCTTGGGAGACATAATACAGGCCAAAATTATAAAAAAAGAAGCAAAATAATTTATGGGAAATGCATTGTAACAATAAAACATCATAACTCAAGGACAGCATAAACCGAGGACCCCCTGTATCTGCAGTTTAAGATACGAATATGGGTGATTTACGACTAATTAAGCTAGGTTGCAATATAGATTGATATATGTCTCTGGTATGCTTTAAGATTGAATTATAACTGTAATTATAGCTGGAAATGCATCAAAAACTATCATATATGGCATTCAAAGTAAAAAGACCTAGTACTGTATATTTCTCTCTGAACGTGTATGGTTGTAAAATGAGTGAGAGTAAAGGGAAAGCTTGGCGACATGTTCATGAAAAGATAAAGTGAAATAATTTTGAAAGGAAAAGGTTTTTTAAAGAATTAGTGTGTGCCTTGACTTGGTCAACTAGCCTACAAGGAGAATTGTGATTTTGCCTAGAGTAAACAAATAGAAAGATACACTAAAGACAAAGCATTAAGCAAACGTCATATTGCTGGCATGAGTTTAAAGATGCAACATACCTTAGCAACAGCCTTCATCTGCTGAGAAACTTTGCTCTTCAAGTTCTTTTTCAAGACATTGCTAGGTGGAGAGTCAGATTTAGGAGTGTACGGTTTTGCCTTCAAATTATGAACCCTTTTGAGACTGCGAGATGGTGACTGAATCCTTATTAACTCCAAATGAGCTCGAGCACTGAGCAAAGGTGATGAACCTAGTGTTAAAACACAAATTAATATGATTTCGAGCAGTAAGTAATCTATGGTATATAAGAAAAGCTTTGTAAGTTAGGAATTAGTGCAGTATATTGTTATTAAAACCTTATAATTCAGTTACCATAAACCTAAACCTCTCATATTTAGAATCTTCATAGTTTTTTATTTAATTATTATACCATAACCTACCAAAGCAAGGAACAGTATTAACACCTCCAATCTTTGTTCTTATTTAAAGTTGTGGGAACTCTGCTATTTTCAGTACATTAATGCGATTAAAATAGTATATGATGACATATCCTAATGTAGAGAGCATTATGACCACAAATGAGGCATGGAAGGAACATAAGGATAACAGAAGCTTTCCCAATCTTTTTTTAAATACATACTGCCTTATCTCACCAGGGTCGGCAGTATTATTAAAACCAAAAGAAATCTGCACAAAAGCCAAAATTAAAACTTGCTTTGATGGTAAGGCATGAATCAAATTACATACTTAATGAGACTAAAGAATATCAATGAAAGTATTTCATTGCTAAGTAACTAGTGAATAGACGAAACAATAAGCATGATGATGATTTTAAGTAATAATTAGCACTTAGAGGAACATTTTGGTTAATATTGTTACAGTACTGGTATTCGCTACCTATGTCATTATCTGCAGAGTAAGTTTTCTTAGACGCAGGAGTTTTTCTAAAAGAAGCCGAGACTTTTGAAGGGCTGGCAGCTACAAGAGAAACTCTCTTTGACTTCCTTGCAGCTGATCTTGTTAGTCTTTTTCCACTGAAAGATTCCTCTTTTGCAGGTGTTTTTGATGGGGTTTTCTTTGCAGATAATAGAGAGGACTTTTGAGGCATAGCAGATTCTGCATTTATCTGAGTAGTTTTAGTCTTTTCTTTTATGGAATGAAATGATCTGAGCTTAGGAGTCTTTGATTTCTCTCTTTTGGGAGAGGGTGTGCTTTCGACTTTACTCCCTTGTACACTCTTATTATTCACAGTTGATTTGTTCACCTCTGAAGTCTTAGGGCTTTTTCTATTTGCAGAGGCAAAGCTTTTTACGTCCGATGATCTTAAACAAGAAATTTTGATCTCTGGAGTCCTTAAATATCTTTTAACAGATAATGGGGACTTTTTGACTTCGGGAGTTGTAGACTTTTTTTCATATACCAAAGATTTTTTACCTTCAGTCTTTGTCCTGGAAACAGGTAATTCAATTTTGGCTGAAGAGACTGATTCGTTTACACTTGATACTGTCAAAGAAACTCTTTTTCGTAAAACAGGGGGTGATGTTCCCTCTGAAGGACTGTTTCCCTTAGTAGTTTCTACAGTCTTTTGTGTTCTTGGTGAAGTTATATTTAAGTCTTTCTTACAAATTCCTTTCTTTTCAGAGAGCAATGTCTGTGGAATTTTTTCAGGCGACTTCACTTTCCTTGTTAATTGTTTTGTGGAATTATCTTTGACTTTTATTTCAGGCGACATTAATGCATCAGAAGTACCTGTTGAGGGATTTCCAACATTGTGTCCGATATGAGAAGCATTCCTCGTAATGCGAGGGGAATTTATTTCCTCTGTTGATTTCGTCCTAAGCTTCCTATCAGGTAATGATATAGATTTTCCCTTTATTGTTGGTTTAGCAACTGTCTTTTCAGCATTTGGAGAAGTCATCTTTTTAGATCCGGCAAATTTTACCTTATCTATCACCCTTGCAGAATCAGATGTGACAGAAGAACCGGATCTATTCCTTTGTAAAGGTACGGTAGACCTTAAAATTTTCTTGTCAGAAAAAGAGCTTTTTACTTCAGGTTTCTTAACAGCTAGAGAAGATTTTCCTGTCATGGACAATTTTCTTAGCAACTTTGGTGAGGCTTCCTGTCTCCTCAAGGAACGTACTGGTTCTCTCTTTGCTGGCAAGGAAACTCTATTTCTCTTTCTTTCAGGTTCACCCTGAAACGAATAATAAATTTGTTTTAGTAAGTAATTAACCTTTATTTCTAATTTACACTTGTAAATTTAATCTAAGAATTTGTAATATTTGCTTTGATTTCAGGGGTAATATAACATTTCCTGTTAACTGCTAATGCGTGTGTTTTCCTACAGAGATAGAAAAATTGCAATATACCTTAATCTATAAAAAAAAAGTGCTTCAGCATTTATCTAACATTCACTGACTCTAACTCTCTCTCTCAATTAGCATTCATGAATAATCACAAGTATGTTTGCAATCACTTTCAGACCATGTGCATGAATAAAATTGCTGTATTTTTAACCTGTCAGGTATGCAACATTTATTAAAAACTACATAAATAAAACATCTTATAGAGCATAAAAACACCTCCATTGCTTAGCTAAAAGTACCAAGTAAGGATTTACCTCATCAAGTGTTTCTTTGGAATCCATTTTTCTCTTTCCAGGACTTTTCACTGGAGTGGGCTTGGAACTCTCCTCTTGTTTACTTGGTGAGCTGTAGAATCTCAGTGGGGAAATTTTTACCATGCTTTGCAATTGAGGTTTTGAAGTTTCCTTCTTGTCTTCATATTTTGCAGCTGCTGAAACAGTTTTTCCAAGGTCAGGCTTTTTTGGGGGAAGTGAGACTCCACTTTTCCTGACACTTCTTTTGGTTGTAAATGATGACTCTGCATTTTCTATTAACTTTCTCTGAGAAACTGATGTAAAAGCCATAGACTGCCTTCGAGTCTTTCGTGTATTTGTTGGAGAGGCTAGGGCAATGTTCATTGAGGTATCCAGACGTCTCAATAGAATACTCTGCCGTCGATTCTATGAATGAGAAATGGAATACAAGGCCCTAATAACTTTTTCAAATGGTTTTAAATTCTACTAAATTAGCAGTGTTGCCATAGATAAATAAAATAGAAAACAAACATATCATATATGTTCATGGATATAAGCTATTCTCCACCTCACGTATCATTTAAATCCTGCCTAGATTATGTACTATTCTTAAACTTTACCTAATACAATTCAAATTCTATGGAGAGGCCACATAGTAATTGCTATAATGCATTTATTAAGGAAAAATTTAATGTTTATTTTTCTAATATTATCCAACTGCAAATGCTTAAAACTACACTATTTATGACAACATACGACAAAGGTCCATTAAGTAAGTGCATTCAGACACTGGACCAGCAAATTACAAGGTATAAAATAGTGTAGTTTTTTAATAAATATATATATATATATATATATATATATATATATATATATATATATATATATATATATATATATGAATAAATACATTATGCTTCCGTTTTTTGAATGATTTTCTTTTTTAATGGTAGAAATAACCCTGGTTTCTCTTGCAACTGAGTTACCAAACTGAGCCAAATAAGCAGCAGGTACTCTACCTTATAATTCTGCATCACATGTCAGACATTCCTTGAAGTGTTGCTCAGCTAATGCTTATGATGATGAAAAAATACTTACTCACATTATCTTATTCACTGTTTACTTGCAATGGCATGATCAAAATCTCACTTTTTTTTTTTTTTACAAGGTTGTAGTATAAGAACAACAGCCTACATTAAAGCCTGAGCTCATTGAAAACATTGCCAAATATTCAACTATACACATATAATGGTGAATAGGAGAGGTAATCTGAATATCATCAATGTTCCGCTTTTACGTCACGTGACTCCCTTTTCAAACAAGAGCTAGGACGGTTGCCTTCTTGCGAAGGACTTGTTTTGACAAATGTAATCGTTACCCAGAGTGCATGCCCTTGCTAACCTCAGACTGTGACAGGGCGCGAACCCTTGACCTGACGCCTCAAAGTCGCGGATGCTACACGGCGACTAATCTGATTATCATCAAAGATATACCAATATGCTGAGTCTCAATACAGATACTTAATAACACTATACCTTGCTTTCTGCAACTTTTGACCTGCCAAAATTACTTCTTCTTTTCTCCTCTCTGAAAACAAACTTCAGTTAGTCACATAGCACTAAGAGAAGACAATGAATTTCGTATATATCATTTTAAAGACATAATACATAGTTCACTTCCATATATCTAATTTAACAAACTCCATTTACATATTAATACCTAAAAATAATGCACACACATAGTATATAAGAAGAGTTCTCTCGATACTTTATAAATGAGAACAGCATCAGAGTAGACTGCATAAGTTACACAAGTCTGATATCGCATGTCTCAAATATCACCGGTAAAGTGTACAGAGAGAGCAGCTCTCACAGAGATTTCTTACCTATTAGGGAGATGCCTTCTCTATACACTCTTCAAGTGGGATATTTGAGGCATGTGTAAATTATACCATTACCAATAGTCTAAATGTATATCCAAAAGCTGTATCCAGACTTTTCTTGAATTCATACTGTTTAAATATTCAAATTTCAAGAGAGGTTTCATTCCAAGGTGCGATATCGGTAATTTGTATATATGTTACATATATTCCAGACAATGACCACACTCATAGTATTTAAATAGCACACATTAGAAAAAATAGACTGATGATAAGCAAATCGGAGTAGTGAACAATTTGTGGTTTGAAGGCTAGTTACAAGAAGGCTGCAGCATTTCTGCTGATATAGTTCTCAACTGGAGGAAGAAATGGTAGCAAAATATAAAGATGTACTGAAAACTTACTTTTTAGCAATAACTGGTGATTCGGTGAAGCGAAAAGCATTGCCTGAAACCCAGTCTTCCGGTGAGTCACTTTTGCCTCTCGTGACTGACCGCAGCCGGCCAACTACAGTCCTTCGCTTGCGCGGAGACACCATGCTCTTTCTACAAATAAACATTGAACTAAATATATAAATTAAAAAAGCATTGTGATAATGTTTATCAACTTTCTACATCTCCAGTAGTAGGTTGGCTCAAAGAACCAGTCGCCCATTGCAATACTACAGATGAAGTTTTTTTGAACTTAAATAGGTCTGTCCAGGATGGTTCGATGTTAAGTCTTCCTTCAGTTACGGTTCATTTTCTATGCCTACAGCTACACTGAATATTCTTGGACATTCATTACACATCTGACAAGTCATTACACTCTCCATCTCTGTTTCTCTTTACTTTATGTATTCTTCGTGCCGAGGCCCAATGAGGGCTGTTTTATTTTATTATTTTTTGGCCCGTCCTGGTGTAAAAAAAAAAAAAAAAAAAAAAAAAAAGGAGAGAGAGTATCTAATTTAGTCTCATCTAGTCTATTGATTAATATTTTACTTGTAAAAAAATTGCCTGTGCATGAAAGTATAGGTACTGTACTTGCACATGACAGCTGCTGCCACAATGTCCTGCAAGGTGTCATAATGCGCCCCTTCAATTTCTGCATTTTGTATACAGCATACACATTTCCACAATACACTTTGCTTCTAAAAGACTAAGTATAAGTTGCTAATACTACTGTGAAACAAGTCATGTTATCTCTTGCATACTTTTCAATGCTAAAGATTTTCTTTGTTAATAATTCATGCACCCCATCCATGTTTCTCTCTCTCTTGGCTACAACCACTGTTTAATCAGTCCTAAAAACAATTTTTGCCTACTTCACTATATATTCCTACTAGGCATCCTGTTCTTACACAGCTTCCACAATACATATCCGGATTGTAATTTTATCTTCAATTTCATTACGGTCAAAAATTCAAAACTATGCAAATCAACATTGCCAGTCATTACTTGTCTTAAGCAATCTAATCATTGTCTGTGCTTGAAGAACTACTACCTTTACTCACTACCTACTACTCCTAATAGCTTTATTCTCTTTCCTACTGCTACATTTTATCATTCTTTGCTTATATGAATCTATGTCTTCCTCATATCCCTAACACTATTAAGTTCCTCAAGTCTACACCAGTCAGCTTGATCTCCATTTTCCCCGCCTCGAAATCACCCCTATATTAATGATCTTACTCTTATGGCAAAGTTATATTTCGCTTCTTCTGCCGTGCACTTCCAATCTCCATTTAACTTTTACCCCTGAATCATCATCTATGGTAGAAAACATCTACATACAACATTCTGGACAAACTAATAATGGAGGAAGTGCGTAATTTTTGACATATTTGCTGTAACAGCACAGCATTATTTTTTGCCAAGAGTTAAATCCCATACAGTGTGCAACAGACTCGCAGAAGTTACAAAAAAACAAAGGAATATTCCAAAGTGACATTCCATTTAACATTAATTTGTACACTATTATATTACAGTTTAGACATTCAAACATCCAATCATTTCTATATCAGTTTTGTATCCTGTTTGATTCCTTTCCTGATGCTTGACGCATCCCCAAAGCTACGTTAATGAAAATTCATTGCCACTTTTAGTGAGCTGTGTACCTTACTATCTGTAATCTACTGTACCCAACCCTAACCTAACCATCATTCCATGACGATTCATATAAAGAATAAACTATATGTAAGTAAATATTACTGACCATACACATGTAGGCTATAGTGCCAATAGCATGGTAGACCGCACACTAACGTGGCCCCCCAAAATTGTGCCGTGGCCCCCCAAAATTGTGCCATGCTGGGAAAGGATAAATGTAAACAAGTGGGAGTCCAAGAATGTTTTAAAACATGTGCCATGGGAAAAAGATGACACAGAGTTTAGGAAGGCAGAATGCGATAATTAAGAAAAAAACAAAAACGCTAAATTAACAATCTGGCTCCGAGTGCATTGAACCCAAAATCAAGAGATTCACGAAATTTGGAGTATGCCTCGACTGGCTATGAGAGCCTCACAAGCTCTAAAAATTGGGTCACAAACATAGGCCTGTCCGTACCATCGCCCCTACCAACATCATGCTGACACCTTCCCCCCCCCAATAGAGTTTAGAGCCTATAGAATGATTTTACTATATGGGGGGAGGAGGGATTTGTTTACTATACAAAAATTACTCGAGACAGCATTTCTCCACCATGAATTTTACTTGGTTTGAATAAACCTTTAATCACATTTAAACTTCACAAAACACAAGTTCAATTTAAACACAAATCACTCACACGTACAAGTATAGCCTTCTTTAACACGAATCACTTTAAGTTAATGATGAAATTGCGAAATGAGTATTTTACGCCAAAATACGGCGTACTTTTGCAGCTCCGCTACCCTCGCACGAGCCTCGGGTATGGAGGGGGTGGTGCCAAACAACCTACCATTGCATATGACGTCATGAATAGGGTAATTGTACGCTAGACTTACGGAATAAAAATTAACAAAATAAATAAATGACTAATGGAATGTCATAATAGTTTGAAAATATTTAGTACGAATATATGATAGAATAAAATTTGCCAGGATCCTAGATGATCTTGCACACATCTAAGAATATTTATTTGTTTGCCTACCAAGAAAATAACAACAAGGAAAGGGTCGCTTGGAGACGATCGCGGTTTCGTCATTGTCAAAAGCGCTGCGACCAATCAAAAGCCAAAAAGCTTTCTCATTGGCCAATCAGGGGTGATTACGCTAACCCATTATCCAATCAGAGGTGATTGGTCTCTCCCATTGGCCAATCATATACCCGCAAAATTTTGAATCCTAGACCTGGCGGGAAAGAGTTGCCATGTTGTCTGTAATTTTTTCCGGTTACTATCATCTACATTATTTTGTAATTCAAACAATAAACTTTGTTATTAGTTAGAATTGACCATAAGAATGTACTTTTCACATTTATACAGTTGTATAATTTATTTTGGACATTAAAGAAGTTAAAGTAGAACTAATTTCTGATGCGGATCACGAAGCAAACATTGGATAATTTGAGTTTGAAATCGTCTCCACAAACGGTCGTAGGGGTAGAGGGTAAGCGGCAGTGTCAGTCGAACAATGAGTTGGTGTAGATTGTGAGAATGTTATTTACGTTGATTATTTTATACTTTTGATATTACAGGTATGTACGCCATTCATGACGAAGTATGTGTTATGTCGAAAATTTTAAGTGACGTTTATAATGTTTTATGGGTAATGTGATATATATATTTTGTCTTAAAAATCCTCATTCCATGTGTAAAATGAAACCCCAGATAGGCCTACCCAATTGCTATTTTTTTTTAAATTTTTATGATTATTGTTTGTTGCGTATAAGTTTATATCGTGCACATCTGTTAATGTTTATTGCTAAAAACCGTGCTTTTTCACCAATTTCGCAATATATGTTGGATTAGTTTTTCTAACGTCGGCCTTTCGTATCGTTTGAAACTTAAGTTATGAATACGTAACGCGTATTTTCGTGTTTGTCCTTGCCTGTCACAGGTTCTTTTATTTTTAATCTAGAATTCATTTGAGAGCAAAGAAATATGAAAGTACAGTCAGAATCGGTAGTAAAATTTGGAAGAAATCTAGATAGAGCATGGGGAGAACAAGATTTATATAACAATAAAGCTAAAATACAGTACAACAATATTGTTAAAATTGCCGCCAACAACACGGACACGACCACAAATTCAGCTGATAATAGAGATCTGGATACACAGGCCTTAGAGACCTCGTCCAGAACCTCGACTGTGAGTAGAGTCATTGCTGGTGAACGTCCTCTTTGTGTCTGCAAAACGTGCCAACAAACGTGACCATGGACGAGTAGGTTGTCCCGTATACGTTTTTCATTTTTTTTTTACATGACTTGGGTTAACGTTCTATAGTTTTATTGACAGGAGTGAAAATAACGTTTAGTTTTTCAGGAGTGAAAATAACGTTCTTTAGTTTTGACAGGAGTTGAAATAACGTTATTTATCTCAGAAAGGAGTCGGAATATAGTTTTTTAATTTTGACAGGAATCAAAATAAAGATCTGTAGATCAGGGAAGAGCGGAAGAAAGTTCTTGAGTTTTGACAGGAGTCGGAAGGGAGTTCTTTAGTTTTGGCAGGAGTCGGTAGGAAGTTCCTTAGTTTTGACAGGAGTCGGATAAAGTTCATTTCAAACAGGATTCGGGAGAAAGGTGTTTAGCGTTTTGACTGTAGTCTGATTAACATTCTTTAATTTTGTGATTGAACTGTAATTAGCTTAATTGTTTTTGACAGTCTATTATTGACATTCTTTAGTTTTTTTGACGAGTGATTTTTTTATTTTTTTTTTTTCTCCCAAGGAGGCTCATTAACGTTTTTTGGGTTTAGACAAGTTTTGGATGATCGATTTAGTCCAGCGTCCACCATAGGGTTTCCCACCAAACCTTACCTTCGCACATTCAAATGTTTACTTCCTTCAAGGACACAATTTTTATTCTGGCGGGCCGTTTGTATGTGTATAAAGCACTTCTCATTTATTTACTATTCACTTAAAATGCTCCTTTATATTTTTCAGATGCATGTCATAGCATTTTTCAAGTAAGTTTTTAGTCTTTAAATTCAACAATAATTTCACGTTCTGGACGTCTACCGTCAATTTATTGTATAATCGTGAGGCAGTGGATTGAAAATATGTCTAAAGCTGCGGTTTTTTCTTGACCTAAAAAGCTTATATTGATCACTGGCATGTCTTACTTTGACGCCAATTTCAAGTACGTAAGAAGCCAAATATCAATCAGTATACTGTACAAGTATCAATTCCAACGTCGTGTATAGAATTACTGGTGTTATTATCAGCAGACTGTATACTGTATTAATTAAACCACAACTTAGACATTTAGCACCATGATCTCTCCACAATGTACACATTTTTCAGTGTCTTTTTTCAGTACATTCCACGCGTATCTGATTACCAACACACTTTGGACACATGATGCTACATTTTATTTTTTTCATACTGAAGTAGAAATCTTGACATTTGAAATATTAATAAATTTGTGGAAAAAAAAAATATTTCATACATTGTGTACAGTTCATCACCTTGTTGAGACTTTTTCCCTTGTTTATGGACCGCATTGATAATGTAAAGCAGTTTATCCTTTTGTATTGCTTTTTTTTTCTTTTTCTTTTTCTAAGTCTTCACTATCTACCTTACATTCATTTAATCATAGATTTTTATTTATTTATTTATTTATTTTTTTAAACTGGGGGTGTGAAACTGAACATTTACCAAAACTGTATCGGACCAATAGCCACCCATTCCATTCTTTAATTTCTGTATTAAGTAGTTTCATTATGCATACTGGAACCTCAACGGGATCTTGTAATGAAGAGTAACCCAAGTGTGCTCTTGGGTTATACATAATTATAAAGCAAATCACCTAACCTAACACTTTATGGGTTAGTTAACTTTACTTGGTTTTCTTGGGGTTATTCATCAATTACAAGGTATCATCTAATTTACAAAGGGAGCTTATGAGTGGTTGATGATCCTCACAGTTTTGTACCTTATTGCTTTGATGCCTTCCTTGGCATTTGAATTTCTGTTGGTGTTGCAAATATGAATGAGGAATATAAGAGATCATTTACAGATAAAGAAAGCTTGGCAAAAATATTTAGGTAAAGGTGCAGTTTTAAAATTCATGCACAAACAGTATCTTCTAGAATAGTTATACTTTTTTTTTCTGCAACGAAATTTGTGTCATTTAAATAACTGGTTTCAAGGATATATATATATATATATATATATATATATATATATATATATATATATATATATATATATATATATTTATTTATTTTTTTTTTTTAAGTAGGTGTTTGATTAGGTCTGAGTGGTAGTTATTGCCTCACTCACAAGACAGTGAACTGATGTTGGAATTTTCACATTACTCTGTCTATTTTGCATGAGTTTTGATTTTCACTATAATTTTGTTATCTTTAATTACGTTATGTATACTGTTTATGATTACATTATAATGTAATTTTAAATTATCAGCTCCTAAGTAATACTTTATATTAGTCGTATTTTCAAATTATTTTATTTTCCTATTATTTTATATTTCTATACATTAATGACAAGAGTTGATATACTTCAAAAACTTGTTATTTCGGTGTTGGTTATTTTATATTTGTTGATGTATAGGTTATTCTCCTGTAATTAATGTATTTTATTATTTCAGATATACGTGTGTTTGGATTACAGGATGAAGATTTTAGGATATATTATCGTTGTCAAGCGTTCTGGAGCAGATGGAACTCCTTATCCTGTAACTAGTACCAAACCCACTTGTGCCATTGGGCGGGGAATAGAATGTGACATCAGAGTGCAGTTGCCAGTTGTATCCCAGCTGCATTTCCGCATTGAAGTGGAACCCAGTGGGAAGGTTTGTTTATAAAACTTTAGAAAATTAAAACTAAGCAGTAAAGGCAATTATGCATTGTATTTCGTATGTGGATTTGTTTCTATACCACATCATGATTGTGAATGCACTTGGTACGTCATGTCCATACATTGATCCGATTCCCTTTGCTATTAAGGGCTAGGACAATGCCTCGTCTTGAAGGACTTGGGACTTGGCAGTGTAACTATTACCCTGAGTAAATGCCCTTTCTAACCTCAGACGTGGCGGGTGTCAAAGTCGTGCATGCTACCAACTCGGCCACGTCGGCCAGATCACTTTGTACATTACCTTCATAAAATTGAAAAATTCTACAATCATTTTACAAATTTTTAGATGCAGTTTAAGAAAATACTGTTTTATCATATCTTGCACATAGTTGTTCCCCAAGCTACATACTGTTTTATCATATCTTGCACATTGTTGTTCCCCAAGCTACATGGTTGCACAACTTGTAGTCCATAAGGAAGTACATTGCAGATGTTGGGCATTCCCACAGAGCTTACAGGGAGTGTATGTGTATATGATTGTGTGCAATGCAGCATTGATTCACAAACTTTATACCTCTTTGATAATAGTGTTTCAGCGGCAGTAACAGCTTTAGCTAATCTAATTTTGATGCTCAACTGTTTTAAGTTGTGTTTTGTACCATGGTTAGTGATGAAAACTTTAATTTATATTTTCCTTCACCTTTTGTTTAGTAGGATCGTTTAATCGTGAGAAACAAGAATGAAAGAACTATAGTGCGTTCTTTCACTTGCATGTTCCTTTTAGTCGTTCTCTCTTATTCAGTTTTCTTGTGGTAATCAAACCCAAGACCATTCTTATACATTTTCTACATTCAGCCCTCATTCTTCCTTGGTTTGCATAACTGCTTCTCTGAGACTTGTTTTCGTAAATTTATGTATGTAAAAAATTATCTAGTTAGCAAAAACCTAATTTTTTTCTTCTGGACATAGCATATTTACAAACTCATATATAACATATTCTTTTCGTAGTCTTCTCTGGCTTCAGTTTTTATTTTAAACTATGTTCAGCTTTATTTTTATTCTAAGTTTCTGATATTTTCCAGGCTTACCTAACAAATATCTCCACATCAACCCCATCTCGACTAAATGACCAGGTCTTGTCGCCTGGAGAAATTATATTTCTTAGCCATAAAGACACAATATATATTGGAGATCGTAAGTTGAGATGGGAATATCCCGAAGGATCAGTGCTATCACATACAACAAGAAAAGAAACACTTGGTTACAAGATACTTACCCCTAATGCCAAGGCTCCAGTATGTTACAAGGATGATATATCGAGTGGTAGGTTGAGTGTCATATCCTGGAAGATAAGATAAAATATTATCTTAAGATAATAGATATAATCACTCATTGTTCAGTTTTTTGTAGCCATCCATACTGTTTTAGCAGTCTCTGGTCTCCACACATCTCGCAAACTCTCACATACAAAATTATTTGGAACTATTTGCTTAATTCTTCATGAAGATTTTTCTAGTTCTTCCCACTTTATTTGTAATAATTTTTGTATCTTAAATAATTTTAAGCATGTTTTGCCTTAGAGGAACGTTTTATTCCCAGATTTGCATTCCTTCTGTTCCCCTATCATTTTTTATGAGTTTCCCCGTCTCTTGACTCTCATATTGTTTTTATAGTAACCCTCCAGTACATAATAGTGCTCTCCCTCTCAAGGGGTCATAACATTTTCATAATTATTTTTATAAAACTCAGAATTGTCATAATTAATAGAGGCTCTATATTATGAACCTTTTGTGATCATCTAGCCTTAAGCATTATAAATAATATGAGGCATCCTGCTAAATCTTATCGTAATCTCTCAGTTGTTTATGCAATGAGGAGAGTAAATTGGGAAGAGCTGATTTGGTATTTTATTCCTAGGTTAATTTGGGTCTCTTTTGTGATTTGTATGGTCTACAAGGATATTGTGTGTTCTTAGCTCAAGGATATTTTTGAAATGTGAAACTTTGCTGCCTTCTATCTTTTTTTCAGGTTTTACAACTCTTGGCATAAGTTGAAATTAAGACTATTAGGTTTTAAAATGTAAAGTATTATAAAGTTCGTTTTTGCCATTTCAGGACAAGTTCAAGCTTACAGTATTCCAGAAAATGGGGAGCAGAATGACATTGATGTTAAAAGGAAAAAAGTTTCCTTTGGAAGGGACCTACATCCTGAACATTTTGATAAGGAACTTCCACCCTCCACTCCTGTTAGTAAAGGCGAGAAACCTGACGCAAATAGGTTGTTTGATATATTTAAAAGTCCCCATTCGAATGTCTCAGGAAGCACAATGAAAAGATTATCACCTGCTGCTGTAATTTTGGAAGAAAATGAGTGTGATACGCCAACGAAAAGCTTACTTCGCAGGCGAAGTCCAACCCCTGTGAAACCTTACCTCGTAAGAAGTCTTGGATTGCTAACAACCAAGGTAACCTCAGAACAAGAAAATTCAATAACTGATGAGAAGGTAAAAGGAAGAAGTCCTGAAAATCCAGTATGGAGTTCAAATAATGAAACCAAATTATCACCTAAGTCTTTATCTCCTACTTTATTTAATTTTGAATGTGAAAATATATCTTCATGCTCTGACAGTACTGAAGTTTTTCCTAAAGACCAAGCATACAATACTCCAAAAACTAAATACAGAAAATCAGAGACTGTTTGTGTTTATCCAGACACCCCACTTTCAAAGTCTTCAAATAGCCCAAACCAAATTTGCCTAGAGTCTAAGCCAGAAATTGCAAAGACCCCAAGTCCCAAGACATCAATGACACCTAGCCCTAAAGTCTCAATGAAAAATCCTTGCACTTCCCGAAGCCCAAGAACTGTTAATTCCAATAAAAAAACTCCTAAAACACCTACAGCCTTAGCCTCAAAAATTACAAGGTCATCTATCCAAAAATCTCCAAAAGTATCAAGTCCTAAAACCCCCAATAGTCCAAGTTCTAAAACAAGTAAGGAATTAAGTCCTAAAGACTCTAAGAATGGAACTATTAAAATGACTTGCAAGCCATCAAGTCTTGAAAAGCATGAGGATTCAATATCTGTAACAGTCGAGAATCCTGAGGCATTAGGTCCTACAACTCCCAAAGTTCTCAGGAGAATGAACACTCCAATTACAAATAATATGAATACTCCAAGCCATGAAGATTCTGTGGCTAGATCAAAGGATTCCAGAACTCCAAGTCCAAAGTTTTTAAGGACTCCTAGCTCCAAAATAACAGAAGCATTGACTCCTACAACACCTAAAACCCTTAATAAAACTGAAACCTCAAAGATTGCTGAGAAACCTGAAACTCCCAAGGTACTTGCCTTGAAGATTACAAGGCATTCTATCCAAAAGTCACCAAAAACTTCAAGTCCTATCGTAGAGGCCTTAATTCGCGAGACCCCGGTGGATACAAGTTTTAAAACTTCCAAAATCTTAAGTCTCAGTCCCCCTGGTGATCCAAGTTCCAAGACTCCCAAAAATGAAAGACTTGAAATATTCGTGGCTGCAAATTCTAAATCTAAGATATTAATTAGTAGCAATACCCCTGAGGTTGTAAGTCCCAAGACCCCTGAAGCTACAAGACCTCAAACTCCCAAACCGTTAAGTGCCAAGATCCCAGTAGATGCAAGTCCCAATACAATCTCTAAGGTTGCAAGTCCTAAGACCCCAAGATGTACAAGATCTAATACTTGCAGTGATGAGAGCTTTAGGACTCCTGAAAGTGCAGGATCTCAAACTCCTGAGTCATTGAGTGATACAACCCATGTAGATGCAAGCCCCAAGATCCCTGGAAGTGCAAAACCTAGAACTCCCAAGGCATTAAGTGCCAAAATCTTCAAGGATCCAAGTCCCAATACCTCAAGAAGTGCAATACCTAACTCATTTAAGGATAAAAGTCCTAAAATTTCCGATGCAATAAGCATTGATAAAGAGTCTGAAAGTGCAAAACCTGAAACTCCAAGAGTATTAAGATCCAACACGCCTGAGCAATCAAGTCCTAAAGCTCCCATTGCTGCCCATGAACCAAACTTGCCTCTGGAATTGTCTTTAAAAAGTTCAAACCATATAGTTTCTGTGTCATCTTGGTCAGAGGCTTTAGTAATGACAAGCCCTAAGTCATTAAGGACACCTAGCCCCAAAGTTTCAAAACCCTTCAGTAATACTACTCCAAGAACGCCTCGATCCAAGAAACCAGGTACTACCGAAAAATCTAAAGTAACTAGCCCTCAGGTACTTGCTTCAAAAGTCACAAGGCTTTCTATCCTAAAGACACCAAAAGCATCATCATTAAACAGAACCCTTAAAGCTGCACGTTCAAGATCTGTAAAAGGAAGATGTAGTTTGATGCCCTTGACCAGATCTTTGAAACATAGTCCAAGAAAGATGTTGAAGCCAAGGAGATCATTGCCAGCCTTGGGTAAGATCAATTCCTATGAGACACCTCTCTCACTGGAAACATTAGAAACTTCTGAGCCTCTGTCTTCAAGGAAAGAGCTTTTAGATTCATCTAAGGATTGTACTGTTACATCTTCAGAGAATACAGAAACCATATCCCAAAAATCTCTGAAGGCACTCACCCCTCAAATATGTGGACCAAAATCTCCACTTTGCCGTTCAGATATTGTGCAGTTGCTGGGCGCAAATAGATCTTCTCCAAGGAAATTAGAACTTGGGAAAAGACCATCAGCCTTAAGATTGCCACTCTCTGACAGAAAGGAACAAGGAAATCCTAAAAAAGGACATAAAAAGGTTTCACTTAGCCAGAAGAGGAAAGCAAGCATGTCACCAGAAATACCTGTTCACAAAAAGTTTAAGATTGCAGCTAAAACACCATTAACAGGTTTGTTCACATTTTTACTTACTAATATGCCTGCCTTATATTAGTTTGATTAACATTCCCCCTTTCCCACATTGCTTTGTTCTCACATACCAATAAGACCTGTTTGTGGCCTGTTTCTCTTTGTATGCTTATGGCCTTGTGTTTAACATTTTGTACGTATTTCTCAGGTTAATTCCTTGTGTGTATTGCCTTACTGTGCTCAAACATCCAATTATCCTTTTTTTATTATGCATTCTTGTTTCTGAGGGGGTACTGCATTTACATATGAAACTGGTTTTATTGTTTCTTTCCTCCACCTCCCCTCTCCCTTCATTTCAGACATTTAGATAATTGTATTTACTTTCCCCTATTTACGACTGGTTCAAAATACTGTATATACATGCATTGTAATTTTTATATCATAGATATACTATGCTAATGTGTCTGTCAACATGATTATATTTAAAATTCCATATAATGCAAATGTGCTGGAGGTCTAATGAAAGTTCATGTTTGACAGATTGTATTGTAGGCAGTATTATATTTTAAGTTATTACCGAGATTTGAAACTACTGAAGTGTTTATCAATTGCTATGAAACCCAAATTCTAATGCTAAGATTGGCAAACAAGGATATATCAGTTCTAGCAACTTATTTAAACGGAATTTTATATTACTTAGTAACTGGTATTTATTACCTTATTCAGTATGGCAATAATTCTTCAGTGTGTAGGTTTATATATATATATATATATATATATATATATATATATATATATATATAAAATAGTAGTAGTAGTATACATGTAAATAGAAAAGTGGGACAAGGCTTTATGGATAAATTTTTTTTTACCAGCTATGTGCCATTCAGGTAAAATAAATAGTATTTTAACTCATTTTATATAATTATGAATGTTTTCAGGTTCGGCGAGAGTTTCTTCCAAGAACAGTTCAAACAAAAAGATACGTATTGAAAGTACCCCAAAGAAATCATGGGCAGATGTTTTGAAGAGGGGTCTTATGGCACATGGTATACCTGCAGCAAAGGCTAAGCAAGCTAGTATTGTCATGAACAAAGCAAGATTAGCCCGTCAAAATAGGATACCTGGAAAGGAAGAGCCTGTTCCTGTGTTTCATCCAGTAAGCACATTTTCCCTTTTAATATCACCGAAGCTAACAGAGTAGCCACTGGCAGTCCTTCCCTCCACAAGGTTTTTTTCTTGCAAAAAAAGTTTTTAAAAATGGATATTGGAATGCCACTATAAAACGTTACTATCTTGGCAACTTTATAGTTATGGCCACACTTAGCTTCTGTGGGATGTGATGTCATGTATGGAAAAAAAAAATTTCTGATGATTTCTGAACGTCATTTCTTCATTTACTTCTTTAGTATTTATTATTGTGAATATACATTGTTAATGCTTATTTTTAATTTTCAGATTATGCCCAAGAATTTTGACTTTAGTAAGTCAACGGGTCATGTTAATTCCCCAGCACCAATATTCATTCATAAGAAAAACAGTGTCAAAACACCTAAGCTTTACCGAAAGGGGCGTAAGGCACCTATGAAAACTGCACCAGAAAGCATAGAAGATATAGATCTAGAAGGTTTAGCAGAGCTTCTAAATACTCCCAAGAGTAAAGAGGAAAATATGGTTCTCAAAACAATTGGATGGCCTTTACGTGATATAGTCAGTCATTTCACTCCATTGTCAAAAGCTGTTAGAGTGAGGGAGATGCTCTCTAAAAATAAGATAGCTAGTACTCCAGGAACAGAGAGTGATATAAGCTCAGTAAGTACATTAACTCCTGTAGGACAGAGGATAAGTGATTCCAGTGCATACTCTCCTACCATGTTTTCTCCTGTCACACCACCGAATACAAGCCTCAGTCTTGACAAGACATCAACCTCTGCTTGTAGTCCATCTCATTTAGATGGTACAAGCTTTGATTTCTCATCTGTGAAAACCCCTGATGTAACAGAAGATAATTTCATATCCCCTCTTGTAACGCCCACACCTTCCAAAACGCCTGTACAACGATTGTTAAGAAGCTCTCAAAAGTCATTTGTAGCATCTCCAAATATATCAAACATAGATTCTACTACCTTTGACTTTGATAGTGCTGAGACACCAAATGTTACACAAGATATTTTCATCTCCCCCATGAGCACTCGGTCAAAGCCTGGAACTCCTCGAGTCGAGAGCTGGAATAGTGTCCGGGTTGTCTTAAATGACTGCAGGACAGAATCACCACTGAAGTTGCATAGGGAAGCTCAAAACTCTGTTACAGAATGTTCCAGGCCTACGAAGATTACTAGGCATAGCACTGAGGGTTCTCCTAGATCAGAAAAGATTAAAGGAAATACCACTGAGACTTTAAGAAAATCTGCGAAATCTGTCACTGCTGCAGTATCTGAACAGTCAAGTAGAGATAGCATTGGTAAAAGCAGTCCAGAGTCTGATTATGCTAATGTTCTTGGTGTTGCAAAGCTATTAAGAACTCCAAAGCCATCCTTAGCTGATACAGAGCCGGATTACATTGATGTGGTTGGTGTGAAAAGACTGCTTAGGACACCAAAACCGATGGTTGATGAGTCTGGAAGTGATGTTATTGATATTACTGAATTGAAGAAAATGTTCAAAACACCAAAGACATCCCCTGGGCAACAAGCTAATTACTCAAATGTAGAAGGTGTTAAAATATTGTTAAAGACCCCACAAATGTCTCCTACACAAGGGGCAGATTACGCAGATGTAGTTGGTACGAAAAAAAATGTCACCACTCCCAAGCTATCGGTAGATAGCCCAGCTGCTGATTATTCCAATGTTGCAGGTGTTAGAAGGCTAATGAAAACACCTAAGGAATCGATTGTTGACCATGAGCCTGACTACTCTGATGTTGCTGGAGTCAAAAAATTATTGCAAACACCACTAGGTTTAAAAAGCTCACCCATGGCTGACTACACTAATGTTATTGGTGTGAGGAACTTAATGAGAACGCCTAAAGAAAAAGTTGGTGAGCGTGAAGCAGATTATGCACACATAACTGGCATTAGAAAACTGTTAAGAACACCAAAAGCTTTAGTAGAAAGTCCTAAAGGAGATTACTCTAATGTTGCTGGTCTGAAAAAATTATTAGCTTCGCCAAGAGTAACGCACGAGAACGAGGCCGATTACACAAATATAGCCGGCGTTAAAAAACTTATGAAGACTCCCATAAGAGTTGAAAAGGAAAGGGAGCCACCCTGTGATTTTACTGAAGTGGAAGGAGTCAAGAATCTTCTGAGATTGCCAAATAATGAAATCATTGCAGATTATAGTAATCCAAAGGGACTTCGAAAGTTAATGGCAACACCAAAACAGAACCTTAATGAACCTTTGTCTGATTATACAAATGTTGCAGGTATTAGGAAGTTAATGAAAACCCCTCGTGCTGTAAAATCTCCCCAAGTTGACTATACCAGAGTGGAGGGCTTGCGAAAACTTATGAAAACCCCAAGAGCTTCTTTAAGTAACTCTAATATCGATTTTGAAGGATTGACTGAACTTCTGAAGAGTCCTGTTTTAAGTGTAAACAGTGCAAATGTTGTAGAACAGATTATGGATTTGGTGAGTCAGACATCTACACCTTCATCCTTGAGGAAGTCAAAGAGAATTAAAAGAGATCAGACTCCTGTCAGTAGCTCCCCGTCTGAAAATGTGCCACCAGACACTGAGCTGAAAGCAGTTATGAACTTGTTATATCAAAAAGACTCCAAAGAAATTAATAGTCCAAGGAGAAGCAAAAGAAATGAAAAGTCCACTCCAGTACTGGATGATACTCTAAGAAAGACAAGATCTCAGAAAGCTTCTGATGTAGGTAGTCCTCTACCTAGTAAAATTAAACATGATTTTGAATCAAAGAAAAACGTGGAATTAGGTGAGAATAATTCAAGTAGGTCCCTGTCTGATAATCTACCATTGGAAAATGTTATCACTGTTGTGAACTTGATAGGTCATGGACCCTCGCAAGAGGCCAGTGGCCCACGAAGGAGCAAAAGAAATGAACAATCCACACCTACTGTGGATGATAATCCAAGAAATACTAGATCACGTAAAGTTGTAAAACTAGAAAGCCCATTTTCTAGTAGGCAAAATTGCCCTGCCAATGAAACTGAGAGCATGGAACTGGATGAGAGGAATTTACTGAGAAATGATAATGTAACACCAAAAGATGAGCCAGTAACAGCTATTCGCTTAGTAAGTCATGAAGATTTGCAAGAAGTAAGTAGCCCAAGAAGAAGCAAACGAAATGAAAAATCTAGTTCTAAAATAGATGATCCTCCAAGAAAGACTAGATCTCGTAAAGTGGTGGATACACAAAGTCCAGTTTCCAATAAAAGGAAGCAAAATGCAATAGTAACTGAAGTCTCAGAACTGAATGAGAGTCCAAGGAAAAGAACTAAAACGAATAACCCAGACTTAACTGGAATAGTAATTGAAGGCAAAGGAAGACATAAAGGAAAAAAAGTTAAAGAACATGTAATAAACGAAGATTCAAAAAGTGTTAGCAATTCAGTTGAGAAATGCTCTCAAAATACTGTAAAATCTAGTAAAGAAACAGGAAAAACTACATCTGAGGAGGAAATATTACAGGATGAAGATGAGTATTGGTTGGTAAAGAATCAAGAGGAGACTTCAGGAGACAGTAACAATTGCATGTCTGATAAATTTAAGAAATCTGTAACTTATGCTGATAAGCTGGAAATTGTTGTGTCTGTGGAACAAAAAAATCAAGTGGAGCCTTCATCAGCACCAGTCAGGAGGAGAGGTCGTAGAAGACATCCCGTCGGGGAAATGAAGGACGATGAAGCATTGCTGAGCAAATCAAATACAATCCAAGACTCCTCAAAGATTAATGTTGAAACTGAAGATCTTTCCCCAGATAATGGAAGAGCAAAATGTTGCAGTGTTCAAGATACTAAAGTAGAGTCGCCTAAAAAAAGGACACAGGATGAAATTAATGAAAACTTATCCCCAGCAGTTCAGAAGGGTAGATCTAGGAGGCTTAAAAAGATAGGTGAAGTGAATCCTGCACTACCTGAGGAAAAGGTTGATGAAGAAGTTGAAAAATCTTTGCCAGCAGTTCGTAGGGGGAAATCCAGGAAAGTAGATGAATTCCTGTCAGAAGCGATATCGCCCCCTGTAACAAAGAGAGCAAGATCAACAAGAGGTAGAAATTCACTAAAAAAAGAGGCACTTGAAGCTGATTCAAAGAGTGAGAAGCATATGGAAATTAGTTCAGGATGTCAGGAGGGTCTGCCAGAAGAAACCGAAGCATTAACATGTGCGGAAGACAAAGTGCAAGAGGCGCCATCTCCAAAAGTTCGAAGAGGTAGACGAAGAAAGAACAGTGCAGCTGAAATATGTGACTCTGGAGCTGTTATGAATAAAGTAACAAAGAATGAAAAAATATCAAGCTCTGTATTAATTGACAATACCACAGCAGGTAAAGCTGAGAAAAAGAATACAAAAACTACTAGGTCTAACAAAAGTCAGAAAGAAAATGTGAATGTAGAGCCAGATATAACATGTCCTTCAGAAAATGATGGGGAACATCTTCCAAGTACCGAAAAAGCTTCCAGCAGGAGGACACGTGCTGCTCCAAAAGCACAGAGCCTCACGTATGAAGATGTTGAAAGGAAAGTATCAAAAATATCAGGTCGACAAACAAGAGGCAAGAAAAACAGCACTGAGAACTCTGCAGTCACAGAACCAGAAAAGTAAGAAATTTCAATATGGTTAATTATGTTCATTACTAATTTTTGGGGGAGTATGAATATAGATCTTACATGCCTTAAGTCTCATAGATTTGCTGGGGGGAACATGGAATAGGTGGAAGTGAATTCTCTCCTAGAACCTTTTGTCATAAATAGCCACCTGAAGAGGTGAGGTTTCATGGAATAGGATGCAGTTACGTTGCTTTGCTATTTTTGAGATGGTTGTGATCTACCTGCCAATTTCTGTAAGGAGTGAGTATATCGTCATAAATAAAAATAGAGAGTAGACAGTGAGTATAGGAAACACCCAAGAGATGTGTTAATAGTAGCAATCAGAATATATAATGTTTGAGAATGGCCTGATACTTGCTATATTACAAGGTTTCTGTAAGGTAATGAAATATAGGGGACTGTAGCATAGGGTATATAATTTTACTTTATCTTCAAACAGGATTGAAATTGGACCCACCACAAGGGCAAAACGAGGGACCAGGAATATCAACAATCAGGAATGTGTACCAGAATCACCTGGAAAGTGAGCATCTTATGTTAGATATATGTTACATTTGAATGAAAGTAATTGTAGTGCATATCAGATTGGTCCCACCTTCTGGCTTAAAAGCCTACCGGAGAGTGGGAACTATTTTTTTTTTATTTACTGCATTCAGGTCATGTCTTCCTTGTTTTTTCCTTTAAGTATGATATAGAGTGCAAGTATAGTGCAACATAGGGGTGGTGTTGCAATTTTGGGGAGGAGTATTTGAAAGAATAACAGCTTCTGATTCTGTTTAGTATTTTCAGTTGCCGTATTTTGTGGTTTTTCTTTTATATTAAATATTAATAGCCATTGCATTTTGCTTTACAGGGTGACCAGAAAGACACGTTCTCGAAAGTAATGGATATGTGCTCAAGTATGATTTGCAAAACAGTACCTGGAAAGTTGCATTATAATTTTAAGGCATATTTGATTAGTATTTCCTTACTGAACCTGTCATAATTCTGTATTTCATAACACATAGCTGTAGATTTTAAGCAAATAGAGTAAGTAAGCAAGCAAAGACTAGTGCTTGTTATTGTTAGTTTTATTGAACATTACATAAACTTTTTTAAAAAAATACATAGTGCATTCTGCATACAGGAATATATATTTCTTATAACATGAAGCTGTGTGTGATTGTGATTTTGTAGTCAGCGTAACTGAGGTGTGGTATAACTGATCTTGCAATATTAAAAAATGAAAAATTTTATATTCACACGTCATTTCATTAGGTTAAACACTGCATTTAGTAACTTGGTGTCATAACTTGTTTTTGGTAAGGAATGATGGTAAACTTAATACATAATCAAATGATTTCTTAATATATTTATGCTGCTTTTGGAAAGGCACTGCTTACAGCAGGCTCTTTTGTCATCTTTTACCAAATTTCTGACACCTTAAAATTTCTTCCCTAAGGCCTTTTTTATGGGAAATAAGTTCTCATTTGTATTTAAACAAAGCATTATTATCGATAAAAGTGTATTCTGTACGGTAAAATTTGGCATACTATTACATGAGAAATCATTTTTTCAAATTGGTCTGATCTTATGTTTGTAACCAGAATACATAGACTAATGTACATGGAGACTTACATCATTATACAATAGATATCATTACTTAAAAAGTTAAGTATTTGTGTAATTTGGAGAAGTACACATATTACTGTCACCATTTCTAGATTACTTTACCTTACCATCATCAAAAGTTAAAATATAAATCTGTTCCTTATAACAACAAGACAAGATGCTAAGAAAAATACCAAACCAAGGAAAATCAGTAACTTGTCTGTGTTTTCTCTTCTGCCATACTTATTCAGTATCTTGCGCGCTTGTGCAATGACTGAACCCATGGTTTTCAGCTCCTCTTGAGTCGACCCTACAGTCTGGGAACCTTCCACTGAAATTAAAATATGTATAATTTGTATAAGCTATAGCTGAATGGGATTTCCAAGAAGACAGAAAGTTAATATATAAACCAAAGAACATTATTACTTATCTGCTGCTGCTTATATTTGGATATTGGTAGTAAGAGTAAGCAAACAGATATCCACACCTCTTATCTACTATGTAGGAAGGAAAAAAGTTCTTGTCGATTTCATAGTTTCAGGTGTGAGTCTAATCAATTTATAAAACAAAGACAAACAGTTACAAACCAAGCAACTAATAAAGGTCGTCAGCTTCAAGAAACGAAAGGGACACTGGGAAAATTTACCAGATTCTAAGTAGCACTATCAACGTGTCCACTAAGTACATTTTGAGAGACCACCACATATGAACATTTGGAAGCAGGTAGGTGATATTTCCAAAAGAAGTACAGTACATTAAAATGTAAATGCATCAATACTTTTTATTATTCAGATTTTTGTGATGTGATTTAACTAGTCAATAACAAGATAACATTATATCTAAAACTAAAAAAGTTTTACTTATTCATTTTGAAGGACTAGAAAGTGTCGAGAAATTAAGCTTAGAAGATTCTAGAAAAGTCCCTGATTTACTATCTTCAAATATAGTGTAGTAGTAAAATACAATGGCTTCCTTCATGACAGATTTTCAAATGTTTTGTCACAATATAGATGTCAAATAATAATGGCATTCAATATAAATACCAAATGTGTGAACATTCCTCTATAAAATTATACATTACAAAGAAATAAGGCACGAAAAGTAATAAATTTGCCTGAAACAACAATTCAATACAAGTTTATCAGTACTATTCCACTGCTAGCAAATAAATAATGAAAATAAAATAAGAAAAAATTCATAAAATGAAATTATTTCAGCCGACAATAAGGCTTAAAGAATGTAAAGGGTGGCACTACGTCTGGAAGCCTCTCAACTAGGTAAGAGCTAGAAGGATGACATATTGAAATTTCTGTAATGCCTTTGAGAAAATTATGGCACGAAGTCACAAGCAACCCTAAATAGGGGTAGCTTAAAAAGTATTCAGTAAATATTAGCTCACCAAGATATCTCAAATATGGTACAAAGAAAAAAAAGTTGTGCAATGAACATTCGCCAGCACATTTCCATTGCAGACTACTGTATATGCCCTGATAAAGGGAAATCTGAAGCAGGAACTTGAGATACTGGTCTGGCCTTGTGTATTCTTTGCAATGTGCAAGTTTTTTATTGCGATAAAAATCAGTTGAGATAGGGAAGAGTATGCAATTGACAATATTTTTTTTTACCCAGTTAATATGCAGAAAAAATATACACAGACACCCCTACTTACAACTGAGCTAGGATTCATAAATCCGTTTGTAAGAGTATGAAAGTTGTTTAGGTACAAAAAAAAGTACTGCGCAGAACATACATATGAATTACTGTACAGTATTTAGGGTAAAGACAATTACTATACAAAGAAACTATTAATGAATTTTCATATGGTAATAATAATGTAATGATACAGTACAGTAATACATACATTTATAAAATGGGTAGGTTTTTGTTTGTATCTGCGAATGTTCATAACTCGATTGTTCGTAAGTAGGGGATCGTCTGTACACAAACGCCATAACCCTGGAGGTGGTACTCTTGCCCTTCTAGGGGGAAGGTATAAGGAAAATATGATAAATTATCAACCATTTCTTTTAATCAAAATCTGAAGTTCATGCTCATATTAAAACTAATACTTAGATGGAAAAACTGATATAGACTATATTCCTTAACTGAAGACCATTTTCATATCTATTACCTGCAGCACAAATACTCATTCACATCATGTAAACCATTGCTTCACCCTCTTAAAATGACAATATACACAAGAAATACAAAGGTTTTACTCTGAATGCAACTTTGCGATCTTTGAACGGCAATAAGACAAAGTAATACAGCTAGAGAGTTACTTTATAATTTAAATTAATCTTAGTTTTTCCAGAAAAGAATATACAGCACAAAATATTAATATGAAATCTTACCTAATCTATCTAATGTCTTGGTGCTTTTTTCTGTGTTGTCTCGTATCAATCGTGTCACCCTCAGTAAATCATCAGATAACTGAGAGGATTTCTTTATCATGTCTTTCCTACTCACTCTTTCCCTGTGCCGTAAAGTTGCATCATCATCATCACCCTCCGCAACAGGGTTGGTAAGTAATTCATCTTTGCTTCTCTGCAATCACAAAATGAAAAGCTTGCAGGCTACAAAACAGATTATTTGATTATTGTCATCTTAAAATCGGCTATACATTAGGTAATTTTAATGTTAGATTCAGAATTTAAAAAATCATGAGGTAAGATGAACAAAATTGATCTCCCTTACTGAACATCTATTCAGAATAATTTCTGTACAGAAAAAAACAAAGAATAATATTTAAGTGAGGTTCAGGTATTTGCAAAGCTTTTGACTGTAGGAAACTTGTAATATTATTATTACTCAGGTCTGGTGCTAGTATACTACTAATGGGAATAAACAAATATGTATTCTATACAAACAACCATTACTTAACAAACTAATACAAGTCCAAGGTAAAATGCATTTTTCATTCCTCAGTAATGATAATTCAGTGCTCATGCTACTATATTTAGTAGAGCATTGTGTTGTCATTCAAACACCTCTCATTCACGGGGATCCTTGCTGTTATTTCATTATCATAAGCACAATTTCATGAAGACATAACACTAATACTTTGCAAATATGATAGAGTATATATCTCGCCAATATATTGTGAGATAAGTTTAGAGTTAACATCATATCCTTCAACAATGAAAGGACATCTGAAAAACAACAATCACTTTCAAACATTACCTGGCTGATGGCTAGTTGTGCAGCAAGTACAGCATTTCGAAATGCTTTGTGGTTATCCTGAAGCATCTTGTCACTTTTATTTGCCTCCTCCATCAGTAATAAACGGTCATTTTCATTATCTTGTTCCTGAAATTTTGGAATACACCATTCAAGAGGCTCACTATTATTATAAAAAGTCAAGCAGGAAAAATTGAACGATCTTTAATTAATCAAATGGTTCCAGGAAGGGAACCAATTTGATGAGGTAAATGAAAAACAGAAGACAGAAAAAAAGAAGTTATATTAAATGGAACAATTCAGTGTTTTCTTTCTTTCTGCTTCAATGTTTTCTTCACCTGAGAAAGTAAAGCTTCTCTCCAGAAAAGCCATAAGAAAAAATCTTTCATCTGTCTGCTTGGATGTAAGATAACTACCGTAATACCAATTTACTGAAGGTTAAATTTTCCGTTAGTATCACTAAACATCAAAGTACTATATATAGTACAGAGCAACAACATTTCCAGTGACTTAATTTTTCAACAACGTATATCAATACGAAAAAAGAACAAGAAATATAGCCTAAAACATATGTTAAAAGCAATAACTTTGGTTGTGATTTGCTCTTTTTTAACTCAAAACATTGAAATTCAATCAACTACAAGAAAGGACTCTGCTGGATAATATAATGTATCCACTGTACAATAAGTAATAAGAATGGACAATAAATCATTCAAAAAGGTGTTTATAAGCAAGCATAACATTAAGCTGTAATTTTAAGTACTGTACATCATAGGACTATCTTTCGATATATTTTTAAAAAGGATGCTAAACATTATATAATACATACAACAGCTAAGCGCTTTAGTTCCTCTATCTGTTCTCTAAGTTGGCTGATGCGGGAACGTACAAATGCACCCAATTCATTTAGGTGAGTCTGAGTTCCATCATGTTCTCTAATTTCCTGTTATAAAGAAATACAATATATATATATATATATATATATATATATATATATATATATATATATATATATATATATATATATATATATATATATATATATATATAGTGATCCCTCGCTATATCGCGATTCACCTTTCGCGAATTCAGTGCATCGCGTCTTTTTTTTGCGAGCTTTTTTTTTTTCTGGGTATATGTGAGAATATAAAAAAATTTTGTATTTTCATTATTTTATTAAAAAAAAAATTTTTTTTCATTATTTTATTTAAAAAAAAAGTATTTCCCAGCCTATGAATAATAAAGCAGTATAAAATAGTGAAAAACATAAATATAAACACGTAACTCTGCACAATAGAAAATACGATACCGGTATCGCCGTTTCGGAAAATGCAAAGGGTCGCACCTACGTGAGATAGTACATATTAAAATTGCCAGTACAGTATTTTCATTATTTTATTGATAAAAAAAACGATTTCCTAGCCTAAGAATAATAACAGTAAAAAATAGTAAAAAACATAAATTTAAATAAGTAACTCACAGTACTGAACCATGTAAAATACAATACCGGTATCGGCGTTTTGGAAAACAAAAAGGGTAGCACCTACGTGAAATAGTACATATAAAAATTTCCAGTACAGGGTATTTTTATTATTAGGTATTAGGATGCAACTAGGACTGGTCCAGACAGTTCCAGGTTGAGTCTTCCTTCAGGACGGTTCTTTCCTCATGCCTACATCTACACTGAATATTCTGGCATATTCATTACACATCTCTTGCTATTCCATTACATTTAACAAGTCACAACATTCTGCACATCTGTCTCTTTTACTTTCCTTTTCCTCACATTTTGTCATTATTTATGGAAGGTTCACAACCAATGGCCCCCAGTACCTGGCATAGTGGGGTGCGAAGAATCTCCGGGGATCGTGCTGACTCCACCATTGGCTTGAGGGCAGAAACGCCTGGTGGTAGTAATGGTTCTGCTCTTAACCTTGCACCTCCCAATAGATCTGCTTCTTTCACTCTTCACTATTCAAACATTCGTGGGCTGAACTCTAATCTTTCGTTTGTGGAACAGCACTTGGGCACATTCCTCCCTAACCTCCTCCTCCAATCTGAAACCCAGTTGTCTATACATGCTTCCACTGACCCTTTCCAAATCTCCCACTATAATCTGTATACCCGTTTTCGTTCCAAAGGTGGGGTCTGTGCTTACTGCAACTTTAACACTCCTACTGTGAGGCTCATGGACCTTGAATCTCCTGACTTTGATGTTCTCTGGCTAAAAGTCTATCTCTCCACTACCACTATCATCCTTTGCTTCTGCTACTGTTCTCCAAACTCCACCGAGTTTGTGTCTTTCTTTGAATATCTCTCCTCGTGCCATGAGTCCTTGCTATCTTCTCACCCACATGCCGAAATTCTCTACATTGGAGACTTCAATGTACACCACAGTGAGTGGCTTCATTTTTCTCACATTGATGTGGGAGGAAGCGAGGCTCTTGCTTTCTCTATTACTCATGATCTGGAGCAAATTATCAAACATCCTACTCGCGTTCCTGATCGTCACGAACATGCTGCAAACACTCTTGACCTATTTTTTACTTCTAACCCTTCAAACTACTCTTATTCTGTGCTTTCCCCTCTTGGTAAATCTGACCACTCCATGATCTCTGTCTCTTCCATTTTCGCTCCCCCACCACCAATCCCTCCTACTCAACGCCGCCTTTGGCACTTCGAGCGAACCCAATATGAAAATTTGCGTAACTTTCTCTTTGACTTCCCATGGGATGACTACTGCTTTCGGTCCCGCAACCCAGATCAGGTAGCTGTAAAAGTTGCCGAGATCATGACCGCGGGAATGGAGGCGTACATCCCCTCTTCTACAAAAACTTTCTCTCCCCCTAAACCTTGGTTTGACCGTGCCTGCTCCATGGCTATCCAGGCTAGGAATCAGGCTCACCGATCTTACCAAGCCTCTCCTTCCGATTTAACTCGCTCTGCTATTATTATAGCTAGAAATCGCTGTACAGCTCAGATTCGAAGGTCTAAGGCTTCATTTATAAGAAGGAAAGTTGATGACCTTAACTCCTCTCCCACTGACAAATGCTTCTGGTCCTTAGCCAAAAACCTCTCCAAAAACTTCTGTAACTCAAGCTTTCCCCCTCTCATTCATTCTGATGGTTCTATAGCTTGCTCTCCCACTGACAATGCCACTCTCTTTGGCTCTCATTTTTTTGCCAACTCTTCTATCAACGATTCCAGAGCACCTGTTCCTCAGTCTTTTCCCCTCTCTAACCCTATGCCCTCCCTTATCCTTTCTTCATGCAAAGTACATAAGGTTCTTCGCTCACTAAAGACAAACAAGGCATCTGGTCCCGATGGTATCCCTGCAAGGTTCCTTAAGGAGTTTGCAGATGAACTGGCTCCCGTGCTTTGCCGTCTTTTTTGCCTCATTCTGTCAACCAGTATCTATCCTTCATCTTGGAAGCATGCTCTAGTTCAACCTTTTCCTAAGAAGGGTGACCGCTCTATTCCTTCTAACTACCGACCTATTGCTCTAACCTCCTCTATTGCTAAAGTTTTTGAAACTTTGCTCAATGCTCACTTCTTGAAACGCCTTGAATCTAACTCACTTATCTCCGATCACCAGTACGGCTTCCGCAAGGCAATATCCACTGGTGATCTCCTGTCCTATCTTACTCATGTATGGTCATCTTCTCTGAGGAACTATGGGGAATCCTTTGTCGTCGCCCTTGATATCTCTAAGGCTTTTGACAGAGTCTGGCACAAGGCTCTGTTGGCCAAACTCCCTGCCTATGGCTTTACCCCTTCTTTCTGTTCTCTGATTTCCAGTTTTCTTACTGACCGTTCTATATCTGTAGTTGTTGATGGCGCGACATCTAGCCCTTTCTCTGTTTCCAGTGGTGTTCCACAGGGCTCTGTTCTTTCACCTACTCTCTTCCTTCTCTTCATCAATGATCTTCTACAATCCTCATCTTCCTCTCTTCTTCATGCCTTTGCCGATGATTCTACCCTTCACTTTTCCTCTGCCTTTTCTTCACAACCTTCATCTGTTACTCGTAATCAATCTCGTATCACTCTTTCTTCTACTCTTAACTCCGATTTGCAGAGAGTATCTGAATGGGGCACTCAAAATTTAGTTAAATTCAATGCCTCCAAGACACAGTTTCTGGCTATCTCTTTATCTTCTTCTCCTCCTGATAACCCTATTGTCTTCGAAACTAATGAAATTTACCCTCTTAACTCTATCAATATATTAGGAATCCATATAGCCTCTAACTTGTCTTGGAGGAATCACATAATCCAAATTTCTAAATCTTCATCCAAAAAATTGGGGGTTTTGTTTCGTTTTCGTTATTACTTTTCCTCATTGCAGTTACTTAAAATTTACAAAGGTCTTATCTGCCCCTGCTTAGAATACTGCTCACATATCTGGGGTGCTTCTTCCTTTACTTATCTTCTTGATAGGGTTCAATCTAAGGCAGTCAGACTCATTAATGATCCTTCTCTTACTTCTAACTTGGATTCTCTCTCTCTTCGCCGTAAGGTATCTTCCCTTTCGCTTTTCTATCGCTACTACTTCCATCGCTGCTCTGATGAGTTGGCGAGTTGCATCCCTCCTCCACTGCCGAGGCCGCGTAACACTCGCCAAGCGGCTCATCTCACAGGTACTGTGTGGAGATTTGTAGCTCGCGGATTGGTCGGTGCAGCGACTGCTTCTTCCCATCTACCTCCAGACTCTGGAACTCTCTTCCTCCTTCTGTCTTTCCTAATTCTTACGACCTTTCATCCTTCAAAAAGCAGATCTATCGTCATCTCAGAGCCTAGTCCTCCATATCTCTGGGTCCTCTTTACTTTGACTGTTTTTTCTGTCTGTCGTTTTCCTTTGTGTGACATTACCTCATCTCTGCCTTTCCCTTAACCTTTTTCTTTTCCTTCGTCTTGGTATTTTCTCGTGCCCGGGCCTTTGTTGATGGGGGCAGTTTCTGCCTGTTCCGGTGTCACACTCTTAAAAAAAAAAAAAAAAAATTTATTGATAAAAAAGTATTTCCTAGCCTAAGAATAATAAAACAGTAAAAAATGGTAAAAAACATAAATATAAACATGTAACTCACAGTGTTGCACCATGTAAAAGGGTTGCACCTGTGTGAGATAGTATATGGGATGCTATTGGCTGATGGGTGGGAGACGACGAATCACAGAATTGTTTTTCTGTATGTTGTGTATCATGGGGTGTCATTGGCTTTTTGATTGAAGCTTGGTTCTCCCAGCATATTCCATTGTCTTGCCTCATCCGTTCAGTCTACTCACGTGTGTGCCATTCGCATTGTGCTTCTTAATATGTTGTGCTTGTGATTTTTTTCTCACGTATTTCAACCTCTGCAATGCCTCCCAAGCGTCCTTCATCTTCTAAGGATTCTGGTAGTGAGCCTAAGCGGCAAAGGAATATGTTAACCATAACAGATAAGGTAAAACTGTTAGATATGCTGATAGGAGGAAGAAGGTTTGCAGATGTTGGCCGCCATTTTGGCCTCAACGAATCTACTGTTCGCAACATAAAAAAGGAGAGGCAAATATCAGTAAAACAGCGACTATTTCATTTAGTAAAACAGCGAAGAGGGTCGTAACACCCTGGAATAAGATAATAGTGCGGATGGAATCTGCTTTGGCCCTGTGGATTGCTGATTGCAATTATCATACAAACAAAGGCAAAGAAGCTGTACGATACATTTGCTGCAAACAAACCCGACGACGACAGTGGCGACCATGGAGAGGAGGAGACAGAAGAAGTTATTGACGACCCACAACCAGGACCCTCCAGCGATTCTCCACTGAGGGAACAATCGTTTGTGGCAAGCAAGGAATGGTTCGCCAAATTTCAAAAACGCTATGGCCTAAAGAGCGTTTCGGTTTATGGTGAAGCTGCCTCTGCAGATACAGCTGCAGTTGAAGATTATGTGAACAACGATTTTAAGAAAATTATCGCTGAAGGGGAATATGCTCCTGAGCAAGTGTTTAACACGGACGAGACTGGCTTATTTTGGAAGAGAATGCCGTCTTGCACTTTTCTCTTCAAGGAAGAAGCTAAAGCCCAGGGATATAAAGGGCACAAAGACCTCGTTACCCTAATCATGTGCGGGAATGCTGCGGGCTTCAAGTTAAAGCCCGGGCATATCTACAAGTCAAAGAACTCTAGGGCTTTAAAGAATAAGAATCTGCTGCCAGTGTATTGGATGCATAACCCTAAGGCCTGGATCACGAAAAGCCTCACATCGGACTGGTTTCACCAATGCTTTATCCCCCAGGTCAAAATTTATCTTGCGAAGAAGGGCCTTTGAATTTAAAGTCCTTCTTTTGATGGATAATGCTGATGGCCACGCAACTAATCTCTAACATGACGGTGTTCAAGTAGAGTTCATACGACATCACTGATTCAGCCTATGGATCAAGGGGTTATTCGTGCGTTCAAGGCCCTCTACACACGAAATCCCCTGGCGAACCTGGTTCAATTCATGGATTTGGACTAAGAATTCTCAATGAAGACTTACTGGCATAACTACATGATTGCTACATGCCTTCAAAATATTCAGAATGCAATCAAAGAGAAGAAGCCGGCCACAATCAGTGCCAGCTGGAAGAACTTGTGGCCCGAAGTCATCTACGACTACAAGGGATTCACTCCTGACAAAGTCCATAACTCAGCAGTTGCGAAAGCTGTGAAGTTGGCTGCATTGCTAGGAGGAGAAGGCTTTAAAGATATGACTCACGAAGACGTGAGTGAACTGATCGACTGCCACTCGCAGCCTTTGACTGATGAAGACTTGGAGGAAATGACAAAATCAGCGAGCAAAGAAGAGAAAGAACAACAACCAGAGGAACGCATGAAGAAATCGAAGAACCTGGCCTTACACTTGAACATCTGGCAGCCATGTATGAATATGTGAAAGCAGTCCAACAACTCTCGCAAGAACATGACAATATGGTTCGTTCGGTGACCTTCTGCAATCTTCTCGACGATGCCATAATTCCTCAAAAGACCATATTCCAACAAAAGAAGAAACAGCGACAGCAACTCCCCTTTACCATGTTCTTCTCTCGGAAAAAGCAGCCGTAAAGCTGTCATTGGCTGCGGAATAATTTCCTCTGGAGTCTATACATGTCATCATCACCTCATTCATGGTAAGTTTACCTATCACATTCATATAAATTTACGCTTGCATGCGGTTATTTATAAAGTAAAGTGTGGTTTTTTAACAGTGCAGGGAGGGTTTATACAGTTAAGGTAAAAATAAATGTAAAATACCTATGTATATGAGTATGTCACGTCATCATTACCTCAGTCACGGTAAGTTTACCTATCACTTTCATATAAATTTACGCTTGCACACTGTTATTAATAAAGTAAAGGGTGGTTTTTCAACAGTGCAGGGAGGGTTTATACAGAAAAGGTAAAAATAAATGAAAATACCTATGTATATAGGGTGATCCTACTTCGCGGAAATTTACCAATCGCAGCCGGTCCCATATATATATATATATATATATATATATATATATATATATATATATATATATATATATATATATATATATATATATATATATACAGTGTTCCCCCGGTTATTCGCGTTTCTGGGTTCGCGTTCTCACTGTATCGCGGTTTTTTTTGCCACCCCCCAAAAAAAAAAAAAATTAAAGATTATTGTGACACCAGGATGGCCCAAAAAATTATAAAATAAAACAGACTTTATCAGGTTGTAAAAAGAAACAGAGATGGAGAGTGTAATGACCTGTCAGATGCGAAGGGAATATAAAAGATGTGTAATGAATATCCAGCTCTCTGCTGGGTTTTAATATACCTCTGCATTACTTTCATGATGTCTATTCCAATAATTCTGCTTAGATCTTATTATTATTATTATTATTATTATTATTATTATTATTATTATTATTATTATCATTATTATTTTTTGTTGTCTTTATATTTGTCGTTTCACCAATTCGAAAGCGTGATAATTTAAGCATTTATAAGAATCTGATAGCGAGACTCTCAAGGAAGAATAAAAATAACTGTAAGGGTAACAAGCATAATTTGCTCAACTACTAACATCTATACATTTATACAGTCAATTCATGCATACAAATATTAATATGAAACTGCATGATGGGGATTATCGCTCCAGCTGAATTAAAACTTATGATATTCGTGAGCATTAAAAGATCATATCCTACTAATTATCCTGTAACCAGTTATGCAACCTTTTTTATAATATTTTTCGAACATAAATTTAATGTCACGCCAAGTTAGAGTCCAGAGGCATTTATAATAATGGGGAATCACGAATTATATCTCAAATACTTCTTTTCATTTAAGTGCATTTGTGATTAACACATAAAATACCTAATTAAAAATCTGAGTAACTATGTTCCTTACTCTGATCTAAAATAAATGCTAGTGGTATCTTACAGCCGAGAAGTGAGAAATGTTACCTTAGCAAATGCAACGAATCACTGCATATAATACATATAAAATCAAGAAATAAATTTTATGTATATATATATATATATATATATATATATATATATATATATATATATATATATATATATATATATATATATATATATATATATATATATATATATATATGTATATATATATATATATATATATATATATATATATATATATATATATATATATATATATATATATATATATATATATATATATATATATATATATATATATATATATATATATATATATATATATATATATATATATATATATATATATATATATATATATATATATAATAACATTCAATTACATATGGTGCAGTGAATATAAACTTTTTTATATATATATATACATATGTGTGTATATGTGTATATGTATGTGTATATATATGTATATGTGTATATGTATATATATATATATCCTGTGCCCTGTGGGGCGGGCACAATATCAAAGAATAGCCTCACCGTCTTCCCTGCGTGTCGTAAAAGGCGACTAAAAGTGGACGGGGCGGGGGGACTGGGAATCCCTCCGCCCTTGTACCAACCTCCTGTGAGACGTCAAAGAAGAGGGGGAGTGGGGGGGAGAATAACTTCTCCCCAAACTGTTTTCCTTTTTTGATGTCGGCTACCCCCCAATTTAAGGGGGAAACAGCCAAGGTATATGTATGTATGTATTATTATTATCATTGGCGACCATAACTTTCCTTTGATGATGATTGTGGAGATTATCATCATCATCATCATTATTATTATTATTAAGGGCTCATCATTGTTTGTACATTTGTTGGTTTATTTACTTTTAATAACTGTGTAAAGTGCCCCTCCCTAGTTGGCTGGGACAAAGAGAGTGTGGGGGGTTGGGTAGAATAGAATGCTGGCGAGAGAGAGAGAGAGAATCTTTAAGTAACTCTTGTTTATTCATCCAAAACTACATTATTTATAGAAAAAATAATGGTTTAATTACGAATTCGTAATAATAATGATGATAATAATAATAATAATAATAATAATAATAATAATAATAATAATCTCCCCAATCATCATCAAAGGAAAATTATTGTTGCCAATAAAAATAATAATATAATAATAATAATAATAATAATAATAATAATAATAAGATCTAGGGAGAATTTTTAGAATAGACATCATGAAAGTAATACAGAGGTATAGTAAACCCAGCAGAGAGCTGGATATTCATTACACATCTTTTATAATCCCTTCACATCTGACAGGTCATTACACTCTCCATCTCTGTTTCTCTTTACAGCCTGATAAAGGCCGTTTTATTTTATAATTTTTGGCCTGTCCTGGTGTCATAATCATCTTTAAAAAAAAAAAAATTATATTTTAGAGGCTGATCCTACTTCGCGGTTTTCCTGTCTTGCGCCGGGTCCCGGAACCAAACTACAGCGATAAGGGGGGGAACACTATATATATATATATATATATATATATATATATATATATATATATATATATATATATATATATATATATATATATATATATATATATATATATATATATATATATATATATATATATATATATATATACAAATAAGCACATTACATATGTGAAGACATGAATCATTTTTTACCCCGACCGGGACTCGAACCTAGGACTTATGATTACTAAGTCAAGGCGCTACCACTACACCACAGAAGGTTATAAAAGGAATCCAACCTTATAGCTTATATCTGCTATACTTAGGAATGAACGCATTCTAACTGAATGCCACTATGTTCATATTACAGATTCCCCAACCTCACTCGTGGCTTCATTTTAGCATTTAATTCAATTCCCAATCTCATTCGGGCCATGAAATACAAATAAGCACATTACATATGTGAAAACATGAATCATTTTTTACCCCGACCGGGACTCGAACCTAGGACTTATGATTACTAAGTCAAGGCGCTACCACTACACCACAGAAGGTTATAAAAGGAATCCAACCTTATAGCTTATATCTGCTATACTTAGGAATGAACGCATTCTAACTGAATGCCACTATGTTCATATTACAGATTCCCCAACCTCACTCGTGGCTTCATTTTAGCATTTAATTCAATTCCCAATCTCATTCGGGCCATGAAATACAAATAAGCACATTACATATGTGAAAACATGAATCATTTCTTACCCCGACCGGGACTCGAACCTAGGACTTCTGAGGTGTAGTGGTAGCGCCTTGACTTAGTAATCATAAGTCCTAGGTTCGAGTCCCGGTCGGGGTAAAAAATGATTCATGTTTTCACATATGTAATGTGCTTATTTGTATTTCATGGCCCGAATGAGATTGGGAATTGAAGTAAATGCTAAAATGAAGCCACGAGTGAGGTTGGGGAATCTGTAATATGAACATAGTGGCATTCAGTTAGAATGCGTTCATTCCTAAGTATAGCAGATATAAGCTATAAGGTTGGATTCCTTTTATAACCTTCTGTGGTGTAGTGGAAGCGCCTTGACTTAGTAATCATAAGTCCTAGGTTCGAGTCCCGGTCGGGGTAAAAAATGATTCATGTTTTCACATATGTAATGTGCTTACTAGTATTTCATGGCCCGAATGAGATTGGGAATTGAATTAAATGCTAAAATGAAGCCACGAGTGAGGTTGGGGAATCTGTAATATGAACATAGTGGCATTCAGTTAGAATGTGTTCATTCCTAAGTATAGCAGATATAAGCTATAAGGTTGGATTCCTTTTATAACCTTCTGTGGTGTAGTGGTAGCGCCTTGACTTAGTAATCATAAGTCCTAGGTTCGAGTCCCAGTCGGGGTAAAAAATGATTCATATATATATATATATATATATATATATATATATATATATATATATATATATATATATATATATATATATATATATATATATATATATATATATATATATATATATATATATATATATATATATATATATATAAAGCAAAAAGAAAAAAGGCCCATGAATAAAACACAAAGAGAAGCAAAGATGTACTATATATTACAACTGGACTCCAGTCCTCTTCAGGAACAAATGATTCAATATCTACAAAGCTCTGGAGAAAGGATATGGGGGGGAAGATGCTAGCTACGATAGCCAGGAGGATCCACGATGGGATTATCTTCAGACCTCAGGTCAGGAGAACGGTCATTTGGCATAATCTTCTTAATGAGGTTTTTTAATATTGCTTCATCCACAATGTCAGATCTCCACTGTCCATTTGATAAATTTAAGGTTTCTGATTTTTCTATAATGGCTGCTTCAAGTATCTTTCTCCTGTATTGGCAATTACTATTATATAGCAATGAGGACTCACTCCAATTAATATGGTGACCTGAATTTCTCATATGCATAAATAAAGCAAAACTTTCAGCACAATATCGCCCTGATCTTTTATACTCAGATATTCTCTGGAGTCCAGTCGTAATATATAGCACATCTTTGTGTTTTATTTATGGGCCTTTTTTTTGGCGTCATATTGTGCTGTGATATTACAGTTTATTTCGCATATATATATATATATATATATATATATATATATATATATATATATATATATATATATATATATATATATATATATATATATATATATATATATATATATATATATATATATATATATATATATATATATATATATATATATATATATATATATATATATATATATATATATATATATATATATACAGTATATATATATATATATATATATATATATATATATATATATATATATATATATATATATATATATATATATATATATATATATATATATATATATATATATATATATATATATATATATATATATATATATATATATATATATATACAGTATATATATATATATACAGTATATATATATATATATATATATATATATATATATATATATATATATATATATATATATATATATATATATATATATATATATATATATATATATATATATATATATATATATATATATATATATATATATATATATATATATATATATATATATATATATATATATATATATATATATATATATATATATATATATATATATATATATATATACACACAAAGGGTTCTCAACTTAAGTCCCAGTTCCGTTCCTCAAGACATGACTTAACCCGATTTTCAGCGCAAGTCAGAAAACACCTATGTCACCTACCTATGCTAATGTAGTAGTAGAGTTCATAATCTAATACATATATATACAGTAGAGTACTGTTTATCTTTATTACTGTAGTTGGCTTTCACACCGGAAGGGGGGTTTCATGGGAGGTATAGACAGGCTTATTGGGAGGAGCAAACTTGAGAGGCAGGTGCTGAAGAGACTGGGGGAGGTGACTGTGGAGATGCAGAAAAACCTGCAAAAGGTTCTGGAGATACTGGGATAGGTGAGTCTGGAGAGCAGCTGAGGTAGAGGGTACGGGATCTGTTACTGAGGGCTTTACCTTCTTAAGGAAGCTTTTGAGGCAAATCTGGAAGGATGCCATCTTCTTCTCCTCCCAAATATCCCTGTTACACAGTATGGAATCCATGACCTCTCTCGTGACCTTAGTGTACCTGGCAGTGTTGGAGTCCTCAGCCTCAAACTTTACCAACCAATCCTGTATCAAAGCAAAACCTACTTTTATGCTCTTACTTGTAAATCTTGGGCTCTCGGGTAGGCATTTCTTCCACCTCTTCAATTATCTGCTTCTCCAATTGAATGAGGTCCTCAGCAGGTAACTCAACTCAATGAGACTCCAGCAGGTCTGTTACATCATCAGCTCACAATGCCAAATTCAGCTCAATACTCAGAGCAACAACGTGTCTCCTCAAAGCCATGGAATCATTCGCAAACTGGGGAAACAGTTTCTTCAATACCCCATTCAAGTTCGTCTGCTTAACTTCCACCCAAGAAACAGGAATGCTCTTCACAGCCTGAAGAATATTGTAAGACTTCCAAACCTCCTTGAGAGTCAAGTTCTTGTCCTTCTCAGTTGCCCTAAGAGCCACAGTGATCGTTCTTCGGAGTAGTAGGGCTTGAAAGAGGCAATGACACTCTAATTCATTGGCTGTAATAGGACAGCGGTATTAGGTGGAAGGTAAACCACCTTTACATTAGGATAAAAGTCATCCAAATGGGCAGGGTGACCATGGGCATTGTCCAGCACTGGCTACATCTTAAAGGGCAAACCCTTGGAAGCAAAGTACATCTCCACTTCTGGCATAAAATGATTGCTGAACCAGTCCTCAAAAATCTGAAGGTATACCCAAGCCTTCTTGTTGGACTTTCATATGACAGGCAGTTGACCCTTCCAAATGCCCTTGCTAAGTAAACCAACAAGAGCTTCAGCTTGAAGTCTCCAGCAGCATTAGCTCACAAAAGCAAATTCAGTTTCTCCTTGCTGACTTTGTGGCCTGATGCTGCCTTCTCATCCTTGGCGATGTATGTACGACTAGGCATAAGCTTCCAGAACAAGCCGGATTCATCCACATTAAACATTTGTTCAGCACGGTAACCCCCCTCCCGAATTATCTTAGCCAATGCTTCATGTTGCCCCTTAAAATTATGGAAGTTAGCTCGAGACTGCATAAAACAACCTCTAATGGTCACAAACTCTTCACAATCATCCTTTCCCTTTTCCCTTATCATGGCATTAAACAATCTTTTAGCTTTTTCTTGAATTAACATGAGGCTCACTGGGATATGCTGTTGATGCCGGTCATCCAGCTAAAGCATTAATAACCTTTCCATTTTGATCATTAGGCCACTACTCTGCTAAGTAATCACTGTGGATTTTATATGAGCAGAACCTTTCACATGTTCATGGATGTGATTTTTATCCTTAATAATCGTTGCCAAGGTTGAATGGCTTAACCCCAGTGACCAGTCAATGTTTGGCAGCAGTTTCTCCCTTTGGTAAATGCAAACAGAAGCAAAACAAACCAAAGAGCGAATGAGCACAAGAACAATATGGCGTACGAGCGGGAACTGGGTGACATGTCTTCCTCAGTCTAATGCCGCATGATGGCGTATTTCGCCACACTCAACTAACTGTTCAGAGGGTTAAGTTCATATTTACGACTATGTACATATACAGTCTCTTCTTCTTTTCTGTGTGTTTAGATTACGTGAATTTAGGATAACATGTGTCCTCAATAATAATAAAATAATTCAAATTTCAAGAATAATGCGATCTTGGTGAGAGTACAGCTCACTCACTTCCCCTTCCTCTGCTCCTCCCTCTCATACCGCTTAAGTCAACTGTTCAAGGCTACCACACACCTGTTGTCCATCGTATATAGAGTGAAATAATTTGTTTATTTTTTTGTTTATCTGTATATCTTTAATACGTACTGTATTTTTTATTTTTAGTTTACTTACATATGTATTTCAGCTTGCTTATGTACTTCTAAAATGTATATACATTAATCCCTCGCTATATCGAGGTTCACCTATCGCGGATTCAGTATATCACGGTTTTTTTTTGGCGAGTTTTTTTTTTCTGGGTATATGCGAAAATATTTAACAAATAAAAATTTTCAGTATTTTCATTATTTTTCTGAAAACAAAAATTTTCATTATTTTATTGATACAAAAATGTATTTCCAAGCCTAAGAATAATAAAACAGTAAAAAATAGTAAAAAAAAACATAAATTTGAACATGTAACTCTGCACCATAGAAAGTACGATACTGATATCAGCGTTTTGGAAAACCCAAAGGGTTACACCTACGTGAGCTAGTATATATTAAAATTTCCAGTAGCTTCATTATTTTATTGATAAAAAAATTTATTTCTTAGCCTAAGAATAATAAAACAGTAAAAAACATAAATACAGTGATCCTTTGCTGGATTGCGTTTCTTGGCTCGCATTTTCACTGTACCACGTTTTTTTTTGGCATATTATTATTTTTTGGGGGGGTATATGCAAAAATATTAAAATATTAAAAAAATAAAAATTCTCAGTATTTTCATTTTTTTATTGAAAAAAACATATTTAATTATCTAATTGATAAAAAAAAATTATTTTCCAGCCTACAAATAATAAAACAGTAAAAAATAGTAAAAAACATAAATTTAGATATACGTACGTACAGTATAACTCACAGTATTGCATCATGCGAAATAGTGTCCGATAGCGTACAATGTATTGGGGTCACAGCTACGTGAGCTAGCATATATATTTATATTTCCAGTAGTTTCATGATTTTATTGATAAAAAGATGTATTTCTTAGCCTAAGAATAATAAAACAGTAAAAACTAGTAAAAAACATAAATACTAACAGTACTGCAACATGTAAAATACAATACCGCTATCAGCGTTTCGGACAAAGGCTCGTTCAGTCTAACTCACGTGTGCGCCGTTCACGCTGTGCTCATTAATACGTTTTGCTTGTGATTTTTTTACTCGCATATTTTAACCTTTGCAATGCCTCCCAAGCATCCTTCATCTTCTAAGGCTTCTTGTAGTGAGCCTAAGCGGCAAAGGAAAATGTTAACCATAACAGATAAGGTAAGTTTACCTATCATGTACATATAAATTTACGTTGCATGCTGTTATTTGTAAAGTAAAGGATGGTTTTTTAACAGTGCAGGGAGGGTTTATACAGTAAACGTAAAAATAATTGTAAAATACCTATGTACATGAGTATGTCATATAAATTTATGCTTGCATGCTGTTATTTATGAAGTAAAGGGTGGTTTCTCAACAGTACAGGGAGGGTTTATACAGTTTATACAGTGCAAATGTAAAAATAAATTAAAATATCTATGTACATATAAGCTGATCCTACTCCGCGATTTTCCTGTCTCGCGCCGGGTCCCGGAACCGAACCCTCGCGATAATGGAAGGAACACTGTAATCACAGTATTACACCATGTAAAATAAGATACCGGTATCAGCGTTTCGGAAAACAAAAAGGGTCGCACCTACATGAGCTAGGACATATTGAAATTTTCATTATTTTATTGATAAAATAAGTGCTTCCTAGCCTAAGAGTAATAAAACAGTAAAAAATAGTAAGCAACATAAATTTAAACATATACACTCACAGTATTGCACCACGTGAAATACTGTACGATAGCGTACACTGTATTGGCGTCTTGGAAAACGCAAAGGTTCGCACATACATGAGATAGTTCATGGAATGCTATTGGCTGAAAGGGTGGGAGACGATGAATCACAGAACTGTTTTTCTGTATGTTCTGTATCATGGGGTCTGACTGGCATTTTGATTGAAGTTTGGTTCTCCCATTATCTTCCATTGTCTCGCCTCACTCGTTCAGTCTAACTGACATGTGCGCAGTTCGAGTTATGCTTATTAATACGCTATACTTCAGGGGTTAGAGTCTTTCGATAACAGTCTCCTATGCCTCAAAAGGCCCCTCTTTAATTTCAAGCGGCTTATGCAGATCTTCGTTAACGTGTGATTTACAAGAGATTTCCTCTACTGGGGGAGTATCAGTATTATTTCCTTTGCCTTAACAGACTCCTCTTTAATTTCAAGCAGCTTCTGCAGATCTTCTTTAACATTTGATTTACGAGATTTCCTCTACTGGGGGAGCATCAGTATCGTTTCCTTTGCCTCAACAGACTCCTCTTTAATTCAAGCGGCTTCTGCATATCTTCTTTAATGTGTGATTTAAAAGAGATTTCCTCTACTGGGGGAGCATTAGCGTCATTTTCACAATTTTCAATGCCATCCACCTCCATCATAGAAGGAGAAGGAACACAACTGGTTTCTGAAGACTGAACTGAATTGAGACCAGTTTGTACAAAGTCCAAAGTACTACTGTATTTCAAAACATCACTGATAGGATACTTGGCCTCTCCACTTCCATATTTTTCATAATGATCAAGGGTTTTCCTATGTACTGTATATTCAATTCACTTCGTAACTGAGCCACGAGGAAATCAAAGAACCTGGCCTTACACTCGAACGTCTGGCAGCCCTGTATGAGCACGTGAAAGCACTCCAACAACTCTCACAAGAACATGATGATAATATGGTTCGTTTGGTGACCTTCTGCAACCTTCTCGACAATGCCATGTCATTACCACCTCATTCACGGTAAGTTTACCTATCACTTTCATATACAAAAAATTTAAATTTATGCTTGCACACTGTTATTAATAAAGTAAAGGGTGGTTTGTTAACGGTACAAGGAGGGTTTATTCAGTAAACGTAACATAAATGTAAAATACCTATGTACATATAGGGTGATCCTACTTCGCGGAAATTCCCCTATCACGGTCGGTCCCGGAGCAGAACCCCCGCGATAAATGAGGGATCACTATATATATATATATATATATATATATATATATATATATATATATATATATATATATATATATATATATATATATATATATATATATATATATATATATATATATATATATATATATATATATATATATATATATATGATGCAATTTACAGAATAGTCAATGTATATGGAGTATATTATATAGCCTGGGCATCCCATGACCTACATGAAAATGGGGTTCTGCTCTGATTTCTCACCAAAGTAAACCACCATTTTTACATGGTTCTTAACTCGCACTAAGCAGTCATATCTGAAAGGAATAGGTTAGTTATTTACAATAGCTTACTTTTCAAGTCCTCAGTCACTTTACAACATGAAAAAAATTATGCTTTTTGATCTGCATATTAAATATTTAACACATTGAGCATCTTTAATGTTAAAGAATCACGACACACTAGATAGGTAAGAATAGTATGCCATCAAAGAGATATATATCTAATTCAAATTAAAATTACTGTTATTTAACGATACCCATAAGTGCCAAGTAAATTAAGTTATCAATTAACAGTGTTGTTGACAATGTGCAGAATAACTAATTCAAGAACTTCAATGACATACAAAGGCCAACTGGCCATGGTGCAAGGTAAATGATCACAAACAATGTTAAGATTTTACAAACAGGAGTATTATGAAGGAACACGTCACATACCTGTATGAGACTTTTGATTGCCATATCATATTTAACTATATCTTGCTTAACAACATTTAGGTACACTTGCTCATCCTGTGGCATTGTTCTGGCTTCATGTATAAGTACCTGTTACGAGATAAATGATATCACACTGTACAGCAATTCAGGAAACAATCTTTAATGGGATTTTTATTTAAAGATTCACAACAAGCACTTTTCTGTATCTGTCCTAAAGCATACCAGTCATTCATTATATATTCCATTCATGATTATTATAAGTTAATCTACCCGAACCTAGCCAAGGTTAGGTTAGCTAAGGTAAATACATCATAAACACATATTGCTTGTACATGGGGGTATGTAGCACAAATAACCAAGTACTAATAAAATAAATACAAAAAAAAAAAAAACCCACTATACTAATCATCAGTTTCAGTTAATAGATAAATTGGTGATTGTTTGTGTATATTTTGCTAGTGTAGCCTAATTCTAATGTTTATGAGTGTGATACCGGAACAGTCAAAGAAAATTGCCTTCACCAAGCCTGGGAACCAAGAAAACATGAAGTAAAAAGAAATAGAGATAGGAGTGTTATGATGTGAAGGTATAATAGATGCATAACGAAGACGCCAAAATACTCGATGCAAATGTGGGAATAGGAAACGAACTATAAATGAGAGAGAATTAAGATCACCACTGTGCTGGTCAATCCCATTTAAGACCAAAAGACTTGCTATTAACCCAATCAAAACATATGAAAAAAAACCGTGAATACATAAGATATTCAACTACATACATAGAGGAATAGAAAAAGGTAAATATAGACTTTTAGACAGCATCATAAAATACAAATAATTGAAAACTAATATAACTAGAAAGCAACAGCACCAATTATTATATCATTTCTTAATTATAGGTAAACTAAACTAACTAACCAAACCAAATTTTACCTTTTAATATGAACAAAAATTATGATTTTTTTTTCCTAAATGAAGGTGTAAAGTCAACATTTACCCTACAAAATTATTTAATACAATTACAGTACATCCACATATAGTATCCTAAACTACATGAAGTTGCATATTACTTACTTGTTACTGTACAAAGTGAAATATATCTCGAATTTTGTTATAATGTAAAAAAGGGACTAATAACTGTGTATAAAGGTTTGGACATAGTTAAGACACCCAACCAATATAATGAACGGGGAACACCATGGTGAGATTAGGGGAGTTGTAAACTAATACTGTTGGGTATACCGGATATCTCTAAGGGTAATAGTCATATATAAATCAACATAACCTGACATTGTTTTAAAGTGGAAAAATAAGGAGTGATATCATAACTAAGATGTACAAAATCTTGGATCTTGTAAAGAAGAGTAACATAATGTGCTTTAGGGTTATACATAATTACATGCCAAGTCAACCATGGTACCAATCGCCTGTAGTTGTAATACTACAGCTGAAGGGTCTTGTGGACTTAAATAAGACTGTCCAGGACAGTTCGATGTTAAGTCTTCCTTCAGTTACGGTTTTCTTTCTATGCCTACATCAACACCGAATATTCTTGGATATTTGCTACATGTGTTATTATCCCTTCACATCTGACAAGTCACAATACTCCCCATCTCTGTTTCTTTATGTTTTCTTCGTGCCCAGGCCCGATGAGGGTATATTTATTTATTTTTTTTTTTTGCCCATCCTGGTATCACAATTATAAAAACCTAAACGTAACTTGTCCTAACAATTTATGGAGTTATGTAACTTTACAATGGGTAATGGGTGTTACTCTTCTTTATAAGATCCATATTTTCTATTGTGGTTAAACTTCCAAAATCACAGAAACTGAATATATATCAAATTTAGCCATGATTGAATAATCAGAACACGAGTTGCACTCATTAAATTTAATTATATAAAGTTGGGTTAAGTTTGTGAATGGATGTTAGTAGTTATATATTTTGTGTAACCGGATTTGGACAGCCGCAATACCACTGGTCAGGTTGCAATTGGATAATGGTAGCTCTACGTGGTACGATAATAGTTTAAACAACTGTAAAAAATAAAACTCTACTATAATTATATTTTTCGGTAACTGTAAAACGCAATATTTTCCTTAAATATGAGAATAGATTTTAGGTTCTTCTCACGTCTGTGTACCTGAGAACTGTCACTTTTAGCCCTATTGTTATTGTTGTCATTTCAATGTCACAAAATATAGAAATGACAAACTCGTATTCATACACGATCGAACTGTTTATTATTTTTTCCTTAATTTTAAATAAAATATCTTTGCTCCTTCATGAATGCAATTTTTAAGAATTGCTATATCATATGTTAGGTAGTTTATTAAAGAAAATATATAGCCTATTCCTTAGTATTTCAACACCAAATTTCCAATTAGGAGCTGAACTACAGTATGAACAGTCTATCTTTTTTACGTTTAATTCTTTATTTGATTATCCACCATTACACTTGTATGATTTATAAATTAAATATGTGCTGTAATTTTATAATAGTTGCGTAGTTATTTTCTATTTTTTCTATTTTTGATAGTTTGATATATCGCTAAAACTTAATTAAACGCTATTTATGATTAGATATTTATTTGATTGTCCAATAGTATTACTGTTAATGATATATAAACTTTTTCCCCAGCTGGAATTCATTGTAAATTCTTAATTAATTAATGTCAATTTCACTTTCATAGTTCACTATATCGGTAACATATTTAAGGTAAACAACGTTGAGTGAACTGTTGGAAAGTTGAAGGTAAATTTTCAGTTAACAGCCAAGGAACATCATTGTTTACCTATTTGTTATTAGTGGGAGAGTAAGACTTATCTTGTTGGACTTAGCAGCTATTTTATATTTGTTGTTGTAATCAGTTCGAGCACTAAATCAACTAGTTTATTTAATTTAATACAGATTTTCCATTTCCATGGTTATTGCATCCCAGTTATTATCAACTATATCACACAAAAGAAAAATCTTGCTCTAATTATATTAATATAATAAATATTACCACTAGTTTATATGACTAGTCTGGATCATGGTTCCTCATACAATCTATTTTAGTACATGATCTCAAATGCTCACCATCCAATCTTAACTAAAGGAGAGTAATCGTCTTTCAGTTAAGAAAGTAGTACTAGATGATGTCATTGTTACTAGCCTAGTTGCTTTGATTCCAGTGATTATCCAGTCTGCTCTTAATGGCACCTATTATTGGAGCACTGACAACAAATTCAGGGAGGTTATTCCAGGGATTTACAACACGAACACTAAACGCATTTGCTCTCGTGACAGCTCTAACATGTCCTCTTTTCCTTAATTTGTAGGTATTCGTTCTTGTGTTAATAGTATTAAATACATAATAATCATTCATATTTACACTCAAACCCATGAATGATTTTATACAAATCTTTACGAATATCTACAACTAAAGAAACACCTACCTAATATTGTTTCTTTTCACGGTCACACCTCTAATTAAGAAAAAAATAATGAGATTTATATCAAAATGAGGTGAGATTGCTTAGATTTCACTATATTACCCCAGCTAAGAAATGAGTTGATAAAATATATTTTTAGATGTTTTTGGGGGCCGCGTTAGCTCAGTGATAGAGTGCCTGCTTCAGGAAGTGACTAACGAGGGTTTGAGCCCACCTTGGGACGTTAGGAAGAGTATCCAATCATAATACCTCAACTTCAGTCGGTCCACCGTTTTTCAGAGACTATTTGTTACACAAAATGGTGCCCACTTCCTTTTTTTTTTTTTTTTTTTCTTTTTTGCTAATTTTAAGATTTTTATTGTTTCCTACTTTTATGTCACTTGTATGGGGTATGATAGTAAAGATTTGCCAGGTTTATAGTACTTTTGCACTCTTAAGCTGTTTTAAAATATTATTAGGTTAGGCTAGATCGTTAGTTAATGCTAGATGGAGAAAGAGTTGTGGTTTTGCATACTTCGCCAATTATCAGCGCCTTTTCTGTGTTACAGTAAATTTTTACCGGCCAGAATAAAAACGCAACTTTAGAATAGTGCCTAATGGAAAATTTTAGGTTTTATGGGTTAGCCAAAAGGCTTTCTGTGGTACGCTGTACAAGTCATGAATTTATGGGTATTCAAATGCCCTCAGCAATGTCTAAGGCCAGCACTAATTACCGTAGTGTGGGCAAAGTGATTCTGATGGAAGTAATCCCTCGTTTATCGCAGGTGTTACTTTCCAGGACCACCCGCAGTAGGTGAAAATCCGCGAAGTAGCAGCACCATTTTTATTATTTTGCATTTATTTTTACCTTTATAAACTCTCCCTGCACTGTTAACAACTCACCCTTTACTTTATTAATAACAGCACGCAAGCTTAAAGTTATATGAATGTTACAGGTAAGTTTACCTTAAATAACAGCGCGCAAGAGTAGAGCTATATGAGCGTGATAGGTAAGTTTACCGAGAATAACCTATACAAGGGGAGATGCTAGAAGAATCAAGCTTCATTCAAAAAGCCAATCAGACCCCAGGATACTGAACACAATTCTGTGATTAGTCGTCTCCCACCCATCAGCCAATATCATCCCGTGTACTATTTTATGTAGGTGCGACCCTTTGTGTTTTCCAATATGCAGATATCTACGCAGCACATACCGTACCGGTAGCGTATTTTACATGGTGCAATGCTGTGAGTTACATGTTTAAATTTATGTTTTTTACTATATTTTACTGTATTATTATTCTTAGGCTAGGAAATACTTTTTTTATCAATAAAATAACGAAAATACTGGCAAATTTAATACTTCCACATATCGTGGATTCCCGCTATACAGTGATCCTTCGCTATATCGCGATTCACCTATCGCGAATTCACTGTATCGCGGTTTTTTTTTTGGCAATTTTTTTTACTGGGTATATGCGAAAATATTAAAGTATTAAAAAAATACAAATTTTCAGTATTTTCATATTTTTATTGAAAAAAAATTTCATTATTTTATTGATAAAAAAATTTATTTCCTAGCCTACGAATAATAAAATAGTAAGAAATAGTAAAAAAACATAAATTTGAACATGTAACTCTGCACCATAGAAAGTACGATACCGGTATCTGCGTTTCGGAAAACGCAAAGGGTCGCACCTGTGTGAGCTAGCACATATTAAAATTTCCAGTAGTTTCATGATTTTATTGAAAAAAACGTATATCTTAGCCTAAGAATAATAAAACATTAAAAAATAGTAAAATACGTAAATACTAACAGTATTGCACCATGTAAAATACGATACCGGTATCAGCGTTACGGAAAACGAAAAGGGTCGCACCTACGTGAGCTAGTACATATTGAAATTTTCATTATTTTATTGATAAAACAAGTATTTCCTAGCCTAAGAGTAATAAAACAGTAAAAAATAGTAAAAAGCAAATTTAGATATATAACTCACAGTATTGTATCATGTGAAATACTGTTCGATAGCATACAATGTATTGGCGTCTTGGAAAACGCAAAGGCGCTCGCACCAGAGTGAGATAGTTCATGAAATGCTGTTGGATGAAAGGGTGGGAGATGACGAATCACATAATTGTTTTTCTGCGTGTTCTGTATCATGGGGTCTGATTGGCTTTTGATTAAAGTTTGGTTCTCCCACCATCTTCCATTGTCTCGCCTCACTCGTTCAGTCTAACTCATGTGTGCGCCGTTTGCGTTGTGCTTATTAATATGTTTTGCTTGTGATTTTTTTACTCACGCACTTCAACCTCTGCAATGCCTCCCAAGCATCCTTCATCTTTTAAGGCTTCTGGTAGTGAGCCTAAGTGTTAAAGGAAGATGTTAACCATAACAGATAAGGTGAAACTGTTAGATATGCTGAAAGAAGGAAAAAGGTTTACGGATGTCGGCCGCTATTTTGGCCTCAATGAATCTACTGTCCGCTACATCAAAAAGGACAAGGCAGATATCAGGAAAACAGCGACTATTTCTTTTAATAAATCAGCGAAGTGGGTCGTAACATCCCGCAATAAGATAATAGTGCGGATGGAATCTGCATTGGCCCTGTGGATTGCTGATTGCAGAAAGAAAAACATCAGCATAGACAGCAATATCATACAAACAAAGGCAAAGAAGCTGTACGAGACATTCGCTACAAACGAACCTGACGACGACAGTGGCGACCGTGGAGAGGAGGAGGGGAGAGAAGAAGATATCGACGACCCACAACCAGGACCCTCCAGCGATTTTCCACCGAGGATACAATCGTTCGTGGCAAGCAAGGGATGGTTCGCCAAATTTCAACAACGCTATGGCCTAAAAAGCGTTTTGGCTTATGGAGAAGCTGCCTCTGCAGATGCAGCTGCCGCAGAAGATTACGTGAACAACGACTTCAAGAAAATTATCGCCGAAGAGGAATATGCTCCTGAGCAAGTCTTCAATATGGATGAGACTGGGTTATTTTGGAAGAGAATGCCATCTCGCACTTTTCTCTTCAAGGAAGAAGCTAAAGCCCCGGGATTTAAAGCGCACAAAGATCGTGTTACCCTCATCATGTGCGGGAATGCTGCGGGCTTCATGTTAAAGCCTGGGCTTATCTACAAGTGAAAGAACCCTAGGGCTTTGAAGAATAAAAACAAGAATCTGCTGCCAGTGTATTGGATGCATAACCCTAAGGCCTGGATCACGAAAAGCCTCACATCAGACTGGTTTCACCAATGCTTTATCCCTCAGGTCAAAATTTATCTTGCGGAAAAAGGCCTTAAATTTAAAGTCCTTCTTTTGATGGATAATGCTGGTGGCCACGCAACTAATCTCGAATATGACGGTGTTCAAGTAGAGTTCCTGTCACCGAATACGACGTCACTGATTCAGCCTATGGATCAAGGCGTTATTCGTGCTTTCAAGGCCCTCTACACACGAAATGCCGTGGCAAACCTGGTTGAATCCATGGATTCGGACAAAGAATTCTCAATGAAGATGTACTGGCGTAATTACACGATTGCCACATGCCTTCAAAATATTCAGAATGCAATCAAAGACATGAAGCCGGCCACAATCAATGCCAGCTGGAAGCAGTTGTGGCCCGAAGTCATCCACGACTACAAGGGATTTGCTCCTGACGAAGTCCACAATTCGGCAGTTGCGAAAGCTGTGAAGTTGGCTGCATTGCTAGGAGGAGAAGGCTTTAAAGATATGACTCACGAAGATGTGAATGAACTGATTGACTACCACTCGCAGCCTCTGACTGATGAAGACTTGGAAGAAATGACAAGATCAGCGAGCAAAGAAGAGGAAGAAGAAGAACTTGAGGAAACGCACGAAGAAATTGAAGAACCTGGCCTTACACTCGAATGTTTGGCAGCCATGTATGAACATGTGAAAGCAGTCCAACAACTCTCGCAGGTACATGACGATAATATGGTTCGTTCGGTGACCTTTTGTAAGCTTCTCGACGATGCCATGATTCCTTACCAGACCATCTTCCAATAAAAGAAGAAACAGTGACAGCAACTCCCCATTACCATGTTCTTCGCCCCCAAAAAGCAGCCGTAAAGCTATTATTAACTGCGGAATAATTTCCTCTGGAGTCTACAAACGTCATTACCACCTCATTCACGGTTAGTTTACCTATCACGTACATATAAATTTATGTTGCATGCTATTATTTATAAAGAAAAGGGTGGTTTTTTAACAGTGCAGGGAGGGTTTATACAGTAAACGTAAAAATAATTGTAAAATACCTATGTACATGAGTATGTCATGTCATTACCACCTCATTCACAGTAAGTTTATCTATCACTTTCTTATAAATTTATGCTTGCATGCTGTTATTTATGAAGTAAAGGGTGGTTTGTTAACAGCACAGGGAGGGTTTATACAGTATACGTAAAAATAAATGTAAAATACCTATGTACATATAGGGTGATCCTACTTCGCGGAAATTCACCTATCGCGACGGGTCCCGGAACCTAACCCTCGCGATAAACGAGGGATCACTGTATACCTAGAAAATCTGCGATATAAAATACATATGCTCGCCATAAAAACCCGCGATGCACTGAATCTGCAGAAGGTGAACCGCGATATAGCGAGGGATTACTGTATATGCACTTTCAAATCTATTTAGAAATTTTCCTATTTTTATTTAATTTTCACTACTGTAAGGAGTTTATAATTGATGATTGACAAAATTTAGAAAAAAATTTTCTAACTGTTGAGGCAACCTAAGCTAACCTAATATTTTATCAGAACGTTGAAAACATAATAGTAGAACACTGGAACACTATTATGTCAAATATCGCCATCATAGGGTTACCCTCTTATGAGTATTATTACTGGTGACAAATGTATATCAATTTTATTTTTTGTTTTATCCAGACTTTATAGCCCTAATAAAAGCTTTGAACCCAGTTTGATTTTAGTTGGTTTAGCAATTAAATATGTCCCTGGTTTTTGAGTCATTGTTTAATTGTTTTGTGTATTTTGCTCAGAATGTCGTGTATTGTAAATGGATATGCTTTTAAAATATCTGTACTAGTTTGTTGGTAACCAATCACCCTAGTTTGCTTAGTTTATATGCTAAGAGCCCTTTTCTATATATATGTAATAATGGATTTTGAAAAATTTAATGGCAGTATCATTTGGAATGTGGGTAAGAAAAATATTAATATCTTTGCTTGTCAGACTATTATTATAGCACGAGGCTGTAATCGGAGGAATGTGAATACGATCATTCACTAATACAAAACCAAAGTAGCTTAGTAAATATTTTAAATGCTTGTCTAGTATATTACTATTTAAGTGTAGTTAATGATTTATAACCACTGGAAGCTGGCATTTCTTAAAGACCTTCAAGTCAGGACCAGTCTGGTGCCATGTGTATCCATGCATCCCTTCAAGCTGTGATTTTCTTTCATCTTTAGTCCTTTAGTTTTTAATTAGTTCCCCCCCCAATATAAAAGTTAACTACCGCTGAAGCCTCTTCTCTTATATACTTTTACCTAATCTATTATGAGTATGTTAGCAAATCCACGTTTGTGCCCATGAAGTACTTTATATCAGTCAGACACTTTTAAGATAAATACTCTTGGAATACGACCAACATTAGTAATTACTTACATCAGTATTTATATCTACATGTGTATTACCCCTAGTTGTTGGTCTTAGGCCTTATTTCATATAACCGATATTTTTGTGATCTGATTTACATATTTAATTTTTTTTTTTACTCCTTTTGTATCGGACTCAGTTCTTGTTCAATGAAAGTACTTGAATCACCACATAATTAGCTCATTCATTTAGAGAAAAAACCGTACATCAATGGGTTCATAGAAAGAGGGAGTCCATGCAAACTGCATCCCATAATATGTTATATTGTATATTCAGGGTGACAAAGTAACTTTCTGATAAGAATGCCTCTTACATTAATAAATAATATTATCAATATCACTAAAAAAACTTATATGATTCCATACTGCGACTTCAACCAGACTTGTGGAAATTATTATTTAGCACAAAGGGTTAATTCCAAGGCTTCACAACTTTCTTGATTTGAAGTTTGATTGAGATTTTTTTGAGTGTGTAATCTAAAAGCAGTTTATTGGAGAATGCTAAGTGAGAAATTGTCAATGCCATATTTATTCATATATTCAAGGAATGTCTGTTACAAAGAAATGCTATTTTTCCTTGAAATCGTTCATTTACTCTGAACATTGTACTTCCTTGTAAGGTTTTGGTTTTCCCTTTACCCAATAGTAAATCTTATTCATAACTCATAAGTAATACCCTTATACTTAATACACACAAACTGGTATTCATTATGTTTGATATTGCAGAAATGCTGAGGTACTTGTTAGCTACTGTTACCACTTTTATTATTTTACAACTTTGATATGAGTTCAGAATAAACAAGCCGTATTCTTTCCACACTGGTAACAGTATGGTTTTACAGTTTATGGTGATCTAGATATAGTTACAATTTTAAGCTGGTGGTAGCATTACTCATTAGTATGTATGGTTGGTCATCATTCACTTTTTATTCTGAGTCATTGCTCTGGATTTTCCCATATATCACTTTAAAAAGTAGACCTAATTTGCAGCTATTTGTGTTGGGAAGTTATAAATAATCAGTATATATTATCCACAGGTTGATAAAAATGAATGGCTCACAAAAAATATCTCTGTCTTTTACCAAAAAGATAGAAAAGCCAAATCTTCAACCCTCTGCCTTCCGTAGTGATGGAATCTTGCAGGATGTTAAAGAAAGCACAGAGCTTATTGAATCCATCGAAGGAAATGTTATGAAAACGTAAGTATCTCTAAATGATATCTAAGGGATATGGAGGTGCTGTAGCGTAGTGTTAGAATATTCAACTTGGGAGGTAACAGACCTATGATCGAGCCCACAGTGGGAAGTTCAGAAGGGCATCCAGACTTAATCTGTCTATGTCCACCTCCAATACGGACACTACTAGAGACATATAGAGAAAAAAAAATTGAGGGATGGAAGCACCTCTGAATTTATGAAGCTGTTACTCAAGCATCGTAGCTATTGAGAAAGGTGAAATTCCTGTGCAGCCTAATCAAAATTACTAGCTATCTAGTTTATTGACTGATATTGTAATATAATTTTTCATTTAACAGTCAGCAAACAGAAACTTAAAAGTATTTTAATTAACTTGACATATGGAGACAAAAGGTTTTGTATTTAGTGTCATGAGATTCGTGTATTATATTATTTGGTACTGATTTGCATTAGAATGTTATTTTGTATGTTATTGGAATGAAACATTTTACAGGAGAGATCAGAATACTCTTATATGTTTTTGCTGCCATTCTTATGCTGGAAAGAGACTAGATTTTGCAGGTTTTCCTCATGCTTGTATTTATTACTGTAGGTTTTAGAGGTTATGTTATAAGGAATGCAATTTGGGCCATGGTAGCACAATAATTAGAGCAAGGAAATTTTTGGCAATCCTGTGTTTAAGCCCACGGGGCATTAGGGAGGGCATCCAGTCTTAATTTCCCAACTGTGACTATTTATGCCCCTCTATTTAAATGGGCATTAATAGTGACACGCAAAAACTGAAAAAAAAAAAAATTGAGAAATGCATTTGCCTGACGTCAAAAAATTCTAATTTTGTAAGTACCAAGTCTTGTTTTCCAATTTCGAGGCATATTTGATATTTTTTATTTTATGCACATCATTTTGGGAACCGCATAGCGAAGTGCTAAGAGCGCTCGACTTGCTCTTTGACCCACGATCGAGCTCGCCTTGGGATGTTAGGAAGAGCATCCAGCCTTACTACCCCGGTTCCAATTTGTCTGTGTCCACCCCCATGAAGAGGATTTATAGTAACATAGAATGTCAAACATCATAATCCATATTTGTATATGTTATAAATATTCCCCAAAATATGCATGTTAGGGGCTCTGTATGTGAATAGTTAGAATTTGATTTGCTTTCTTGATATTAATGCCATTTTCTCTTTGTATTACAGAGATACAGTACCTGAAGCAAAGGAACTTGTTATTCCTATGGTGTTAGATAATCGAACAAATATACTGAAGAAAATGAGAGAAAAAGTGAAGGATATAAGTGGAGATTTAGCTGATGATGAAAAGAAGTCATCAAAAAGAGATTGCAGAAATGATAAAGAAATAACGAACACCAGGATAGAGTCTGTTCCCCTTACTTTGGATGAACAAGCTGAAGCTGCTGTATTGGAAGGTATATGACAATTGTCCATTACTGATTGCCAGTAACATTGGTAATGAGTTTATATGTACGTAACAGTATATAAAAAGAAGGATTGTACTTTCATTTGCAGCTAATCCTTATCCTTTTTGGTGTTATCACTAATTCCTCTCCAGTTTAAAATTTTTTTCTTAAAGGCATTATTGTTTACTACATAAGTTTGCTTTAAAAAGATTGGATTGTTGCATAATGATACTGTTGTTTTGAATTAAGTTTCCATTTGCAGATAATCTGTATTGATTTTGGTATATTAAGAGGAGTGATTGAGGTGTATTAGCTTCTGGTGAATGTGTGTGCCTTGACTCGGCCACTTTCTTCCAAAGGGGATTGCAGCCATTGTATATGTATGTTAAATTTTCTAACTGCTTTACTTTTATTATTATTTGTGAATCATGTTGATCTTAACCAGTTTCTATTGCCCTCAGAGAGCAAAAAGAAATTGGGTGAATGGAGTACGCGAGGCACCACAGATAGTCTTACCATATTACAGGATGAACAAAAGAAGTCATTAGAATCTTCTGCAGGCAAAGAATCATCTCTTGAGGACTATGATGAGGTACAAATAATTAAGTTGTTTCTTCAAAATTTTTATACGAAGTTCATGTTGGAAGCTTTTGAATATATCTAGAAATCATAACTAATGTAATATTACTAGAGTTGCTAATTGGCTTTTCAATTCCGTATTAGGCTACCTTTACACCAATTAGAACATTAAATGATATAGTGAGTTTCTGAAAAATAATCTGGAATTTTATTGTTTTTGAGTTACTGTATTGGTCAGTAATCGATGAATGATGTTTCTTAGCTGCCTGGCCGAGCAGCTCCGAGTCTATAAGGAAGGCCACTGCTGATCTTGGGCCTTCCCACAGATCTCTCTGGGAGCATATGTTGTGTTGGTGGCATATGTTGTTTTAGCCTACTTGCAGTGCTGTGCTTGAGTGTATATTGCACCTCCTACACAATCAAGAGTAACGTATCCTTTAGATGTATTAGTCGTCTTATCATAATGATTAATGGTAATGAAATTTTTTCTATTCAGGTTGATGTGGCTGTTTTTGGTTCTGCTCTGCTTCGTGGCATGGGATGGAATAAATCTGAAGGCATTGGCAGAGTTAATAAACAGTAATTATCTATTCTAGTGCTTTATTAAGTAGATTTGCTTTATTCAAATGTTAGTTACCTTAAATTTCTTAGATGCTTGCCAAATCTTGCTAATGCAGTACATATGAAACTACCCTTTGGTAACTGATTGGTTCTAGAAGTGCCTGGCTCCCAGGGCTGTTGCCAAACCTCCAAGAAACTCCCAAAGTGGCACCTACATTTTTTTTATTTAATGTAGTGGTATTCCTTGTGTAATAGTCCCCGTTGTCTCAGCAGCCTTAACTGACTACACTATTAAATACAGAGCCCGGTGGTTCTCAACCTAGGGGCCATAGGAAAAAATTTAAGGCGATCACATTGTTTTTTTTTTTCTCAATTCTTAATGGGTTCTTTAAGATTTCACAGATCTAGTCCCTGTCTTTGACAAATACAGAGAGTCTACATGAGCTGCACCAACACCTCTAGTTGCTAAGTACACGGTGCAGATATAGGCTTAATAATTTTCTGATAATGTAGTGTTTCACTCTCTTCATATGCATTATAGTTTTCAACGAAATTTGAGGGTGATGTGAGAGAAAATGGAAAGCGGGGCCACGAGCGTTTTTAAAACTCCTGAAAGAGGGAAGGGAAAGAAAAAGGTTGAGAACTACTGGTACAGTATAGTGTCTGTGGCAAAATAGCAACTTCATGAGCTCATGCTTTGATAAGACCAGAAATCCCATCATGCAGCTCTCATATAAGAAATGTGTACACTAATTATGTAACACTTACTCTGTCATAGTTTTTACTTCATGGTATTGTTCATAATTTACCATAACTTGTGTTGACATATATGAAAAGTTCTTGCTGAATGCTGTACACATACTCATATGAACATAAATAAAGACATTTTTATAATTAAGAATATTAGGTTTGTGACTACAATATATATGAAGCCACCTTTTTATTTTTTACTTTTTAGAGTTATTGATGTCATTGATCCAACTGCAAAAGCTTTTGGTAGTTTGTCAAATACTCCTGAAGGAAGTAGGAAGAAAAATTCCAGCGGTAATGAGGAGGAGGAATTGATGCTTATGAAAGGATCGTATGTCTTTATACACAGTGGAAGACATTCTAATATTTATGGCACTGTAAGTACCCACCATTTCCTTGTGAATGGCATTTTTAATGGAAATCACATCTATATATTCTATGTAAACGAACCATAGTACCCCTTTAAAAGGGAAGTGGCTGAGTAAGGCAAACACTTGATTCTTTGTTTGAAGAAAATACCCTGTACAGAGGAGGGATTCCCATTTCCCTCTCTCTGACCCATTCAATTGACTTTTGCAACATGCAGGAGAACACAGGATGCATTCTTATCCCCCTCCCACAATGGGAAACTATCTCTTTACAGTATACAAGAGCCATAGTTCCCCTTATAAGGGATTTGGCTAAGTCAAAGCAAAGAGACTGGACTCTTTGTGGGAAGAAAATACAAAGGGGAGTCCCAGTTCCCTCTCTCTACCCTATTTGGTCAAATTTACGACACACAGGGTAACACTGATGAGATATTCTTTCTCATTTTGTATATATAATGTAATTGCCCGTCGTGTTAAACATATCTTTATGTAAATAATATATTGTCTTGCACTTGAGAAATGAATGAATTATTATTTGAAGTACATCCAATAGTTTTGGCTAAGATCACTTTGATGTTAATTACATCTAAGAGAATATGTTCATATAAGGTACATTTTTAAATCACTGTTAATCTCGTTACATTAATATCATCGCTAATTTCATTGTATTATCATTACATGTAAGGTATTTTCCTTTAATATTGATGATATTACAAGGTGTTACATCATCAATAATTTCATCAATATGCTTTTTGACTACTCAGTGTAAGTATTGCATAAAAAATAATAATCTTTTCTGAAATTACTCATCAACAATATGGTTGTTGATGAGTTTGTATGTATCAAAGGAGCATATTCAATGAACTTTTATTCCCACTCTGCCTTCCTTCTTGCTCAAATATGGCCAATTTAATGATTATGGATGAGTATACATGTTATATATCTTTGTCTCTTTTTCCTCTATGAGAAATTTTTCATATAATTTTAAATTACTGACGACAGTTAATTGCTGTGAGCTATATTGTACTGAGTTTAAAATTAAGGAAAAAAACAGATTAAGCCCTAAGAAATACCTCTCTTTTATCTTATGTGACCAAAGCAGGGTGGTGGGAGGGATTTGTGGCATCCCTTTATTCCGATTGAGCTAAGAGGAGTGATTGAGTTATAATAGCTTTTGGTGAATGTGTGCTTTGACTCGGCCACCCCTTTACAAGGGTGTTAGCAGCTATGGTATATGAATCTAGGTATCTTAAAAACTTAAAAGTCAAAGAAAACTCCTCAGTAATGATCATCTATTTATTAAAAGAAAGGAAAATTGGAATGATGGAAATGTTATTTTAAATTGTGACCAGTATTATGAAATACATTACTATGCAAGAGCTCCTTTAAATATAGATTCCATTAGTAGCTGTTTGAGAGAGCATAATTATGAAGGCGGTAATGCTCATCTTTAAGCTATTAGTGTAATAAGTAAAATGAAAGGAAATATCCTTTTGACTCTGGGAAATACTGTAACTCATTTCATCATTTTATCCCTAGATGAGATATTCTTGACTCCCTCAGGGGGGTGATCTAATTATAATGCAATGAAAATACCTAAGATGTAATGACCTTGGGATGAATTATTGCAACAAATATTCCTCAGTGAAAGTACCTGCTTATATTTTCATACTTATCTTTTCCAGGTAGAGTCCATTGATGAGGACCATTTATTTGTGAAAGCAGCTGTTAGCCAGAATATTATAAGAGAAATTGAGCAGAATATTCGAGTTGTTTCACAGAGAGAGTATAAAGACTCCTCTCGTGTCATTAACAAGGACATGTATGACAAGTATAAGGTATGATTTTCATCGTTTTTGACTGAAGTGAATATGGTACCACCCTTTGGTTGCTCAATAGACATTGAGTGAATTGTATATGAAACCACATTTACCAAGACATAGGCAATGCAATGGACTAGAGAAAGATAAGATGGAATAGAGATTAGAATAAGTAGATGCATTCAACGGATATGAGTCAGATGGGTGTTGAAGAGTCTCCCCTACCATCACCAACAATTATCATCCGGAAATACAAAATATGTTTTCTCTTCTACTGATATTGTTTATAGTACCTGTAATTTTTGAGCTTGGGTGATAAGGAAAATAATGTAATTTTTTCTTTCGTTTCAGGAGGAAGAAGAAGCCAAAAAGAAAAAGCAGAAAAGTTACACAGAAAGTAATGACAGTGGTGTTGAAGAGAAAAACAAAAAGAAAGATGTTAAACTGGAAAAACTTTTGAGTAAAAGAGCTGGAATGAGCGCTAAAAATGAAAAAACAGAGACCGCTTTAATAGACTCCACAAAGGATAAAATAAATACTAAACAAAGGAACAAAAACGACCTAGATATACATATTGATAAAAAATCATCGGGTAGAAATAGAACGGAAGAAATCTTGAGGAACCATAGCAGTAGAAGCAGTGATAACGATATATACAAAGAGAAAGATGATAGAGTGAAGTATGGTAAATACCAGTATGATAAACAAAGAGATGATAAATATGAAATTTCTAAAGAAAAATACTCAAGTTCTTCTAGAGAGTCGAGTAACTCTAAAAGTTACTATTATGAAAGTAAACATGATAGCAACAGAGAAAAGTATGTGAACAAGAGGGAAGAATATTCAAGCAGTTATGCTTCCAGTCATAAAAAGACCAAAATATCACAAGAGACAAGACCTACCATTCCATGGGTGAGAGAAAACCTCAGAGTTCGACTTATCAGCAAAAATTACAAAAATGGGAAATATCACAAGGAAAAGGTAATTTTACATTGTTATAGAAATAGTTTTAAAAGTTTTTAATCAGGGAAGCATAGTAAAACTATTTCCTTTTACTTTTGTTTTGTTAAGAGAGTAATGTTTTATGTGTCACTAGCACTCCCCATATTAGGGGTGGACACAGACAATATGGAGCTTGGGAATTAAGACTTGAAGTCCATCTTAATACCCCACGATGGGTGCAAACTCCGGTTTACCACTTCAAGCACTATAACTACTGCTTTACTGTAGTTCCCTGCTGAGACTAGAATAATACAGATTAATTTTCAGTCTCGGGCCATGAAAGATATTATACCAAAGTCTTACTTATTTCTCAGTCATGTTGATTGATATATATTTCATTTAATTATCATGCTGATATGACCTTCAGCAAACCGTCATGCATGATGAATTATTTGAGCAATTCTTTGGAGCATCTTTAAAGGAAAGTTACTATTTTAATAGAAAACTTGTCATGTATCTTTATATTGCAGATTGTAGTAAAATCTGTAGACACTGCTGAAAGTTGTGAATGCATTACTGAAGATGGAATTGTATTGAGAGATGTACATCCAGAGTGGCTGGAGACTGTTGTACCTAAAGTTGATCCGCAAATTGTAATGATTGTCAATGGAAATCAGAAAGGACAAGTGAGTGTTCTAATTTTTTTTTACCATATGTGTCTCACTTAATCCCCATTATCGAGGTGAACACAGGCAGGTTTGGACTGGGGATTTAAGGCTGTATGCCCTTCCCAATGCTCAACAGTTGCCTCAAATACATTTATGTTACTTCCCGAGTCGAATACTCTAACTACTACTGCAGTCCCCTAGTGTTCTATATAGTAATTAAATAATATTGTTCTGAAAATTCAACTTACTTGATATCCATTATATCTCATGAATTTTAACATGTAATGTTGTTTATTTTAAAGATGTTCTGATGAGTGTTTGGAATTTCAGTTGTTTCTATTAACAATAAAAATATCTCCAACATTTAGTAAAAGTGGGGTATGAAATGTTATGTCTCACGTGATATATTTAATTTTTCGTAATTAGTTGACTCTGCAGGCTTAACAGATACACCATTAGATATTTACAGTAAGTAGTGGAATGGTCTATCATAAATTCAGACATAATTAGATACCTAGAGTTAGTAATGCAAGTCTCTTCATAAACTTGTACTTTGTAAAGGGCAGTACCTCTCCTTATTTGAACACATTACTTAAAATTATTCTCCCATATTTGTAATTGTAGGATATAAATTCCAGTATTTTTCCTTTCAATGTTCTTTGTGTCTGAGGACACAAGCCAATATATGAAGCCATATACCACTAATTTTCATAAGTTCTTCTATCGTGCCCCTCATACTAAATATTTTTCTTTTTGTCTTTGAATGGACGAGGATCAAATTGTTTAATCAGAGTTTAATTACATCATATTCTAACTATTATACAAGATAGCCTGTGTAGGCTTAAAAGGCTTTTTATGTTACATACATGTACTTGTGATACAAATTTATGTCTAGAGTTACCAACGAAGTTACATGCCTTGATTATCTGCTGTATACATTCTGCTTACATTTTTTTTCTCTTTACTGGCATCGATTCTTTATGTCTAATTTGGTTATTCTAGTGTTAGTCTGGTTTTTCATCCTGGGCCCTCTAGGGTGGCAAACTACATTGCTGAGAGAAACTAGTGTACCTACTCATTTGCTTTGGAGAATACTGTAATAGGTTTTAGCTTTGTAGGAAAAACAATAGTTTTTGTTATCAGCTGATGAGCTGCAAGGTCTTGTTGGTTTCAAGATTGTGTTACCAGGATTCAGATTAAAACTTTGAAGATTGGCTAACCATACCAGAGGACTAAAATTAGAATTTTAAAGATTGGGATATCACACTAAAGGACTCAAATTAGAAATTTTTAAATTGGGTTATCACACTAGAGGACTCAATTAGAGCTTACTTCATTTGTATCATAAAAGTAAAATGTTCATTATATTTAGTATATTCAAGTGGCAGCAGTGGCAGTCTCTATCTCCTGAATCCTACCAACTCAGCATGCTTACAAAAGACATCTTTGGAAGAAATGGCAGGCAGTTAGTGGAACCTGACTGCTACATCATGCTTTCAGGATTGATAAAATCACTAGGGAAAATATAAAAGCCAGTAACATTCTTGCATATGCTTACATTACATATATACTGCAATAGTTATATATTAATCTGAATTACCAGGATTGTAAACTGGTACCTTTTCACGTGGTACTGTTACAGCACAGGTAGGCAATTAGGATCTTGTGAAGAACATTAACCCCTGGGTGCTCTGAAGTCATTAATATTTACAAGGAAAGTCACGTAAGTAACCTAACAATTTACAGGATAATTTACCATTACATGGAGTTCTCGGAATTACTTATCTTTACAAGATTCTGGCATTTGAGTGAAGTCATTAATATTTACAAGGAAAGTCACGTAAGTAACCTAACAATTTACAGGATAATTTACCATTACATGGGGTTCTCGGAATTACTTATCTTTACAAGATCCTGGCATTTGAGTATAATCCTATATCTAGTGTCATTCAACATTTTAAAAATCACACTTTGTTCTGGCTTTTTGTATAATTAGAGATTACATCCATTTTATAAATTATTCGAGTATATGTCATTAAAGGCTGAAGTACTACTCTAACACTAAAAATTACTCGGCTTTTTTTTATATCTCTTTTTAATCATTTTTAATATTTTATAGGGTCAGCTTGTTTAACTTCATTTTTTAACATCATCCCAATCCCCTTGAACTTTACACATTTTATTTGCCTGCCAAGAGATATACTGGGCAAGCTTTAAAGTTTTTTGGTTCCAACTTGAGGTTATGAAAGTTTTGTCTTTTTCCTTTCTTGTGAGAGTTCTGGCTTTTGTATAGATAAGTAACCCCCCATGTAAAGTTAAGCAATCCTGTATATTGTTAGGTTTGGTTGTGTGGCTTTCCTTGTATAACACTAGAGCATCCTGGGGTGTTAGTCATCTCTACAAGATCCGAAGTTTTTTTGGTGATGCAGATAGTGACATACTTCAAATGGAAAGTTCCTAAGGGAGGTAGGTAAATGAGCCTGTCATTGACGGACAATCCTTATAATTTTTTTATCTTGTATTTTCAGAAAGGACGTATATTGCAACTGCACAGAGATCAAGAAAAAGCCTCCGTTCAAATGCTCGAGGATAAAACTACCATCCTGAAGTTGCATTATGATGATATATGTGAATATGTATTCAGATAGTACAGTACAGTATTTGATACTACACGGGTTAGGATCCAGTGTTGAATAAGTTGATAGTTACACAGTGTAAGCTGTATATGTTTGCTGAATGTAGACCATGGTGCAAACTATCTTGAGCTTAGCCTTCTTGTGTTTACTTAATGTGGGTCACATATATTTTTCTTTCTTTTATATGTCACTAGTAATCTCCATTTTGGTGGACGTACAAAGTTTGGAGCAGGGGAATTTAGGCCGGTTTGCCTTTCCTAACACTTTGGTGACTCAATTGGGGTCTGTCCCCTTCAGAGCTGGATAATCCATCTACTGCAGTAGTGGTCCCTGGGTATTAATAATCCAGCTACTGCAGTAGTGGTTCCTGGGTCTCAAATGTTGCATCCATCCAGAAAAAAGAACTACATGTTAAATTATTATTTATTCTCGGGTATCAACAGTTTAATGACAGCTGAGGATATTTATGCAGCACTGTTTTGTACCTATTAGTGTAAAGGCTATCTTGTTTTAGTTCTAAGAAATATAATTTAGTTAATGGCATATGGATTATACTGGCAAACTTTACATCATAGTAACAGTTCTCTTAGGATTGATCAAGAGACTGTACTCAAAAACCAAGCAGATGTGGGTCCGAGTAATGTTCCACTATGCAACATGAAATGTCTACATGTTTATTTAATTACTGTAATTCATTGATAGCTAATTTTGTTAAACAGGGTGGTACTTAAGCTTTTGCTAGGGGGGTTATAAAAACAATGAGTAATAATATAGAACAAATTATATCAAAGTATAGCTGAAACAATAGAGAATTGATCATGTCCTCTATATTTAGTGTGAAAGACTTTCGTCTCGTACAGCCTGCACTCATGGGTGTGATTGAAGCAGCAACTCAAAGAGATCAGTCTCAAACTCAAGATCCTCCAACACATCTTGTAGATGCCTCACAAGCCTGTCTTTCGCATACCGATCGTCATGTTTTTGGATTCTCTTGGTCTCCACTCTGTCTTTCAGGATTGCTCCAATATGTTCAGCAGGGTTGAGGTCTGGTGAATTCCAGGTCTTGCATCACAATCGAAATATTAATTCCAAGAGCCCCCCATCAGAGTTTCTCTCTCATTTTGCTAAAATAAGCTCCCATCCAACTTTGTTCCTCTTCCTTGATTACCAACGAGAGGCACTTCACAGTGAAGCACAGAAGTAAAAATACCATACTGATATTGCATTATGATGACATATGTGAATACTTATTCAGATAGGACAGTATTTGTAACTTCTTGGCATCACTTGGAGTCTTCAGTCTTCTACACTTAATGCCCAGGTCCTGCCATTCTGAAAATTAGGAAACTTCCCCTTCCCTTTGGACAAAAAGTTACAAAACCAAAGGCATTCTCCTTAGTTACAGCGGATTTCATTGGCCTTGGAATCATGCAAAAAGCTTTCATCCCTCTTCACAAGCAGCACTGACAAACAAACTGCTGATTCAGTCTTCCATCGGTGCTCAATGATCTCCTCCACAACATTTGCATTGCTTCTTTGTTGCTTCCTGCAATAATACTTTGCTCTCCTAGGAGATATTTCCTGTTGCATCAAAGATTGGTCGTTTAAGCATTGTCAGATCCTTTCCTTCAATTGTCAGTAACCTAGCATTTACTTATGCCCAATTTGTTGGCGATACACTTCTGGGTAATGAAGGTAGCTCCAGCTTCCAAGGGTTCCAAGTAGGCATTTGCCTGGATTGGGTCAACAACATAAAGAGCATCACTGTCTACAACTTTGAAAAACAACGAAGGACAGGGTAGAGAAAAAAATTATAGTTCACGGCGTTCTCCATACCAAAAGGCTATGTATCACTCTGAATGTATCAAGAGGTATTTTGCTTATATGCTCTATATTGTGATGTTGTTAAAAAACATAGAATTCGTAAATTATTTGTTATACAATGAATAGTCAACTTGAGAAGTAAATTCGACTATTAGCAATGCCTTAAGAGAGTGAGATAGAAAGAAAATTGTATTACGTGTTGCAAAAGAAGTCTATACTACACTAAATTAATTGAGTGTTAGGAGATGACTTTTCAAATTATCTCAGTAGTTGCTGTATTTAACAGCATCAGAGCTTTAAAATTGTGATTTTTTTTTATTCTACACTCCTTACCTGTATGTACCAGAATAAGTACTTGACATCACTAGATAATAAGCTGATATTTGACCTATTTTATAATTTACTGGCAATAAAACACTCTACATTACAGTTATCTTTATAAATTATGTAGGTTTACAGCTAGATATATCCACATACTGACATATTTACACTTTTAAAAATAAACAGGGAAAGCCCTGAAATGAAACTTAATAATCATACACAGAGTTTTACTGAATAAAGTGGAAGCGAGTTCCATAGGCCGCCTTCGAACCAGGTGGTGGTGGTGGTGGAATGGGCTCAGTAGCACCTGGAAACTCGATGGGAGTTTCTTCAGGCTTTGGTCTGTAAAAAGAAGTATTTATGATGCCACTAGTAGTTATATATTAGAGATACATAGACAATATCCCAACCTAAGGCTAGATCTAGAAATACACAGACATGATTAATGTATCACACTACATTTGCCAAGTTATATATCCACGTACACCTTCAATTATGGCAGGACTGAAATTACCAATATATCTAACACACATGACAGGATAATAAAATTCTAAGTGTAGTTCAGTGGCACGGAGGCATATTCAAGATATGGCGAAAAGTTTGAGAAGTATAAAAATATTATAATAAAAAATTTCTTACTCTGTACTTAATTATTATGAGTATATTTGTGCCTATATGCCATAAACTTTTGATAAGCAGAGGAACAGAGCAATATATTATCTTTCTTTGAAGTTTTCAAATACTATTCAATAATAATATGATTATGATCTTAAAGCAAATGACAAATATAAAAAAATAATTTTCTCAACTTGTTTACAAAATGAGTCCTCCAACATTCTCTATCCAAATCAACTTATCTACAATATATTTTTATTTTTATATTTCATATATTTTATGGAATATTTTTAAAATCTTTTATTTCCAAAAAGGTAATTCAGTAATGATAGTAATATGAAAGGTATCTAATACCCTACACTGTTCACATCCATAACCGGACAGCTACCTTCATCTCTCATTACACCTTTATCTTCCCTTTTCCCTTTCTCTCCATAAAAAAAAAAAAAAGATGAAGGTATGAGACCATCCTACCTGATAGCTTTTGCATGACATGTTATCATGTAGTGTGTGTGTGTGTGTGTGTGAGAAAAAAAAAAAAAAAAAAAAAAAGGTATGAGACCATCCTACCTGATACCTTTTGCATGACATGTTATCATGTATATATATATAAAAAAAAAAAAAAGGAAGCTAAAAATTCCAAAACAACATGCAATATCAACTTATCTCACTTTAAATGCTATACAGCTACTATATAAACTCTTACTCTCAATAAGGCCACAACTATTAACTTCTTACTCTTTTCACTCCTTACTCCTCAGATGCTCTTTACAGACAACATTAAATAGTCTGTAAACTGATGATTGAATCTGCTGTCCTACAGATTGATAACAAAGTTCATGAGCTGGTCCACTGTATAAAAAACATCTGAAACGAGTTTTGTAAACTCAACAGGAAAAACTCAGAGGTATATTATCTTACCTTGTGGTTTGATGAACCTTGGGTCGGCAAAAATACCCAAAGTCTGGTCGCTCTATTCCAAAATTATCCAGGACACACTTGTCAAATACAGCCTGGGTGTTACGACAGCTGTGTAAAGAAATTATAGATTAAGAGTACAACTACTGTATATCAACTGATAAGCAGGAAATACATGGCACCTTCTGCAAATGGTACTGTCAAGAGAATGTCTTACTTGGCAAAATGGTAATATCTCTATGTCGAAGATGGCTTGCTATATGAATACATAAATTACCGGTATTTAAAAAAGATTTTACTGTAAATACACAATTTGAATATTAAGACAATTGCTTTAAGCACTTGCATAAAAAGATACAAAATATCTTAGAATGAGTCTCTACATTCTTACTGTATGAAAAATGAAAATATTCAGAATACAGAATTAATATACTGCATTAATTTTTTGTGTAGCATAGCAATGAAAATTTACATTAAGATTACTAATAAGAAATTTTGCATTAACGAAAATATGTGAAGAATTTAACTTTTCTTTTCTCTTGGTTGGATAATACTGATGATTATACTTGAGTATTATTAATAATAGTTACAAAAACTATGAAAAAGTAGGTATGTATTGTAGAGAAAGACCTTACTTGGAAAAATGGTAATATCTATGTCAAAGATGGTTTGCTATATGAATACATAAAATATTTAAAAAATATTTTACTGTAAATACACAATTTGAATATTAAGACAATCGCTTTAAGCACTCTAGCTATGATTTCAGATACCACATAGGATATTTCTAGTCGAGATGCCACTTAATAACAAGTTGAAATCTACCAAATGGAGATAGAAAGTCTAATGCACTCGGTACTGCATATATACAAGCTACTAAATAACTGTACTAAAGTGGACTTTCACGTATATGAAATATTAAATATGAGACTCTCCATAGCAAAGTATTGTTTAAACTTACTGTCTGTACTCGAAATCTTTGGATGACTTATCGAGACAGTTTGCATATTGGTTGAATTCTTCAAGACAGGAGTTCTTGATCTGCCGGAAGAAATTCAAAGCACAGGCTGTTACTTCCTTTCCTTCGTTAATACATTTGCGAGGATCATTTTCTTCTTTACGACAGAGCATATATTCCTGTAACATGACAGATGTTTAGAAAACTTGTAAAAGATCGTGGTCAAAATACCATTTTAGTACATAAGGGTGCAACTCGTTCGATAAAAATTAGACTTCACAAAGGAGTAAGGTTTAAAGTATATTTTTACTACTGATATTAATTAACTTCTTTGCAATTTTTTATTTTATTTTACATTTTATGCGTCACTATCAGTCCCCATTTTGGGGGTGGACACAAAGATTTGAGCTGAGGAATTAAGGATGGATGCCCTTCCTAATGTTCTGCCATGGGATTGATAGCGGTCTTTCACCTCCCATGTCAAGTATTCTACCAGTATACTACAGCAGTTCCTAAAGTAAATCTTTGATACTGATGCTAATTTACGTCCTTACAATGAACAAGCATAACTTTCAACACATGAGTAAGAAGCAGAGCAATCTGAATGTATACAATGTGCAAAGGTTCTTTAGCCAAACATATACAATACATCAAGAGGTAAAATGGCTTTATCAAAGACAAGAACTGAGAGAATACTATCCTACTTTTCTTAAAACTTAAGTGCTTAGAAACACAGGCAGCATCAAGAAACTGACATACAAAAATGGATCTTGCAAAAATAAAAAAAACCCTTAGAATCCCATGTAAACTTGAGAGTAACCCCATAAGCTGTTAGGTAAGAGTAGGCTAGGTTAGACTTGCCTTGTAAATATGAATAACTTCAGAGCAGCCTGAGGCTCTCTACTCTTCTTAATAAGATCCAAACTTTTCACACAGAAGTTGAAAAGAATTCACGAAAGACGTAAAAAACTCGTAAATAATATACACAATAGACTGCAGTACATAGAACAGTTTTTTTTTTTTTTTTTTAAGTTATAAAACCACTTTTCTTTCTGTAAAATATTAAGATTGTAAAGAGATATGTATTATTAGATTCTGTAATACAAAGTGAACAACCACTCTGTAATAAAATTCAACACTGACACAATCGCAATGTCAACAGATTAAATAAATTATTATTTTTCAATGCCTCCAAATCTCATTGATCATTTGCCAAAACCCCACTGTAAGCCTATTTAATCTCCATATCACTGATTAGTAACATAAAATAGCTGCGCTATATTAAAACAACAAATTCACACATTCCCATTTGGCACTCTGCTATAGTCTTTTGAAACTCCTTCTGTACTTGATCATTATTGAAGATCCTATTTACTATATTGTCATATATCTACTATCAAACTATAGTGTCCTTCATTTACATGCAACCAAATTGGTAAAGATTAATTTTTTGCAACCCCCTCCTATTTTTGGACTAAACTATTTACCTAACTAATAATTATAAGCTAACTTATTTAACTTAACCAATTGCATCATAACTCAGTTTGTGATATGAAAGGTTAAATAAAGCGATCTTAACCATAGAATTTATGAGATAGATGTTCTATACTCAATTATCCATGACTCACAGAATATTTTCTGTACACAAAGCAATATGACCTTTTCTAAGAGACAAGAATATCTGCTTATGCACAGTGGTTTGAGAATATGATTTTAAAGTACAGTTAAAGCTACACTAAAAATGTGAAACGAGAGGGATGACTGTTAGTGGGTATATATTATAGTAAGGGTCTGGCAGAGAGATGTTATCAATGAATTTTGTTGAGATTTTGGTTAAATGTTAACCCTTCAATTAACTGTTTAAGACGCATCTATTAAGACAGTTTTTCCGCATTTCTCCATTACGGAGTCAAATATATGATGCAAATCTTTAACTATAGTCTTCAGACAGAAGATTTTTATACTACATATTTGAGTGCAAGGTCTGTGCCAAAATCAGAGCGTCCCCTAAAAGGCCTTCATTATATCTATATTAACATATATTTTTGCAATATTCTGTAAAATGAAAATGTGAACGAAAGGAAGGTAACAAATCTGCCAATACTCAATGGTTAGACAGTACTATCAGTAAGTTATTAGAATAATCTTATCCTATTGCATTTTGGCTAGCATGGCTAAATACCAGAATACAAACCTTGTATAATTAAATTTATGGTATATGTTTACTTTCACAAAAACCAGTAAGTAAATATCTCATTAAATTTATTATACTAATAAGTTATATTTGGTCAGTGTTCTTAGATTTGCTCACTCCAGTTACAAAACGAAACGATAATTGAAATTCTAGTTTTTTTGTGGTTTGATATATTTCAAAATTTTGGATTTCCATTTCACTCGTTGGCGTATGTCAGTAACATTTACTTTAAAATATATAGAATGAAGGTGTAAGTCTAAAAAAAAAAAAAAGTAAAACAGTGACCATTAACATCAGGAACTTAAAAAGTTCAAGCCAAGATATTGTCACCATAAACCTCTTGATCTAAACTTACATTGTTTTGGTTTTCACACATTTTCCCCAAATGAAAAGCTCCAGCTCTTAAGTAAGGAGTGCTAATATTGACTTCTTGCACCGTAAGCTCCTCATAGGAGGGCAATGTGATATCTTTAGTTATCATTTTGAATTTCACTAAAGGTGTTGTATCAGCTGATTCTTCTCGCAGAACAATAACAACCGGAGAAATGCGTTCCAACGGATACACAGATCACACTTGAGAGCATGAGGATTTTAGTGTTGTTTTCTGTAATTAAAAGATTATAAATATATTAAATACCTATTTTTCTCTCTATGCATTTATTATTATTATTTTTATTATTATTATTATTATTATTGTTATTATTATTATTATTATTATTATTATTATTATTATTATTATTATTATTATTATTATTATTATTACCGTGCTTTTTGTTGTCATTATTATTTATATACATTTTACTTTGAGTACTAATAACAAATCCACTAACCAACGACATTACACTCCTAGAGAGTTAGGTTTTATATCAGTGCTAAAGATTTTAAAGATCTAATGATATTCGCTCATATGTAAGCTACATGTGTGATTTGAGGTACTATTCTATTAGCTGTTAATCGTATATTGTAAACGCTCCAACAAACTAACATTTGAGCAGTATCTAAACAGACGATGTGCTAAACTTTCGGAAAGGGAACTTTATATATATATATATATATATATATATATATATATATATATATATATATATATATATATATATATATATATATATATCAAATAAGCACATTATATATGTGAAAACATGAATAATTTTTTACCCCGACCGGGACTCGAACCTAGGACTTATGATTACTAAGTCAAGGCGCTACCACTACACCACAGAAGGTTAAAAGGAATCCAACCTTATAGCTTATATCTGCTATACATAGGAATGAACGCATTCTAACTGAATGCCACTATGTTCATATTACAGATTCCCCAACCTCACTCGTGGCTTCATTTTAGCATTTAATTCAATTCCCAATCTCATTCGGGCATGAAATATCAAATAAGCACATTATATATGTGAAAACATGAATAATTTTTTACCCCGACCGGGACTCGAACCTAGGACTTATGATTACTAAGTCAAGGCGCTACCACTACACCACAGAAGGTTAAAAGGAATCCAACCTTATAGCTTATATCTGCTATACATAGGAATGAACGCATTCTAACTGAATGCCACTATGTTCATATTACAGATTCCCCAACCTCACTCGTGGCTTCATTTTAGCATTTAATTCAATTCCCAATCTCATTCGGGCATGAAATATCAAATAAGCACATTATATATGTGAAAACATGAATAATTTTTTACCCCGACCGGGACTCGAACCTAGGACTTATGATTACTAAGTCAAGGCGCTACCACTACACCACAGAAGGTTAAAAGGAATCCAACCTTATAGCTTATATCTGCTATACATAGGAATGAACGCATTCTAACTGAATGCCACTATGTTCATATTACAGATTCCCCAACCTCACTCGTGGCTTCATTTTAGCATTTAATTCAATTCCCAATCTCATTCGGGCATGAAATATCAAATAAGCACATTATATATGTGAAAACATGAATAATTTTTTACCCCGACCGGGACTCGAACCTAGGACTTATGATTACTAAGTCAAGGCGCTACCACTACACCACAGAAGGTTAAAAGGAATCCAACCTTATAGCTTATATCTGCTATACATAGGAATGATATTTCATGCCCGAATGAGATTGGGAATTGAATTAAATGCTAAAATGAAGCCACGAGTGAGGTTGGGGAATCTGTAATATGAACATAGTGGCATTCAGTTAGAATGCGTTCATTCCTATGTATAGCAGATATAAGCTATAAGGTTGGATTCCTTTTAACCTTCTGTGGTGTAGTGGTAGCGCCTTGACTTAGTAATCATAAGTCCTAGGTTCGAGTCCCGGTCGGGGTAAAAAATTATTCATGTTTTCACATATATAATGTGCTTATTTGATATTTCATGCCCGAATGAGATTGGGAATTGAATTAAATGCTAAAATGAAGCCACGAGTGAGGTTGGGGAATCTGTAATATGAACATAGTGGCATTCAGTTAGAATGCGTTCATTCCTATGTATAGCAGATATAAGCTATAAGGTTGGATTCCTTTTAACCTTCTGTGGTGTAGTGGTAGCGCCTTGACTTAGTAATCATAAGTCCTAGGTTCGAGTCCCGGTCGGGGTAAAAAATTATTCATGTTTTCACATATATAATGTGCTTATTTGATATTTCATGCCCGAATGAGATTGGGAATTGAATTAAATGCTAAAATGAAGCCACGAGTGAGGTTGGGGAATCTGTAATATGAACATAGTGGCATTCAGTTAGAATGCGTTCATTCCTATGTATAGCAGATATAAGCTATAAGGTTGGATTCCTTTTAACCTTCTGTGGTGTAGTGGTAGCGCCTTGACTTAGTAATCATAAGTCCTAGGTTCGAGTCCCGGTCGGGGTAAAAAATTATTCATATATATATATATATATATATATATATATATATATATATATATATATATATATATTTTTTTTTTTTTTTTTTTTTTCCAGTGTGACTCCTGGACAGGCAGAAACTGCTTTCATCAATAAAGGCCCGGGCACGAGAAAATACCAAGACGAAGGAAAAGAAAAAGGTTAAGGACAAGGCAGAGATGAGGTAATGTCACACAAAGGAAAACGACAGACAGAAAAACAGTCAAAGTACAGAGGACCCAGAGATATGGAGGACTAGGTCCTGAGATAACGATAGATCTGCTTTTTGAAGGATGAAAGGTCATAAGAACTAGGAAAGACAGAAGGAGGAAGAGGGTTCCAGAGTCTGGAGGTAGATGGGAAGAAGCAGTCGCTGCACCGACCAATCCGCAAGCTACAAATCTCCACACAGTACCTGTGGGATGAGGCCGCATGGCGAGTATTACGTGGCCTCGGCAGTGGGGGAGGGATCCAACTCACCAACTCATCAGAGAGGCGATGGAAGTAGTAGCGATAGAAAAGAGAAAGGGAAGATACCTTATGGCAAAGAGAGAGAGAGAATCCAGATTAGAAGTAAGAGTAGGATCATTAATGAGTCTGACTGCCTTAGATTCAACCCTATCAAGGAGATAAGTATAAGAAGAAGCACCCCAGATGTGTGAGCAGTAGTCTAAGCAGGGACGGATAAGAACTTCATAAATTTTAAGTAACTGTAAAGAGGAAAAGTAATGATGGAAACGAAACAAAACTCCCAATTTTTTGGATGAAGATTTAGAACTCTGGATTATGTGATTCCTCCAAGATAAGTTAGAGGCTATATGGATTCCTAATATGTTGATAGAATTAAGAGGGTAAATTTCATTAGTTTCGAAGACAATAGGGTTATCAGGAGGAGAAGAAGATAAAGAGATAGCCAAAAACTCTTGGAGGCATTGAAATTAACTAAAATTTGAGTGTCCCACTCAGATACTCTCTGCATATCTGAGTTGAGAGTAGAAGAAGCAGTGATACGAGACTGATTACGAGTAGCAGATGAAGGTTGTGAAGCAAAGGCAGAGGAAAAGTGAAGGGTAGAATCATCAGCAAAGGCATGAAAAGAGAAGAAGATGGGGATTGTAGAGGATCATTGATGAAGAGAAGGAATAGAGTAGGTGAAATAACAGAGCCCTGAGGAACACCACTAGTAACAAAGAAAGTGCTAGATGACGCGCCATCAATAACTACAGATATAAAACGGTCAGTAAGAAAACTGGAAATCAGAGAACAGAGAGAAGGGGTAAAGTCATAGACAGGGAGTTTGGCCAACAGAGCCTTGTGCCAGACTCTGTCAAAAGCCTTAGAGATATCAAGGGCGACTACAAAGGATTCACCATAGTTCCTCAGAGAAGATGACCATACATGAGTAAGATAGGACAGGAGATCACCGGTGGATCTTGCCTTACTGGTGATTGGAGATAAGTAAGTTAGCTTCAAGGCGTTTCAGGAAGTGAGCATTGAGCAAAGTTTTGAAAACTTTAGCAATAGAGGAGGTTAGGGCAATAGGACGGTAGTTTGAAGGAATAGAGTGGTCACCCTTCTTAGGAACAGGTTGAACTACAGCATGCTTCCATGATGAAGGATAGATACTGGTTGACAGAATGAGGCGAAAAAGACGGCAAAGCACAGGAGCCAGTTCATCTGCAAACTCCTTAAGGAACATTGCAGGGATACCATCGGGACCAGTTGCCTTGTTCCTCATTAGCGAGCGAAGAGTAAGTAAGTTAAGTCAAGAGTACACCCATTCACTTTGTTACACTCAGAGCTGAAACATCCATCTTCCTCCGTACAGATATGCTACCAATTTCTTCATTTTTACCTCGTTCCACAACAACGCACATTCAGAGACCCAAGTATCAAGATTCTGGTTGCAGTCCCCCTGCCAGAACCCTCTCATTTCGCTTGCTTCTTCTTAAGAGGAAACTATAAAAGTGGGTTCTATTTCACTGACTTCGCCCCATATAATAGACTTTTACGATACCCAAGGAACACGAAGGTGAAATTCTAATACCTTACCCCAGAAGTAGGTAAGAAGAAAATGCTGAGTAAGAATAAAAAAGAGACAATGAGCTCTGGGAAGTATAGGATACTCATTTCCTCTCTTTTGGCAAGAACGTCCTGTTTTATATATATATATATATATATATATATATATATATATATATATATATATATATATATATATATATATATATATATATATATATATATATATATATATATATATATATATATATATATATATATATATATATATATATATATATATATATATATATATATATATATATATATATATATATATATATATATATATATATATATATATATATATATATATATATATATATATATATATATATACATATATATATATATATATATATATATATATATATATATATATATATATATATATATATATATATATATATATATATATATATATATATATATATATATATATATATATATATATATATATATATATATATATATATATATATATATATATATATATATATATATATATATATATATATATATATATATATATATATTGGCAGTAAATGTTGGAGGAAAATACGAAGATACTACATACAGAAAAACATTTTTCGACGTCTGCAAATTCTAGAAGCTCTCTACATACATAAGTTAGATCCTTCTATGAATGTGCAAGCGCCAAATTATATTACTCTGCCAACTCTTAAAGTAAAGAGCAGAGGCCAGAGATAAGGATGCTTGGGGTCTATCCTCCAGCAACTCTGGAAACTTCGCAGAGATACTGAATCTTTCGTGTGAACATAACCCAAAGCTGGATAGTAGATAACATATAAAACCTCCATCCACTACCAACTGGATAATCATTTGATAATGTACGAAGCTGTACGAAACGTTATGAATTCTATCAAATTTTCTGACTTATTACATAGTCTCAACAATAATGAAAAAGTTATTGTAAGAACTTTGAAAAAGTTATTCAAGAAAATTGCAAATGCAAAAACAGCGGTCATATATATATATATATATATATATATATATATATATATATATATATATATATATATATATATATATATTTATTTATTTATTTATATATATATATATATATATATATATATATATATATATATATATATATATATATATATATATATATATATTTATTATTATTATTATTATTATTATTATTATTATTATTATTATTATTATTATTATTATTGAAGACATACCCCCTGTAGATATTGATATCTAATATGATCAAATGATCTCTTCCACACTATATTCCAAATTGAGGTTCTTTTTCTAATATTTCTTTTCTGTTTATCAGACGACAGGAGAGCATAAACAAAATATTAACCGACATACCGATCAATTACCGCATTATGTAAAACCATAATAATGAAATGCCGTATAATGATGAATAATAATGATGAATAATAAGAATGGACTGTCACACTATGCTTCTTTATAATGATTTGATAGTACATTATTAAGGCAAAATTATCAAACTATATTTTGAATAGGAAAATCAAGCAAAGTATCAGAGAGAGAGAGAGAGAGAGAGAGGAGAGAGAGAGAGAGAGAGAGAGAGAGAGAGAGAGAGAGAGAGAGAGAGAGAGAGAGAGAGAGAGAGAGAGAGAGAGAGAGAGAGAAACTTGTGTCGTCCAAAACCTTGATAAAAAATAAGAAATATAATGGTTTCTATGACTGCACAAAAAATATAAATTATATCCTTCGCCTCAGCAAACAAACATTAAATTCCATTCATATTTATGTTATCATGTACAAATATAATGGAATGTGTGAGGTTCATAAACTGGCGACGGGTTATCATTATAGTCATATGTATAATTTCACTTTTATAAAGATTTAGTATATATGTTTTCCAATAGTAAAATGTAAAGAAAAAGTGACTTTTTTATAGCAAATTTTCTTCTATACGCCAAGGTAAAAGGCCAAAGGTCTCGAATGAAAGGCAGAGTGAAGGGAGAGTGATAACACAGAGCCAGAGTATATACCTACCAAGTAACCGTGGCCCAAGCCCACTCTCCAATCATATAATGAGATTAAGTCTACAAAGAACTGCAAGTGATGAAGAAAAATCAGGAATAATAAGTATATTATCAAACATCATCCGAAAATACATAAGCACATGTCTATAGCATAAGGTAAATAGATGAGAGGTATCTTCAAGTAAAAAAATTTTAACTTATAAGAATGCTAAAAGCTTAATTTCACATAACTTTGCCCGGAGGACTATGAAAAAATGCATAATAAATATCTCAAGCTCATTGATTTGTAAATTACTCAAGAAGAGGAATAAATTAGCAAATAGTATTTACCTTTTCATATCTTTTGCTTTTATATATACTAAGAAAATATTGAGTGTTTATTGTTTGATCCTCGATTTGATGTACTGCAACAATTATCATATTTCTACATATAACGCTGATAATTTTCACAATGATTTAAGTTAGAAATATTTAAAATCTGTGAAATAAATATGTCTTGGGAGATAAAAACGCCCAATTCATTTATTTAATAATTACCAGTCAATTAAATCAATTATGTGGACTGGGCATTGTAAAGGAATGGTACAGCTTGGTTGTGATTTGCAACATTCACAAAGAATCACACACATAACGAGCACAATTAGGTAATTAGACACACACACACACACACACACACACACACACACACACACACACACACACACACACACACACAACACACACACACACACACACACACACACACACACACACAGAATTAGTAGTGGAGTTCCACAGGGTTCAGTTTTAGGGCCACTTTTGTTCCTTGTATATGTAAATGATCTACCAGAGTCTGTATATTCATTCACGAATATGTTTGCTGATGATGCAAAGATTGAGAAAAAACTAAGAAACGTGAACAATGGTAGAGAACTTCAGGAAGATTTAAATAGTCTGCATGAGTGGTCAGAAAAGTGGCTAATGAAATTCAATACAGTACTTCAAAATGTAAGGTAATGAGAATGGGCACAAGTGCAAGAAGGCCCAAGCTTGACTACTAGGTGGCAGGAGTAAAACTTCAAGAGACAGAGAATGAGAGATCTAAGAGTAAACATACTGGCCGATATGTCTCCAGAAATGCATATAAATGGCATAGTTAGGGCAGCATATGCTTTCTTAGCAAATGTATGGGTAGCCTTCAAGCACATGGACAAGGAAATGTTCAGAAATATTTATGCAATCTATGTGAGGACAAAGCTTGAATATGCAGCCCCCTTTTGGAATCCGCACTTGAAAAAGCACGCAGTTAAGCTTGAAAAAGTTCAAAGACATGCCACAAAACTGGTGCAAGAAATACGCAATCTCAGTTTTGATGAGAGGCTGAGGGAAACAGACTTACCATCACACGAAGCTAGAAGATTGAGGGGATATGGTGAGTTTTTAAATTCCTGCATGGTTATGACAGAGTGGATAGGGATCGATATTTTGATATGGCTGGCACTAGAACTAGAAGTCATAGAAATTCGTAAGTAAACTTCTTCGCAGAATGTGAGGAATTACTTTTTTAGTGGAAAAGTAGTTGATGATTGGAATTCGCTAAGCGAGGAGGTAGTTAATGCTAACACAATCCATAGTTTTAAGGACTAGTATGATAAGTATCACTAAGTACAAAATGGAACCGAACATTAGACGGGTAGTTACGAGCTTGGGGTTCTTTTCCGTATGCACAATTAGGTAATTTTACACACACACACACACACACACACACACACACACACACACACACACACACACACACATATATATATATATATATATATATATATATATATATATATATATATATATATATATAGAGAGAGAGAGAGAGAGAGAGAGAGAGAGAGAGAGAGAGAGAGAGAGAGAGAGAGAGAGAGAGAGAGAGAGAGAGAGAGAGAGAGAGAGAGAGGTCTATCTAGACCACATTAATGATGACAAAGAGTGAATCCAATTATATCCAAATCTCTCCTCCCACACATATTTTGTAGAGCTGGACAAATGTATATAATAAACTTGCCAGGCACCGTGACAATCCACGCAATGACAAAGACTAAGTACCTTCATATTAACAAGGAATACAAATGACCGTCAAGAATTGCATAAGAACGTGTTACATAAGTTTTAATTATCTGATATAAACTTTAGTCATCAAAGTCTCTATGAAATTCCATTGTCTCCTTATGGTGCATGCATGCTGCATAAAACTTTATCACATGAGCAAAAAGTTTCGCCATCACTCTATCAAATTCCGTTCTCACTATAAGGAACCAAACAAGAGCTGAGAACACTGCCAGTGAAGTTAACATTGCTACTCTAGCATAGTTTATTGGCACCCCAGCGACCTAATCGAGTTTAGAATAATATTAGATATTTGTGAGGTAAACCTGCTGTGGCTGCCGGACTCACGACAGAAGATACTTGACCACTTACCTTGTAAATTACCAGAGCAGGGTGGTGGTGGTGGGAATTGTGGCAGCCCTTTACCCCTACGGAGCTAACAGGGGTAATCGTGGTGTATTAGTATCTGAGAATGTGCATGCTATAACTGGGCCATCACCTTACAGGGGACACCGGCCACTGTACATGTATGTATGTATGTATGTATATGTAGTTGAGTCCCTATATTCTATATCTGTCTATATACAATGGTCCCATTCCCTCTTGTAAGGGGGTGACCGAGCCAAAGAAGAGATAAGACACACCTCAATTACTCCTCTTAGCTCCTTGGGGATATAAGGGTTACCATATATCACCCACCATCCATCCTGGGCCAACCACAGGGTAGACAGTCAAGGATATTCTGCCGTGAGGCCGACAGCCTCAGCTGGTGTACCCCCAACTCTTCAATATATGGCGAATCCCCCTAATACCAGTCCATCACTGTTCATAGTGCTAGCAGCTACGATAAACCCCTTTGACCCATGTCACAGACCCATTATTACTTTCTAGTAGTAAGTTTGGTTAGGTTTGGGTTTAGTTAATTAGGTTAGGTAAGGGGTCTAGGGGCGAAGGTCATCAGTTAGGGAAAATAATTATGAAATTTACTCCCATATTTGCTTAAGACACTGAGATGTAGTTTTCTAATGATTTTCTATGACAACCGATCAACTTTGATAGTCATTTTCGTTAGATGTGGGAGTACTGTATAAGTAAAAGATCGCTCATTTCCAAATGAGAGTGACTACTAAGTCTGACTATTTCACATAGAAAATTTTAAAAAAGAAACATATATTATCATCCAAATTAATTATGGCTTCAACTGCACACTTACCAAGTCTGAAAGCAGGCTAAAAGAGTTGGGTTATTAGTCTCACGTACACCTCCAGTAATCAATAAAGATTATAGGTTAAGGGTCTCTAATGAATGGCAGAGGCAAGGGGTAGTGATATTACTTGAACCTGACAATGTACCTACTAAATAGCAGAGGCTCAAGCCACCTCTTTAATCACTTGGACCCAGTGAT